>CM066044.1:11661023-11961788 GCA_033557465.1 Ichthyophis bannanicus | reverse complement strand
AAGATACTCCCAGATCACCGGCCTGACAGGACCCACGCTGCCCTTTTTCATGGACCAGCAACACCCTCCACACCGACGCCCCGCGTCTGAATGTCCTCCTCGGTGTGGAATCAGGACCTGAAGCTGTAGTTCCAGGAACCACAACTTTAGCAATTCATTGTACATTTCCATTTCCTTATATCGGATTCCGCTACAAGTTCAGTTCCTCCACCTCTGGGATGTAACAGCACAGTAATCCATTGGGAGGGACCTTTCCAACCGGCTCGCCACCCGCCAAAATACCGAACAGGCTCCGATCACTGCCTGCACTTCCAGACAATCGATGTTACTGAAAGGATGAAGAAAA
The DNA here is from genome assembly GCA_033557465.1 of Ichthyophis bannanicus. Taxonomy (NCBI): domain Eukaryota; kingdom Metazoa; phylum Chordata; class Amphibia; order Gymnophiona; family Ichthyophiidae; genus Ichthyophis; species Ichthyophis bannanicus. The sequence goes on along the minus strand of CM066044.1, from coordinate 11,961,442 downwards.
CGACCAACAGGCCCCTCTGACCCTCTTCACGGACGACAGTAACACTGCGCCTGCACGCAGTACCATGCTAGCGCACCACATGAACAAGCCCAACACCCCTAAGGCTCTTGCCTCGGCCCCAGCTGGAAATTGCCGCTATTATGAACCCACCTGCTTCTTTACGGAGACCTGCCCCAACAGACTAGAAGACACAACCACCCCACCCGAAACAATAAAAATTAAACGCGGTACTCACTGGTAATGACCGAGCCAACGTACACTACTTCTGAGATGCTACCACTTGCAGTGCCTAATACCGGCCTACGCTGCCCTTTGACACAAAAGACAGACAAGCTAGTCTTGAACAGCTGAAGGTACGGCCCCAACACACTAGCTACCTTTTCCCTAAAAAAAGAACATGACCTTCTAGACAGAACAATTCTTTGCTGCTCCTCAAGACCTTGTCCCTAATTGAAGACCCTTGAACTCCCATCTAAGGCCAAATCGTTGTTCCGAAGCTTGCTGTGTAGTAATTCAAGAAGGCTCCATATCCATAGGTATAACTCTTGAAACCCAAGAGGGTACCCCACGCATACCACCGTCACACAGTGTCGCCAAGGTGTCGCCTATAACCGCAGATAGAAACCACAAGAACGCACTCACGTCGACATGATAGTCCAAGAATACTCCCTGTATTCTCTCATGTAACAACGCCATCTTTTGCATAGCTGCAACCTTCTTGAAACTGTCCTTTTCCGACGTGAAGTAACGATGCAGTATGGTCCAGGAACAGCCATTTCCTCCTATCTCTTTTGCCCAGGTGGCATGGACAATCCATATGCGCAAACCGCTCCACTAGGTAATCTAGGCCCCATTGGCAAAATATTTGCTGTCGCCGGCCCCCACCCAGTGGTCCCCGTCGAAGTCCACCTGACTCGGCGGCCTCCCATCGATGCTCCGGCCAATCTGATGCCACGCACCAACAGTACTCTCCCCGCGATTCGCCCCAATAACGTTGAACCACTCGTCCTATAAGTGCCCATTGGAAAAGACAGGGGAAACTGGGTAAAAAAACCCCTTTCTTGCTGTAGAGGTTATGTGGTCTTGGCTGGGCTTAAAAGGTTGGACGTTTGAGGTCCCTAATCGATGACCCCAGCCCACCTGATTGACTATCTGTGCCAACACTCCCGAATGAAAGCTTCCATTCTCTGGCAGCACCTGACTGTGCTGAAACAATCCACCAGCCCAACATCCATTCTGCAAGGTTCTTGCTCTGGCTGCCGAAATTGTCCATAAACCTGCGGCTCCCACCTCCTCCAAATGGACCCTCCGCGTCTTCCTTCAATGGTGGCGCTTCCTGCATACCCCTGCACGACTATCTGCCCGATAATAACCTCACTGTTCCCACGTTCGTAACCCAGGGGTGAGTTGTCGAAGAGTTAGCACCCACCGCTCGCCGGTTCCAACCAGTTGAACGACCACCGGGTCCTCCTGCCCGTTCCAAGGTCCCGCGTGTGCGAAGCGATCCCTGCACTTGGACTCCCCAGCCCTAAAATTTAACCTTTGGCCAGAACCTTTGGGGACCCCCACTGTGCGCTGCTCCCGTGGGCAATCCTGCCACCGAGTTGGAAACCACCACTGAAGGGACCGGAGTCCTGACCCGCCCGGGACAGGGGAAAATGCTTGTACCCAGAATCGTTCTGATGCGAAGAAGCGGCAGTAGTGAAGACCTCTTGCCATCAGACGCATATGATTATCTGTCAAATAATACTAACTTTCAGGGTCGCCGCCCTTGCCACAGCAACGCGAAGGCAACTCTCATGCTGACAGAGCCGAGTCGACATCCCCTCGCGATTTAGGAGCCGAAAAGCCTGAACCTCGCCTGTATCCGCCAGTCCCACTGCTCCCAAGCGTAGTGTTGAACCGTACTTCTAAAGTACTCCATGCCTGAGCCTGGAACAGCCGGCTATTGGGTGCGCATTGACCACCCACCGCCGCGCTCAGAAGTAAAAAAAAAACTTGGCGTACATTTGCTTGTAACTTGCAAGTTCCCCCACCGTCGGGTTTTTTATTTTATTTATTTATTTTTTTAACATCTAAAAAACCAAGAACAAGAAAAACAAAAAAAAACAAAAAAAAAACAAAAAAAAAAAAAAGACATCATCAGTTCAGGGGCACGGGTGAACCAAGCATTCCTATCCTTTTGCTGCTCCTCGCGCACCACCCCCACCATAACCTAGGCAAAGGTTTGTGGCAAACCGCTGCCCAACCACAAGGCCAGAGCTAGGCACTAAAATGCCCCCCGATGGAAGCGCGAACCCTACAAGTTTTCCAGCTGAAGTGGTCTGATGGGGAACGCTCTCAAGATGCCCCGTGGAAGTTCAAGGGATGTTTAGACAGGAAGACACTCCCGGGATACTCCAGAATAGGACGGGGAGCTCCGTCCCTGCTCCGTAACTCCCAGAGGAAACATAGCAACCACACCGTCTCATACCAGGTCCTATCAGGAAGCTTACTAAGCTTCGTCGAAGAAGCGTCCGCTCCTATATTTCTCAACCACGTATGGAACGGCGCAGGGCTTTCAAGGAAGCACCTACAAAAAAGATGCGTCAGCGGAGGAGCCCTAAAACCCCCAATCACCATGGACTCCTTTAATGTAAGTCGCACCCCGATTAAGGCCCCCAGCGAACACCTACAATAAGACCTCGCTCCCCGCACCTGCTGAGCACGGCAGCTGTATCGTTGCCGTCACCGGAAGTGGTAGTCGTCTCCTAAGGTCCCGCCAATAGGGAACTCACCAAGAGAGAGCATAAACCTACCAGGCCATCCACCTTCCAGTCTTGCACATTCCTTTCAATGTAGCACCACCTATGCCCGGATAATCGTGTACCTATTGCTTATCCATTTATTTATTTCTCTAGAAACGCTCTCTCTCTAAATCCAGTGGCGGTGTACAGCTAACCCAGAGTTGTACACTTCAGGCAGAATCTGCACTGGTAACTTTAATGAACAGGTATATCACCTAGGGCCAAAGTCGAGACTCGGAACTGATGGACGTGGGACTGTGAGACCTCGCTGCATCTATACCGGATAACTGGGCACTCTCAATCTCTGGTCATAAGCTGAATGGCCCATACAGATCTCTTAGGTCTCGAAACCCTGCTTTGTTGGCACATCCCATGACTCCTTGGATTGCCTGATCTACCACCCGGTGACCAAGCCATTTACCCCCCTGCTGAAAACGAAGAGGTCTTTCCCTGGACTGAAAGCGAGGGCTAAACAGCTGAATTGGCCTCTGCAATGTGGCCGTGAGTCGGAGCTCCTTGAGCAGAATTCGCCTGTTCCCTTGCCCTGGCTCCCTCAGGCTCCAGACCCCATCTTCCCTTCCATCTGTGGTTCCAAAACCACCTCTCCAATCTCTGTCCAAAACGCCGTCCAAGGGCCTGGAATCCTCAAGAGAATCAGCCCCCCCCCCCCCCCCAAGAAGGTCTCACACGAACTGCCTGTCACTTTTTCTGAGCCCTAACTGCTGCACACTCGACGCCCCTAACGTCAGCGGCGCGCCACGTACCCTGCATGCCGCTCCAGTGTGCAAGATGCAGTATGCAAGGAACATCAGCCTGGCGAGAAAGTCACGAAGGTCTGTTCCTGAACCTATAGGGCCCCCAGAACCATTTGTCCCGGCATGGCCGTATAGACGATGTATGGCCAGGACAGCCATCCGGGAATACCCAGTCCTCCTCGCAGATGCCAGAGGGTTTGTCAGGGGACAAATAAATTCAAACATGCCTTGGGCCTTAGAGTACAGCACATATAGGCCCTAGAAGAAAGAAACCGTATATACAACTGCCCAGAGCTCAGCCTTCAAAACGTTCTATGCCAGAAGGAAGCCACTTCAAAAGGGGAAAAAAACCTTCACTTTTTTTTTTTAAACCTCCTCCCAGACCTTGAGACTAAAACCTCTAAACTTAGCCCATTTCGATTGCACCTATTCCTAGCTAGAAATGAGCAACCAAATCCAATTAGGGAAATAAACAATACACCTGTAAGGTGATTATACAAGAACTAAAAAAGTGCTTCCGTCTCTGGGTCACCACCTACCTGCGCCACAGGAAACACGCAGGAAATACCCCATGCACCACCATCGCAGTGCCTGACAGTCCAACCGCCAAAACCTGCTCCGTCGGACCCCCCGACCATTACCCCTGCCAGGCGGCGAAAAAAGAAAGAGAAAAAAAAAAAAAAAAAAAAAAAAATACAAAAAAAAAAAGAAAAAAAAAAAAAAAGAAAGGAAAAAAAAAAAAAAAACATCCTGAGGCACTCACCGTCTCTGCTGCTCAGTCCCAGAAGAGAGCACCGATGGCCCCCCCCCATGGCTACTGTTGCATTATGGCTGAATCCGCCGCACCACCCCGCAGCTTTCAGCTTCCGGGAATGTGCCGCCATTCCAGGCCAACACAAAGTACTGAAAGCATTAAGGCAGTATATTAGGCCCACTGAGATGCACTTATAAGTGGTTCAGAGCTCTCATCCCCATTTCAAAACTCGTAGTTTAAGTATATTGTCCGCTTTTGTTTTTTTTTGTAAGGCAGAATAAAACCCCAGCCAACAGCAAAAAAAGTAAACAGGTTCCCTTCCACATCAAACAAAGAACTAACAGGAATTAAACCGATAAACGTGCCCCCAGTCAGAGCTGTCCCTGCCTGCCTCCTTGAGCTGTGGCCTTCTCTCCCTTCGCTGTGCGCCTGCTCCTTGTAGGCCTGCCACACCGGACGGTAAAATGGCTGTGCTGCCGCCCAGCCCCAATAGGTGCGCCAAAACACACGAGGGCCGTTCAAAAGATTCATTTTTCCGGCCCACCAGCGCGGCCACGGAGTCATCCCCCCGCCCCCCCCCCATATTGGCCCAGCGATCGCCAATGACAAAAGGAAATGCTTTTTCCTTACGCAGAGTGCTGTTCAGCTCAAGTCACCCTGCGATGTCTCTCAGCGCATAAGCCGAGTCCGACGTTCGCGGAGCGAGCTTGTTTCCCCCCCTCCCCAGTGTGCACTCTCTCCGACCGCACACATCAAGACCGGGAGCCTCTTAGCGTTGCAGGAGCTCCTCCTCCGTGCAGTCCTGGAGGAGAGAGCTGCTATGGAGGTTGGCTCGGCGAGTGGCACACAAGGAAGTAGTAAGGCCCCGGCAGAACCGCTGACAGGTTGGTTTTGGGGCTTTTTTTGTTTTTGTTTTTGTTTTACCTAAGCTACCATGGAAAGGAACTAAATCATAATGAACCAAAGCAAAAAAAAAAAAAAAAAACGTTTAAAAAACTTCTCTAACTGCTCCGTAACTGCTCCACACAGTGAACCCAGCGCACCTAGGCTTACTACGTCCTCTGCTGCATGAGACTGGACACATTTGGGGATTGATGGGAGAAGACCAGCAAGATATACCCAGTGGTGTCACGAATTTGATCCTTGTCCCCAGTCTCCGGCTGCAGGAGGTGGTGCACTACCCAAAAGTGGAGGACTGAACTGTAGGACCCCATAAAGAATTCTCATTCCCTTCCTTGACCTCCCACCCGGTTTACAGCATCTCTGCTTCTACTACTGCACATGCGGCGTCCAACATCTTGCCATCCTTTGCCCTCACCTTCATGTCCATGTTTAGCAATCTCTATTGCTTCTTTCCTTTTTCTTCCTTGTTGCTGCTGGTTGCTCCCTCTCACTCTTCTGCTGCCACCGGCTTCAACCTTTGCCGAAAGAAGTGGATCGTGGAAACCATTAGCAACAACCAACCTTGAATCATAAACGATGTCTGAAACCCCGCCCACTGAGGTACAGGTATCGCAATGCGATTCCAAGCCTTTCTCTTGCGCGAAGACCGTCCGAGCGTGCTTAATTAATGAGATTCCCAGTCCCCTCAAGTGAAGGTAGGCGTGTTTTTTTCATTTAGCTATATCTGAGGCAGATTCTTTGTATCTGAGATAACTTAGTCCCCTATGTGCAAATACAAGTGGGAGCAAAAGAAAGTCTCACCAGCGTCGGAATCAAATCACATGAAGACGCCGCAAGACGTTAAAATAGCACGAAGCTCATTACGCAACCAACTAGCTTAATGTGAAGTGACTGAAAGAGCACACATGCGGTTGGCCTCATATAACTTTGGATGTGGAAAAAGTTGGACCTGTCAGTCGTCTTATATGATAAATGGGCTCACGACTCTCATGGGTCTGCGAAATCTTGGTGCTCCCCCCGTTTTTGTTTTTGTGTTCATTCTTTCTGCCATTGTTGACCCTTAAGGAGCCTGACTGCGGTATAAAAGATGTCAATATTAAGTTGTGTAGTCCAGGCCAGGTTTTTCCCTCTGCATAAGTTCGAATGATGGAGGCAGTTTGATGACGGCTGTTAAATGTTAGGCAATGAGAAAAGCTGAAGCTTGGGATCTGCAGGACCGATTACTGTGTATAGCTCATTTGTTTTGCCTAAAGAAGTCTAGAAGCCATGTCCAGTCCACACTATAATGGTAGTTAAATAAAAAAGAAAATAAAGGTGATACTTTTTTTATTAGACAAACTTAATACATTTGTATGCTAGTTTTTCAAAGACAGAAGGCGGTGCAACCTGAAATCCACAGTGACAAGGTTCCCTCTTCGTGCCTGGGCGTTCCAAGCTTGTTTGGGTCAAAGAGACAGAGTTAGGTCCCCTTGCTGCTGGGGCACGTGTCCTCTGTAGGTAGATGTGGCAAGGGGCCCGGATGCAGCACCAGGGTGTGGAGCCTCTCTTCTTTCTGGGGAGGCATGGGAAAAACTCGGGGTTGCGTTTTGGGGTAGAAGGTAGGCAGCTTGATGGCCTGGTTGATGTGGAAGACCAATGCCCCCTTGGGGATGAAACATGTCGGGTGGGTGCGAAGGTGGCACGGACATGGCCAGAGCTTTTGTAATATGGTAGCACCTAAAGTGCCACAAGAGCTGTGGTAGTTTCACTGATCCATCTGGCAGAAGTTATTGCTGTCAGGAATAGGGTCCTTCTAGGAGGTGAACTTTCAGTGCTGATGTTTGCAGTGGCTACGAATGTCTCCCCCCCTGAGTCAGCTGGTAGAAGACATTGTTTAGGTCCCATAGTATGCCGGGGCCAAACGGCCCCAGCCCCTTCATGAAGTGGGTGACTAGAGGTAGTGTGGCGATAGAGTCTTTTTTGGCTGGCACGGTTTATGAAAGGACTGGAATCATGGAGAGGTGCACCATTATGGATTGGGTCTTGAGGCCATGGGTGGATAGCGAGGGTGAGGTACTGAAGGACCCCACGGCTCCAGGCAGGAGAATGAATCCAGTCCTTGCACAAGCACCAGACACTGAAGCACCTCCATTTCAAGTTGGCAGGACTCCTTGTCGAGGGGCCCAAACCTTACTGTTAGTATCACTTCCTATACTTCGGAAGGGTTTTAAGTTAAAGGGTGTCCATTATCATGACTCTCAATTTTCATGCCTGTCAGCGTGAGTGCTGGCAGGTTGGGATTGCAGCATCTTTCACACACTCCCTGGGTGATGAAATCTGGCCTCAGAGAGGGGTGTGCGGGAGACCTCCAGAAGCCAGGCAGCAGAGGTAGGGAACCACATCTGTCTTGGCCAATGGGAGAGGGGCGAGGAGAATGGCCTGTGCTTTGTCACGGAAGATCCACTGAAGCCTATACTAGTGACCACTAACCCCCCCCCCCATGACACATCAAAGGCATCCGTAGCGAGGATGTTTGGATGTGTTGTTTTAATGGCAGAAGTTGAGGCACTTTGCATTCTCCTTGGTAGCGAATAGATCAACTTGTGGCATCCCCTTCAGTGGAAGAGAGTTCTGTCACTGTGAAGTTGAGGGTCCCTTCAGGTGGGTGTCCAGCTGACGGCTCAGTCCCTGCTAGCGCTGTTCCTATAACCTGCACCTGGTAGGTAGGAGGCTCATAGCAAGCATCGCCTGGAGAGGGCGAAGGAGAACTTGAGCGCCTCCTTGCAGAGTGCGTGGGAACCTGTCCCCCCTTATTTGTTGACGTAGAACAGGCCCCTCAGGTGCGAAGCTATAAATTGGCCTGCCAACCTGCACTGAGGCATCAGTGGTGACAATCACGTGGTGGGGAGGTTGCTGGAGGGCCTGCCACGAAGGAGGTTTTTCCAGCTGGCCCACCAGAAAAGAGTTTCCTTGAACCTCCCGCATTCCATTGGAATACATGTGAACAGGCATTCCGAGTGCCGGTTCCAGTGGGTGCATAGGTGTCACTGTAAATGGCTCATATGTAACCCATGTTAGCAGGAGGACCTGTGTTGATGCGGCCTTGTGGCCCAAGAGTCGGAGCAGTGGGTCAGATGGGTCGAGAAGACACCCTTGCAATCAGAATCATGATGTGGCTGCCTGCTGAGCGAGGAAGAATGCTTTGGATACTGTGGTAGTCGATGTTCACTCCGATGAATTCCAGTTATTGGGATGGGAGGGGAATGAAGATGAGCCCGAGACTTGTGGTGGTTCACCAGGAAACCCAAGATGGACAGGAGGGTAATAGTTTGCTGGACAGTAGCTCAAGCCTCCTGTGATGACGGTCCTGGAGTGGCTAATCGTCGAGGTATGGGAAGACACAGACCCCTCGTTTTTGAAGGTGGGCTACCGCCACAGAGACACACTTGGTGAAACAACTCTTTGGAGCTGGGTGAGCAAACCGAAAGGGAGGATTCTGTAGCCAGTAGTGACCACCCAGAGCACCTTGAGAGTGTGCGAGTATTTCTTGTGTGCCGCATGCATGGTGGATGCGAGCTTGGTATGCATTCCTGTACAGTCCCAATGGAGGCCAGCCATGGCTCCTTTCTGGATGAGGGGCAGTTGATTGGAATCCATATCAAGTACATCAAATCATTTCCTTGATGATTGACTTGTTTCAGTTTTCCCGGAGGTGTTGGAAGGGATAAAAGTAGACGCCAAACTTCCTGGGGAAGCAAAGTATCTTGTGAGAGTAAAAGACACTGTTTGAGTTCATCTAGCAGGACCATGATTCTAGTTGCCTGGTATGCCAAGGAGGGATAGAATTTTTATGGTCATGGACCGGGAGCCAAAATGTGGTGTGGAGCCGCCTGATGGGGGAGCGGGGTGGAGAGAAAATCATACTGCAGTACTCTTTCCTCTGATGTAGTTACCCTAATGTGTCTCCTGTGGTGATGGGTCTCCCAAGCGTTCATAAAGGCTGACAAGCCAACCCCACCACGGAGTTTTTCCACAACGCCCATGGTGTGCTGTTTGTAAAGAGGGGCGAGTGAATTTTTTCCCTGACAAAAGGACAGCTCTTGGCTTTGCAGTTTCTGCGTTTCTCTTTCGATGTTTGTTGGGTCTAGAGAGCCCGGTAGGCACATGCTCTCTGTTTGTACCTGTGGTGCCTGCCGTTTTAAGGTAGGAGCTGTATCTCTGAGGAGTAGGGTTATGCCTTGATAGTCCCCCTTTACAGCCGTAGTAGTGCTGTGCGTTGATGACCTTTCTTTGTAGCAAGCGTCTGCAGAGCCAAGTGGGTACGGTGTCTTCCTTCATATCCATTCACCGTGGTCCCTTGATTTTGTCCCCAAAGATTGAGTCACCCGCCCAGGGGCGTATGGCAAGTCTGTCTATGTGTGTTCAGTATGGGTATCCTCCCACAGTCCTGAAGCCTGCAGCCAGGCTAATCAACCTGGCTGATGATGGCTGTTCCAGATGGTCCAGGAGGGCTTCGGTGTTCGAAGGCATCAAAAATGCTGCACAAAATAAAAGGTGTTTGCTGCACTCAGTCAGGTTTGCTTCACCCTGGGGGTAGTCTGACCCCTCGCATAGACAGGGCTTCGATGATGCTTTTTAGGTTCTCCAGCAGGATTCGTCCTGGAAACATGATGTTGTTGTAGATTTATGTGCTGCGATTTCTGTTACTGGCGCCAGCATGGGCCCCTTGCGACCACAAACTATTAGACGATGAGGGGAATACAGTTGTTTTCAATCCAGGCAGGTTTTCCGAATCCGTTTGATTGCGTGATGACTTGACCCACTTCAAAGTTCTTTCCACTACAATGGATTGGTGCGGGAGTTGCATTTTCTCAAATCTAGGGGCACTCTTCATCTCGAGCTTTCGAGATCAGGCAGGCCCTGATGCAGGGTCTGCCACAGTTTTGCCTGGTTGTCCTGGAGTAACTGGTGGACTAATATTTTTGGCAGGTCCAAATACTTCAGTGCCCCTTGAACCTCACTCCTCGATTCTGGTGTGTCCATGGGTGCGAGGGCCAGGTATTGGTACATTCATGGTTCGCTGCAAGAATCTTGTGGATAGGTAGGATCTGTATTGGGGTTTAGTGGCTCTGAGGAGTCCTCCCCTGCACCCCGCGCTGGTGAGCATATCGTCTGTTTAATTACTACTGCAAAACTCATGTACTCACAACTTGAAAGTCGTAACCAATATCATTCTATTGACTCGTGGCTAGAAAGAGGGTCTTCCAGAACCATTAGGCTGCCACCGTTTGCCTCAAAACCATACGGTGGACTGATGCCTAAAATCACATCATTGACCCCATTTTTCACCATTATCCAACTTAAGAAAATAAGAAAACTAGGAAAAAACTAAAAAAATTAAGGGCTAATGGTGAAAAATATGGGGTCAATGATTGTTGATTTTATGGCATCCAGTCCACCGTATGGTTTGAGGCAAACGGTGGCAGCCTAATGGTTCTGAGACCTCTTCTAGCCACGAGTCAATAGATGATATGGTTACACTTTCAAGTTGTGATACAGAGTGTTGCAGTAGTAATTAAGTTTGTACTCTGGAAAAAGTGACCACTATAGAATTTGTTAGCATATCTCCTGTGACAGGCGAGCCCAGAGTTGCAACTTTCCTCACCCCCCGCTGTCTTCTGCTCTAAGGGATCAGTCAGGTGATTGGGGCTGATGAAGACCCCCCCCCCCCCCCCCCAACCAAGAGTGGTTTGTGAGCCGTGGGCCTTGATCGTCTGATCCCACTGGGGCTGGTGATGGTCTCCCAGACATGGCAGGGCTTGTGGGCATGAAACCTTGGTCCACTGTGTCTGCTGCTGTGGCGGTGATCATGGAGGGGGTTGGGGCCAATTGTGGGAGAAGGCTAGTGATGAGCTGCAGGAGGGCAGTGGGATTTTCAGCTTCCTGACTGAATCGGCTCCCTTGACTGTGTGATCTGTGGAACTTGGCAGGTGGTGATCCCGAAGAGGAGGTGGACTTGCAGGAATAGTGAATACGGTGCAGGTGTCTTCCTCTTCTAATGGGCTTCCTCCTAGAGTCATTAGAGCTGCTGTGCTAGGTGTGCAATGGCTCTTTCCTGCCCCATGGTTTCCCCTGTTGCACAAGTCTCAACCCAATCGCAAAGGCCGACTTAGTCTGTGAGCAGGAGGGGATCCCTGCCCCACCGGTGCCACCGTATGGTCAGGAATTGCCTCTATCATCACAGTGATGCCGATCAGGGCTTCCCTACTGCCCATGGTGCCAGCCCAGTGGGATCACATGAGGCCAAAACCGCAGACCTCAACGTTGCTTTTGGCACCATGATTCCACGGAAGAGGGCTTGAGTTCAGTGGTCCGTTGTGTGTTGGGCGGCGGTGTGCTGGGGGGCAAAATTTCCAGAGCTTGCAAGGCAGCAGGGGAGACGGCAAACAGCATCAGTGTCAGCTCAGCTGAGGATGGAAGCTCTTGGGGGCACATCCTGTGCCACGGAAGAGTCCTTTGTATGTCACGTGTTGATTGGCTTGGGCCTGAAGAAGCAGTTGAGGTGGTAAGTCGGAAATGGTTGGGGCCAGGAAGTCCTGCAAGGCATTGGCTTCTCAATTTTCAGGCCCAGGGAGACATCCTTGAGCAAGTTCTCATGCTGTGGCCAGTTCCCAAGCAACAAATGCACTGATCTTGAATGATGGTACTACTCATTTTTCCTCCTGCATTTTGGGCATTTTTTTTTAAAGCCTGGGTTTGGTCATCTCTGTAACCTTTGCTTTGGATTCTGGTCTTCTGGATCCTTTTCTTGTTTTTTTCTGGGGGGGGGGAGCTTTGTAGGTCAATCTTGCTGGCAAGGCGGAAGAATGGAAAACTGGGTTTAGCTAGGGGCAGGCCAGTGGGATAGGGCTACTGGGCACATACTCAGAAAGGCTTTGGCTTTCTGAGCTCTCGAGAGCACTTTTGTCTATGGTGCTTTCAGATGTCACCAGGCATGGCTGACTCATCCTGCTTGTCTAGAGACTGATTTTAATCATTTGGGGGTCACCTGAAATTGTCAGCTGTTAAAATGGAAAGTCACACGGGATAGAAGTTTTGAACATAAGAACATAAAGATATGCCATACTGGGTCAGACCAAGGTCCATCCAGCCCAGTATTCTGTTTCCAACAGTGGCCACTCTAGGTCCATATTGTACCTAGCAGTTTCCCCAAGAGTACAAGTTCCACAATGCTTGTAATGGTTCAAGCATTGATATCTTCGGTCACTTCTTAATAATGGTTTATGGACCTTTCCTACAGGAACTTGTCCAAACCTTTTTTAAAACCAGCTACACTAACAGCCTTTACTACATCCTCCGGTAACAAATTCCAGAGTTTGATTACACGTGGAGTGAAAAAATATTTTCTTTTATTAGTCTTAAATAGTTTAACATGTAGCTTCATTGCTGGTCCCCGAGTCTGTCTATATTCTGATAAGGTACACAATCGATCTAACGTTTACCCGTTCCACTCCGTTCATTAATTTATAGACTTCTATCATATCTCCCCTCAGCCGTCTCTTTTCCAGGTTAAAGCACTGTACTAAAGCAAAAGCCATAGTCGCTAACAGCCAGGGAAAAACAAATACCTTTTGCTGTTATGTAAAAAATAATGATTTAAGATTACAATTCAGAATATCTTAAAATGCATAACACTGTTGAGCGATGATGTACCATAGTTAATAGTCAATATGATGGCAGATAAAGATCAGCTTGGCCCATCTAATCTGCCCAGCAAGGCGGTAAGGAGTAGGTGCACCTGCCGCTCCGTGCAGGTCACTCCTCCCCATGCCTTTGTTTAGGGGTGCATCCACTGCTCTGTGTAGGTCACCCCTATTTGTTGAGATGTGCTTTTGTTCCTATGACCACTGCTCAACAATAAAACACATGCTCCACATGCAAGGAGTTAAAAATAATACAGTTTTCTGGTCTTGTACTTTAGCAAGACTGTTCACAAGAATAGTTCTAAGGTGCCAAATGTTTGATTATGAAGGAGAAGAGGGCCTTAATAAAGAATGTGCTGCTTGTTTTGCAGCTGGTAAGTACAAAATGTAAGGAAAGACAAACAGCTATTCAGCCTTATTCTTTGTCTACAGAAAAAAAAAATCTCTCTTTCTTAAATGATGCTATAACCAATTCTGAGCTGAGATACACACAAGACAACAGTGATCATCACAGGATGTGGTTTGAGATAAAAGCTCAAAGCTCAAAGTCCTAAACTTAAAAAACAATGACTTCAGGAAATGGCCAAGTACCTGAAAGAGGAGTTGGCAGGGTGGGAGGGGATAAAGGGAAGTGGAATTGCAATGGCAATAAAAGGGGCAACAGATAAATATGTAAGGAAAGTAAATATAAACAAGAGGAGAAGAAAACCTATTTCTCCAAAGAGGTAACTGCTCAAATAAAGGCAAAAAAATCCAGCTTTCACAAAATTCAAAAGCTTGCAAACAGAGGAACACAGTAAGGAATACAGGATCAAACTAAAAAAAAAAAAAAGGCAACAAGAGAAATAAGGAAAGCAAAATCAAAGGCAGAGGAAAAGATGGCTAAAGATGTGAAGTGTGGCGACAAAACGTTTTTCCCGTATATTCGGGAGAAGAGGAAAAATCAGAGATGGAACTGCCAGGACTCAGAAGTGCTGGGAACAGATTTGTGGAAAGTGACATTGAAAAAATCAAAATTGCTAAACAAATACTTCTGCTCTGTTTTACTAAAGAAAATCCTGGAAAAGGACCATCTGACAACTAAATATAAAAATGGAAATGAAGTAGATACCACACCATTCACTGAAGATGATGTGTTAGAACAACTTGCAAAACTGAAAGTGAACAAGGCCATGGGACCGGATGGGATACATCCCAGGATACTGAAAGAGCTCAGAGAGGTTCTTGCAGGGCCATTAAAGGATGTTATCAAACAGATCCTTGGAAACAGGAGTAGTTCCTCAGGACTGGAGAAGGGGGCGGATGTGGTACCTCTTCACTAAAGTGGTGACAGGGAAGAAGTGATAAACTACAGGCCCGTGAGCCTTACCTCGGTGGCGGGAAAAGTAATGGAAGCGCTTCTGAGTGACTAGTGGACTCTCTCAAAACCAACAGGTTGCACGATCTGAGGCAACATGGTTTACCAAAGGACGATCTTGCCAAACAAATCTGATCGAGTTCTTTGACTGTATGACCAGAGAACTAGATCAGGGGCATGCGATGGATGTCATCTACCTGGATTTCAACAAAACCTTTGATACTGTTCCTCATAGGAGGCTTATCAATAAACTCAGTAGTTTGGGGATGGGTCACAAGGTGGTGAATTGGATCAGAAATTGGTTGATTGACAGACAACAGAAGGTGATGGTAAATGGAGTTCACTCGGATGAAAGGAGGGTGATTAGCGGGGTGCCCCAGGGTTCGGTCCTGGGCCCGGCACTGTTCAATGTATTTGTGAGTCATATTGCTGAAGGACTGCATGGAAAGCCTGTCTTTTTGCAGATGACACGAAAATATGCAACAGAGTGGACTCCCCTGAGGGAGTGGATAACATGAGGAAAGACTTACAAAAGCTGGAAGAAAGGTCTAATGCTTGGCAGTTAAGATTTAATGCGAAAAAGTGCAATGTCATGCACTTGGGAAGCAGAAATCCAGGGGAAATGTATGCGATAGGGGGCGTGAGATTGGTGTGCACGGACCAGGACGACGACCTTGGTGTGATTATTTCTGCGGATTTCAAGGTGGCAAAACAGTGCGACAAGGCAGTGGCAAAAGCCAGGAAGATGTTGGGTTGCATACAAAGAAGAATTACCAGCAGAAAGGAAGAGGTACTAATGCCACTGTATAAGTCACTAGTGAGGCCTCACTTGGAATACTGTGTTCAGTTTGGGAGACCATATCTTGCATAGGATATGAAAAGACCGGAAACTGTTCAGAGGAAGGCGACCAAAATGATTTGGAGCCTGCATCAGAAGCCTTATGAGAAGAGACATCAAGACCTAAATATGTACACTCTGGAGGAGAGGAGGGACAGGGGAGATCTGATTTAGACCTTTAAATACTTAAAGAGAAATAATGAACAAACAAACCTCTTGCAAGGATGGGGAAGCTGTAAAACTAGAGGGCATAACATGAAGCGGCAAGGGGGTAAATTGAAAGGCAATGTCAGGAAATACTTTCTCACTGAAAGGGTGGTGGATGCTTGGAATGCCCTCCCAATGGAAGTGTTGGGGGCAAATACAGTGACAGAATTCAAAATGGCATGGGACAGACACAATGGATCCCTTTACAGCAACAGGATAAAATCTAAATAAACTTAGCTATCTAATTTCTCAATACAGGGGTGTCCTACACGGAGCAGTGGGTTCACCCCTAAAACAAAGACATAGGGAGGGGTGGCCTGCAGGGAGCAGCAGGTGCACCTACTCTTGCCTTCTTACTGGGCAGTCTAGCTAGACCATACTGTTCTTTATCTGCCGTCATTTATTATCTTACTATAAGAGTGCATTATATTAACACAGGACCAGTTCCACAAACTCATCCCCCGCCATGCACTGTAGAATCGCAGATATTGGCATATCAGGACGATGTCTCGCCATCGTAACCAAGCCAAGAAGACACCTTTATATTGCGAGCAAGTTTGGATACGTCTCGGCCACTGCCCCCATGTGCTGGCTTTGACTGACTTTTCGATCTGTCCGATTGGCTAAGCGCTGACAGATTTTAAGGTGCCAGCCCAACATACGACACTTGTCTCTTGCTGTAACAAGGAACCGAAGCCCCAGCCGCACCCTTTTCTCGACAACCACTAAAAGAATAGCGTGTACCATCGCACCAGAACCCAGACCTAACAGGAAAACCTCCTCAAGAGGCCTCATCCTCCCGGCGCACGGCAGTCTCCACAGAATGCTTCCCTAGCTCCGTCTACCTGCTCGACGGCTCCGCAGCTCCCATGGACGTTGGGTAACTTGTACATGCAAGGGGGCAAATCTATCTTAATCCCTCCACAGACGTACGGTTTTACCTTGTACATGGGCATGGCTGCTGAGGGTCACAGGAACCGTGACAACAGAGACTCGGAGTCAAGGCAACGCAACTCCACCCCAAAATACAAGCGACAACCAACCGGCACAAAACCCCACCCGCTGGGCCGCTCCAAGGTCACGTGGAGCGATGCGTTCCAAGCCTCCCTCTGGATCGAAGGTCTTGTCAGAACGTTCTATTGAAAGATTGTCTTTTCTGTCCCCACCCCCCTCATTGATTTAATAGGATTATGCTGAAGGTTTGGAATGCTTTGGATTTTCCAGTTTAGCTATAGCTGAGGATAGATCGTTTCTGCTAAGACAGATAGCCTAGTCCCTATGCGCAAATGAAATGGGATCGAACTTAAAAGTCACTAGAGCCCGAATCAGTCATGCGCGTGGCCGGATGTTAAAATAGGTCGAGCTTCGTTCCACAGCCAATGCCCTGATGTGACGACAGCAGAGGACGCAATGCGGTTGGTGCTTTGGACGTGGAAAGGTTTGACCTATCAGCGAGTTGAATGACAAACGTGCTCACGGACTCCCACGGATCTGGAATGTTTGGAGCTTCCTTAATTCACTCTACTATTGTTGACCCTCAGGCAGTGTGACTGCCTCCTGTTTAAAAATGCAATATGAAGCTGTTAATCTAGGATAGCTTTCTGTATCCGGCATAAACTCGAACTATGGAGATAGTTTGGTGAGTGTTTAGTGGACAGCTGAACCTTGGGTGGAAGCGGTACTGAATGAAGCAATATACAGATCAATGCCAGGGCTTCCGAATTCTAGTCATAATGGGCATTATTCTGCTTTTATTACAATCTCTGAAAGTTCTTTATGCTATGGTAGCAGTTAGTATGTGTAGTCTGAAGGCTGTTTTCAAAACAGTTTACCCGCACAAACTAGCCAGTGTCAGAAAAATAAGTTCACACGATCTACCACACTTTCATTACGCAAATATTGCCCTGTATGGACTCCCCAAGAACACCCTTAATCCGCTGCAACTCACTATGAATGCGGCTCCGCGAGTGCTCTGTGGTTTAGCAAGATCAGACCATATCACCCCGATACTTAAGGAACTCCACTGGCTACCAATTCATTGCAGGTTAACATACAAAATCCTTATCATCTTCAAGCTCATCAATAACCTAGCCCCCACGACACTCAGAGAACTTATCACCCTCACTCCGAAAAACAGAATCAGAAGGTCAGTAACTGACAACACCTTGATCATCCCTAAAGAGTCCATCAAGTGCACCCAGACGACCAAGAAAAGAACATTCGCCTTCTACGCCCCAAAATGCTGGAACGAACTTCCACCAGAAATTAGATCCATCAAAGACCTTATTCAGTTCCGTAAGGCAATCAAACACCACATTTTTCTACTTCACTTTGCTCAAGCATCCCCCCGCCTCTGCTCACCCACACACCAATGCCCACAAACCTTTCATGATCTACATAAATAACCCTGTCACAAGTACTTTGAGCTCGCCTTAGCCCTTCTTGAATATTCCAACCCAATCTAATTGTGTTTTTGTAAATATGTTTATAGTTACCCTGTTGCTCTTGTACATATGTTTATAGTTACCCTGTTGCTCCAAGTTTAAACTCCTGTTCAATGTAAGCACAGAACAGTCTTCTGACTGCAACCTTTGTTATATGTAAACCGCACTGATAACAAATAGCGCGGTATATAAAAATTGTTAAATAAATAAATAAAAATACGCCCAAGCATGCATACTTCTTGTCCAGCTGTAATGAAATATTCAAGCAAATGGGGAAAAACATACGAATCCTCCACATTGTCACAGGTATGCAGGATAAATAAGTGTAAAATACGTGGTTGCTTTTAATTTATTTAGACAGTTTTGTATACCACCTTATCCTTCAATCAAAGTGGTCACAACACAATTGGGGGATACATTTAATTTGAGGGGATATGAGATGCATACACTAATACTTACAGGGAACATGGGCAAGCCAGTTAACCCTCCATTGCCCAAGACCACAAGGAGAACCTGTGGGACTAGAAACCACAGTCCTTCTGGCCCAAGGTTGCTGTCCTCTAGGGGGATTTGAACCCCCAATCTTCTGGCCTGAGGTAACTTGCCCCAACCACTAGGCCGCTCCTCCCTTTTAATGTTTTATACTTGACACTAATTTCCAAAGGGAAGCACCTTGTAGAAAATTATCACAATATATGTGTGCTAGAAGCACCCACATACTTTACGACTTAAGATAAATGAATGCAATTTTTCAATACCCTAAGTACTTTCTTTTCTAGGTAAAATGAAAACAGTGTAGCATACAGATAAACATATGGGGTTAATGACAGGGCTGTTATATCAATGGGTCTCTGAATATATGTAATCATAGGTTTGCATGTGGGTTTTCTGATTCCCATGTCTTCTGATGGCTTGTATTAAGCTGGATTTGGTCATTTATTAATGGGGACTAGTTACAGCATTATAGAGCATTTTACTTCCAGGTTGCCAATCCCTGTGAAACATGAAATGGGTGTTTCAGTTCAATCTAGATGCTGTAGCAGAGGTATTTACATTCCAGCTCTTGTCAGTATCCTATGAATCTGTGAATTCTTCTAAACACTTCTACATATTACTGACATTACTATCTCTTGACTTTCAACCTTTCTGAACATGTCATTCTCTAATGATCTTTCTCTTTGCATGATGTATCCAAAGTATGAAAGTCGAATTCTTGTCATTTGAGCTTCTAAGAAAAGCTTATATTTGATATATTCTAGTTCTGATTGATTTGTTCTTCAGGCAGTCCATGGTATACATAGTATTCTTTGCCAGCTCCATAATTCAAAGGCATTGATTTTTCTTCCTGTCTTTCTTCTTCACTGTCCAACTTTCACATCCATATGACATAGTATCATAGTAAATGACGGCAGATAAAGACCAGTATGGTCCATCTAGTCTGCCCAGTAAGATGGCAAGAGTAGGTGCACCTGCCGCTCTGTGCAGGCCACCCCTCCCCATGTCTTTGTTTAGGGGTGAACCCACCGCTCCATTTAGGACACCCCTCTTTGTTGAGAAATTAGATGGTTCAGTTTATTTAGATTTTATCCTGTTGCTGTAAATGGATCCACTCTGTCTGTCCCATGCCATTTTGAATTCCGTCACTGTGTTTGCCCCCACCACTTCCATCGATAGAGCATTCCAAGCATCCACCACCCTTTCAGTGAAAAAGTATTTCCTGACATTGCCTTTCAGTTTACCCCCTTGCCGCTTCATGTTATGCCCTCTAGTTTTACAGCTGCCCCGTCTTTGGAAGAGGTTTGTTTGTTCATTATTTCTCTTTAAGTATTTAAGGTCTGAATCATATCTCCCCTATCCCTCCTCTCCTCCTCCAAAGTGTACATATTTAGGTCTTCAAGTCTCTTCTCATAAGGCTTCTGACGCAGCCTTCCTCTGAACAATTTCCAGTTTTTACATCCTTTGCAAGATATGGTCTCCAAAACTGAACACAGTATTCCAAGTGAGGCCTCACCAGTGACTTGTACAGTGGAATAAGTACCTCTTCCTTTCTGCTGGTAATTCTTCTTTGTATGCAGCCCAATATCCTCCTGGCTTTTGACGTTACTGAAAATACCACAGCTTGGACCAGTCATGTCTTTGTTTGGAGAGATATGTCTCTGCACTTGAGAATCTTGTTTAGGTGCTTCATCTGATTTCTTGACTGCTTGTCATTTGATTATTGATCCAAACAGATTAAAGTTGTCCACTGTTTCTATTTCTTCTTCATCGAGAATGAAATTAATTTTTTGCCAGTAGTCAGGATCCATGTCCATTTTAAGACTAATGTTCTGTGCTCTTGATAAGCAGATGTGTTAGATCGCGATAATTTTCAGCCTTGTGTGCATCAGTGGTGCTGAGTGCTACGTTGTCAGTAGCTTAACTACTGGCAGGGTCTCCCAAGATGGACAGGTCTCAGATGAGGTACCAGACTAAAACAAACCACTCATCTGGGGGGCGGCAGCAGTATGGGACAGTGTTGGTGGCAGGGGATCACATTTCTCTGACAGCAGCAACAACACCGGCATTACCTGCACAGAAGAAAGGCCTGTCAATCTACTTTGGTATCTTGCCATGAAAACCCATTAGTCACAACAAAACAATTTGTGATATAGTGCTAGAAGATGCAGCTCTCATTTAAGCTTGTAAAATCAAGCTTGATAAACAAAGGGGGTCACAAATGTTTTTTCAGCTGGGGCTAGATTAGTTTAAAATTTAGCAGATTTTAAGACTAAGGGTGAAACCCGGGAGAAATGTTCACCAACTGCTAGCTTTCAACAGTGACGGCGCACAGAATATTCTGTAGCATAAATATTGTCCTTCAGAATGCAGAACTCCAGCTCAGCTAAAACACACTGTCTTTCATGAAAGTTATGACAAACCATATTTTGCATCTACAAGTTGCATCTGTCTCTGTGAATTGTCTCAGAAGTTGCAATAGTTAGAATTATGATAAACGGAGATAAGTGATTTTAGGATTCAGCACCATTTACACATGTAATTCCGCATACACACAGAAGTAGCAATTCTAGAAAAGTTGCTACTTGTAAGTGAAAGAACTAGCATATAGAAATATTAAGGAGGAATGTTCGGGGTAGTCCTTCACAGTGTGCATATATTGCATCTTTTTCTACATCAACAATATAATAATTCTGCAGACAATTTTCACATTGGCATTTCCACCTGCTTCCAATCATGTATAAAACACTTGGCTAGGTGCTTGTTTGAACCTGGGATTTGAAAGGGGGGGATAACAATGCATGTGGTTCAATATCATGCTGTGGCATATAGACATATAGGCCATGTGGTCTTCTTTTTCTGTCATGTTTCTATCTAGTCTGCCCTTCTATATCAAATACTAAAGTCCCTTCTTTTCCTTTAGAGGTCTTCTGTGTTTGTCCTTGGCTTTTTTTGAACTACAATACTGTCCTCGTCTTTACCACATTCACTGGGAGACTATTTTCACGCATCTACTACCCTTTCCATAGAGAAATATTTCCACATATTACTCCTGAGTCTATCTCCCTTCACACTCATCCTATGTCCCCTCATAGCAGAGCTTGCTTTCAATCGAAAGAGGCTCTCCTTTTGTGCTTTTTTGCCAGAGAGGTATTTAAACGTCTTTAAGTCTGTCCTCATATGCTTTATAACAAAGACCACTCTGCACCGACTCCATTCTGTTTGTCTCTTTGAAGGTGTGATCTCCAGAGCTGCACACAATATTCCAAACGAGGTCACATCAAAAACTTATACAGAGGCATTATCACCTCCTTTTTTTTCTGCTGGTCATTCCTCGCCCTATGCACCCTAGCATCCTTCTGGCTTTTGCCGTCACCTTTTTTACCTGTCTAGCCACCTTACGATCATCAGAAATAATCACGCCCATGCCCCACGCTTCTTTTGTGGACAGAAATACTTCGCCCCCTACACTGTATAGCTTCCTTGGATTTGTGCTGGCCAAATGCATGACCCTGTATTGTTTAGTATTAAATCTCAGCTGCCAAATTCTTGACCATTCTTCAAGCTTAGCTAGATCTCTCCTCATGTTATCTACTCCTTCCTGGGTGTCTTATCCTATTGCAGAATTTGGTATCATCCACAAAGAGGCAGACCTTCCGCAATATCACTATCAAAGATATTAAAAAGAATCAGACCAAGGATAGATCCCTGGGGCACACCACTGGTAATCTCCTTCTCCTCAGAGTGAGCTCCATTTTACCTGTACCCTTTGTTGCCTCCCACTCAACCAATTTCTAACCGAATCAGTAACTTTAGGGCCCATCTCTAGGGTGCTCAGTTTGTTTATAAATCGTCTATGTGGTAACGGTATCAAAGACTTTACTGAAATCTAAGTACACCACTCCTGACTCTAAAAAAGCACTGAAAAGCTCAGACAGTGGAGTCATTAGAAGGTCCCCAAGTTCCTTCAATATTCTCGGATGTATCCCATCCAGTTCCATCACTTTGTCTAAGATTCAAACTGAGCTTCCTTAGCTCTTAACCCACTGCTCTAATCTTCAGACTACTCCTCCATTACTCTAAATCCCCTGTTCTTTACACAAGTAACAAAAATCACTACTTGTATGCGTAAATAGTGCTACTTACATGTGCAAACCTTGGGTGATGCCACATTTTCTAATGTGTGTTGTACTAAAGACATGTATATTGTTGGCAGCACTATGTATAGTTTATAAAAGGTTCCACGTTTAGCAAACCTTGTATAAAATAACAGGGGCTTTTTGGATACTTAGATCTAATCATCTGTTTTCCGACTTAGATACCCTATACAAAGTTGCCCTGCATAGGTATCGTGAAAGGAAAAACTTCCTGTTGGTGGATGGAAAGAATTGTGTGTTAATAAAAATCTATGGTAAAGTGAAGACTGACAACTGGATCAGACAAATGTGACTGTGGGCTTACACAGACAGTACAGCTTCTGTTTCATGCAGTCCCATGTATAACCGCTGACTTAGTAATAGCTTGTTAGTCTGCTCTCTTGAACGCACAGATACAGTGACATAATTTGACAGCAACATGATATGATGAGAATGATCTGTTAACCCTGGGAGTACCGATGGGGTCAAAAGTGACCCCATTGCAAGTTTCACAATGCGTATTGTGATGATGCAGAGGGCTTAAGCAGCAGGAAAAGGGTTTAAAACAACAGATTTCCTCAAATGCACACAATAATGCAGGCAGGGAAGGGGTTAAAGCACAAGCCCAGAGAAACTCTCTGCACAGAAAGGCAGGGAGAGAGCCACACCACAGCTCCATGACAACCCGGGGAGCTGATGTAAGAGGCAAGGGGGCGGAGTCAAACCGGATAGGGCAGCCCAATGCTCTTAACCAGGAAGTAACAGAGAGAGAGAGGAACAGGAGTGGTAGACGGAGAAACAGAAGGAGAGCAGGAGGAGTTCCTGAGAGAACAGGAAGTGTTCGTGTGGGAGAGTCAGGACGTGACTCTGACCTGGGTTCAGAGAGAAGCAAAGGAAGGAGCAATCACTGCCAGGTTAGCACACGGTGCTTGGGGAGTTGCCACCCAGACTGCTTAGAGACATGGAGGTCTCTGGGAAAGCAGTGGAGAAAGCTTCCTCTGAGGGAGAGAGGTCACCACGAACCAGACAGCAAGGAGAAGCAGGTTAGAAGCTACTTTCATTCTCGTGGGGAGAGGCTGGAACCCTTACCCAGAAGAGATAGCAGTTCTTCCCTAGAGTCTTTCCTAGATGCTGTGAACAAAGGTGGGAGCTTGAGCAAGGATAAAGATCTGTATGATAAGCTGCATAAACGTTCCAAGTGCAGGCAGCCTGTTACTAGCAGAAGCTCTGAGAGTAGCCCAGCTGTTCTTAACCCATCAGCTGATTGTGTGCTACGCAGACAGAAGCTAAAGCTAGACCCTGCTGAGCCAGAGATAGTGAAGCAGTACAAAGACAGAGACTTGCCTTTTTACCAACCTGTAAAAGCCAGACAGCCTAGAAGAAGGTTAAGCCAGTTGGATTCCAGTAACACTGTCTTAAAGGAGGCTGGTGATTCTAGTAGCTCTCAGATACCACGAAGGGAAAGGAATTATAAGTGGAAACAGCTTAGACACCAATTGGAACAATGGAAGCCTGTTGATCTGCAGTACCCTGGTGTGAATCAGAATATATCTGACTCTGAAGTTGAATCAATGCAATTGGGATCAACTATATCAGATAGCAGCTGTTCTGAGATGGAGGCAGACTGTGCTTTGTGTTGTCAAGAGTGAAGCTGTTATATTAATGCTTGTGAGAAGTGCTGAGAAGTTATTTCATGCTATTGAGTTTGCACGGAGAGAAGCAGCGTTCTGCTTGAGTGAAACTCAACGTCAGTAAGCAGCTGTGAATTGTGAATGCTATGCAAATGATTAGCTGCAACTAAAGCTGTTCAGAACTGAAGCAAAGTTTGAATTAACCTTGTATATAAACTGACAAACCCTGAGAAGGATCAGGTTGGACATTGTCTTTATTCTGGACTTTATTTGGCATAAGAAAGTATCCACTTTTTGTTTCTGGTTAGGGGATGGTAGATAACAGAATCCTGTGCAACAATAAAGTTTTTGTTACCACTTTAAAACCTTGGCTGTCTTCGTTTGGCCCACAACTACATGGAAACCCCAAACATCAGCACTTACAAGGATAATCTGTCATATTTCCCCCTCTTGGAGGCAACCGCCTATACACAGAGAAAGGGGTTGTGACAGGTTTTGGCGTAGTTTTTAGGATAAAGCTACCACCTCACAGAAATGAGCAACTGATACTAATAAGCCAGTAAAGTTTGAAAGAAGAGCAGTTTTTCCAAAGTTCAAGAAGAAAAAAAAAAAGAGAAGGAAAATTTTTTTTTTTTCCAACACACAAAGTAATACCTTCAGAAGAGCTTACCAACTCTGCAAACTCGGAGTGGAGTGTCAGCGGAGGCGGATTGGAGCAGAGGTTCCTGGATTCTGCAGTGCTGATGAGCGAGACTCACCACTTGTAGCAGGTAACCGGTAGATGAGAAGGGTTATCTAGGATACTGCTACAAGGGGGTGGGGTATTGCAGAGCGGTTTTGGAAGCTGAGGGAGGGGATGTTGTGTGTAAGCCACACTTGGTGTTTGCTCTCTGTTCTATTGCAGCCGAGACAGCGATGGATCCAGCTCAGCTATTAAACTGGGTAGCTGAGAGATTCCAGCAGCAGCAGAGAATGTCAGCAGAGGCCCAGGAGAAAACAGCGGAGATGCTGCGGGCGCAACAACAGCCGTTGATGAATCTGCTAGGCACATGGATGGGCGAACAGAAGCAGACTACGGAGGCACTTAAGACTGTGTCAAGTTCACTAGGCACTTTAACAGGTTTTGAAACCTTAAGCAAGGGCATGTTATCTGTAGTGATGATGATATCGATGACTACTTGGAGGTCTTTGAACGCATTGCGCTCATGAGCATTTGGCCGAAAGACCAGTGCGTTTTACGCTTAGCATCATCCCTAACGGGAGAGGCGCTAGCAGCCTACAGAGTGGTACCCAATGATCTTGCGAACAACTATGAGGCAGTAGTCAAAGCCATTAGAACCCGGTTAGGCTTAACTCCAGTGGTATATCGCCGCCTTTTGCGAGGGTGCAAGTTAACCCCAGGTGAAACACCACAGACCTTATGCCATCGGATTCAAACACTAGTATACAAGTGGCTAACTCCAGAGGGGAGAAGCATTGATTCAGTATTAGATGATATTGTTTTAGAACAGTTCTTAGATGCTGTACCTGTAGAATTGCAATCCTTCTTAATTTTGCAAGATTGTAGGACCACGAGAGATGCCATAGCACTTGCTGACCGCTTCTTAGAGGCTAAAGCCATCGGTCAGAAGCAGATGGGTACTTCAGAGTCAACAGTCTTGAGTATACCAGAGAAGAGGGAGGAAGTAACGTCAGGGAAATCTGTGTTCAGAAGACCCCTGCCCAAAAGTGATAGGGAACAGCGTAAATGCTTTGCATGTGGTCAGAAAGGTCACTTACAAAGGGACTGTAGAGCCAAGCTTGTTTTAGTAACCACCCAGTCCAAGGAGGTTGGAGAGGGATTTGTACTAACAGTCATGGTTAACAATATTCAGGTCGAAGCGATCCTAGATTCGGGCGCTGACCAATCAATGATTTCTGATAGCCTATGGAGGAAGATAAAAGCTCAGAGTGAGGATTCTTTAGGACACCCTGAGAGAAAGATAAAAATTTGTTGTGTACACGGCGCCGCCGCGTCATATCCTTTACACACAGTTACTGTTGAAGGGCTAGGATTGAAGAAAGAAATTCCAGTGGCAGTAGTGCCAAGACTACCACATTCCCTAGTCTTAGGTAGGGACTGGCCTCGATTTCGAAAGGGCCTAGTTAAAGGACTAGCTGCCATCACCGAAGCCAGAGCCCCTAGTGCAGGGAAGGTAGAAAAAGAACCCATAAAGAGGGAGATAAAGGGAAGACAAGTGACGTCCACTCATAGGGAGAAACCTACGTTAAGGATAGTACCAGCTCCTTTGTTTGAAAAACCTAGAGTGAAGCCAGATAGGGAGAAGACATCTATCCAGAGTTCTCCCAGTAAGACAAAGTTTCTCTTGAAATGTTGTCGGCTTACCCTGAATGCAAAAATTCCCAAAAGAGCATCAGAGCAAGCAGCGGGATTTGATATCTTTAGTGCTGAGGACACTATTATCCTAAGTCAAGGGCGAGCCTTAGTAGAGACGGGCATCCAGCTTGAAATACCGCCCGGATGCTATGGCCGGATCGCTCCGCGATCTGGTTTGGCCGCTAAAGAACAGATTGATGTAGGTGCAGGGGTAATAGACCCAGATTTTAGGGGGGCTATTAAGGTCTTGCTGCTAAATTTTGCTAAAAAAGACTTTAAAGTAGCTATGGGTGATAGAATAGCGCAACTCATTATGGAGAGAGTTGGCTTCCCACATATAGAGGAGGTTACTGAGTTAAGTACCACACCAAGGGGTTCGAGTGGGTTTGGGTCCACAGGACAGGCCGTTGTAGTGGGTTTGACAGCCACTAGGGAGGGGGACAAGGTAGAGAAGGACTTTGCTCCTCGGCAGGCCGAGTGGAAGGCCCAACCATTTTCTGGGGTAGATGAGGAAATCTCTTGGCATCAGCGGCAAGCTCTGCTGAAAATAATAGAGAACTTTCCAAACAGTTCTATCCCTACGTCCAGTGAGACTAAGTATATGGAACTAAAGAGTAATGCCTTTGTTAGCTACAGTCACAGAGCTAGGATTCCGTGCTGTTCTGGAGATGTCCAGCCAGCCCGGAATATCTTAAATGGGGGGTTATGTGATGATGCAGAGGGCTTAAGTAGCAGGAAAAGGGGTTTAAAACAACAGCTTTCCTCAAATGCACACAATAATGCAGGCAGGGAAGGGGTTAAAGCACAAGCCCAGAGAAACTCTCTGCACAGAAAGGCAGGGAGAGAGCCATACCCCAGCTCCATGACAACTCGGGGAGCTGACGTAAGAGGCAAGGGGGCGGAGTCAAACCGGATAGGGCAGCCCAATGCTCTTAACCAGGAAGTAACAGAGAGAGAGAGGAACAGGAGTGGTAGACGGAGAAACAGAAGGAGAGCAGGAGGAGTTCCTGAGAGAACAGGAAGTGTTCGTGTGGGAGAGTCAGGACGTGACTCTGACCTGGGTTCAGAGAGAAGCAAAGGAAGGAGCAATCACTGCCAGGTTAGCACACGGTGCTTGGGGAGTTGCCATCCAGACTGCTTAGAGACACGGAGGTCTCTGGGAAAGCAGTGGAGAAAGCTTCCTCTGAGGGAGAGAGGTCACCACAAACCAGACAGCAAGGAGAAGCAGGTTAGAAGCTACTTTCATTCTCGTGGGGAGAGGCTGGAACCCTTACCCAGAAGAGATAGCAGTTCTTCCCTAGAGTCTTTCCTAGATGCTGTGAACAAAGGTGGGAGATTGAGCAAGGATAAAGATCTGTATGATAAGCTGCAACGTTCCAAGTGCAGGCAGCCTGTTACTAGCAGAAGCTCTGAGAGTAGCCCAGCTGTTCTTAACCCATCAGCTGATTGTGTGCTACGCAGACGGAAGCTAAAGCTAGACCCTGCTGAGCCAGAGATAGTGAAGCAGTACAAAGACAGAGACTTGCCTTTTTACCAACCTGTAAAAGCCAGACACCCTAGAAGAAGGTTAAGCCAGTTGGATTCCAGTAACACTGTCTTAAAGGAGGCTGGTGATTCTAGTAGCTCTCAGATACCACGAAGGGAAAGGAAATATAAGTGGAAACAGCTTAGACACCAATTGGAACAATGGAAGCCTGTTGATCTGCAGTACCCTGATGTGAATCAGAATATATCTGACTCTGAAGTTGAATCAATGCAATTGGGATCAACTATATCAGATAGCAGCTGTTCTGAGATGGAGGCAGACTGTGCTTTGTGTTGTCAAGAGTGAAGCTGTTATATTAATGCTTGTGAGAAGTGCTGAGAAGTTATTTCATGCTATTGAGTTTGCACGGAGAGAAGCAGCGTTCTGCTTGAGTGAAACTCAACGTCAGTAAGCAGCTGTGAATTGTGAATGCTATGCAAATGATTAGCTGCAAACTAAAGCTGTTCAGAACTGAAGCAAAGTTTGAATTAACCTTGTATATAAACTGACAAACCCTGAGAAGGATCAGGTTGGACATTGTCTTTATTCTGGACTTTATTTGGCATAAGAAAGTATCCACTTTTTGTTTCTGGTTAGGGGATGGTAGATAACAGAATCCTGTGCAACAATAAAGTTTTTGTTACCACTTTAAATCCTTGGCTGTCTTCGTTTGGCCCACAACTACATGGAAACCCCAAACATCAGCACTTACAAGGATAATCTGTCATATTTCCCCCTCTTGGAGGCAACCGCCTATACACAGAGAAAGGGGGTGTGACAGTATCTCGGAAACTAGTTGTTCAAGAATGCAATCTTTGTATGACTTTTCACATGTCAATATTCTCTTTATATTGTGCCATGAGAGGAATAATTTTCATCCGCTAGGTGACGCTAGTGATGAATTGCAGCACAGAGTACCAGTAGGGTCTTTTTTGACCCCAGTTGCTTATGTCCGGTTTGGATCGTGATACAATTTACAGTTTTGTGAATTTTTTGATCTGACAAAGATATTTATCATTAATTATGTATCAGTTATTTTTTGTACTCTTATTTGATGAAAATTACACATTTTCTGTAATTGATATCATACGTTCTCTCATTATTTCCGATGAAATCTAAAGGCTTTCAGCTCGTTCATCACGATTATTGTACACCTATAGTAAAACTGCTTTGCGTTTTATTCAACTTTATCTTTGTTTATTTATTTTAGGTTATTGTTTATGATGTCAAAACAAAAGTATTAAGCTGCCAAAGTAAGAGAAATATTGTAACGAGATGCTGACAGTGACGGCTCTGAGTGATGATGCAGCATATTCAGCAAGCGAAGAAGCATATTAGCCAAATTTGGGCGATTAATCTGATGATGACAGTCATGATTCAGATGGCGACAGCAGTTGGTCACCAAGTGAATGTGAGACTGATGTTGAGCCGGTAACATCACCTGCAGCAAAGAGTCAAGTTACAGGTCGAGGCAAAGGTCGAGGCTGTGCTGGATGGGGAAGAAGGCAGGAGTCCTCGGTGTCGGTATCATCTGTGAGGAATCTTAGTTGTGGTCGTAGAGGAGCTAAGAGGTCATCAACTATAAGCACAAATGTTGCCATTGAAGCCTATGTATCTAAGGATGCCACATCATGGAACAGGAAACCTATAAAAACAAGCTGCTGGAAGATACGCCAGAGCTAATGTCATGCCCGTACAACAAGGTCCTACAAGGTATGCTGTACGAAATGTTGATGGCCCTCTCGCAGCATTCCACTTGCTCATGAGGAAGAACTTATTGAATGAAATCATGATGTGGACGAGCAAACAAGGAAGACACATTTATGACGACACCTGGAAGTAATGCCCATTATGACTAGAATTCGGAAGTCCTGGCACTGATCTGTGTATTATTGCTTCATTCAGTACCGCTTCCACCCAAGGTTCAGCTGCCCATTTAAAAGCACTAAACACTCACGAAGCTACCTCCATAGTTCGAGTTTATGCCGGATACAAAAAGCTATCCTAGATTAACAGCTTCATATTGCATCTTTAAACAGGCTGAGAAAGTGGGGTTATTCACCGCAGGTGATAGCCACGCTGTTGTGGGCTCGAAAGCGCTGGATATCACTGTCCTATGTGAGAGTGTGGCACCTTTTTGAGAGTCTGTGCGGAGAACATCACTGCAATAACAGCATCTCTTTGAGTATCTGGTAATGGCAGCCCCCGCAGCACCTCATTAAAGAGCAGCACCAAAGTAGGCACCAACTGGGCATTATACTTTTTATAATATTCCGATGGGAACCCATCATTCCCCGGCGCCTTCCCAGCCTTCAGTCTCCGAATAGCGTCTACCACTTCTTGAGCCGTAATCTCTGCTTCCAATTGCTCTCTATCTTGGTCATTCAACCTCAGCAGAGAAATATCATGTAGATAATCATTCACTTGAGTCAGGTCAAAAGGCTCAACCTGATAAAATTGCTCCAAAAAACAGCAAATACTGCACCTATTTCTTGAGACCTCACCCGCATACCTCTCCTTGAATCCTGAATCTCACGCACTACCCGCGATGTGTGCTGCTTCCGGAGTCGCAGAGCAAGGTATCACCCAACTTTTCCCTTTTTCATAAAAAGTTTGTCGGAGCTTACGGCACATATTATCTAGGTCCCTTTGCACACAGGCATCCAATCGGGCCCGTATTTCTTGCCACTGGTGCCAGACCCTTCGAGAGCCCGTCGTCGCATGCTCTAGCTGGAGGCACTTAGCTTCTTCCTCCAATCTGCGAGATTCCCGCGCCCAAGCCTTTCTAGTGCAAGCCGCCTCAGCCAAATGACCGCGAGCCATAGCTTTAAAAGCATCCGAAACCACTGGCAATGAAACCTCCCCAGTCTGATTCAAAGTATTTTATCATCTTAATTTCACACATTTTATGGTCTTGGATAGATTTAAAATGTCCTCTCTGGACTCTTACCTTATAAAACATAGTTACTCACCTGTAACAGGTGTTCTTCAAGGACAGCAGGAATCAGTTCTTACATATAGATGACGTCAACATTGACGGAGCACTGCGGAAGCATCACCCCATCTTTCAAAGAAAGCCTTTGGGAGATGCCATTAGGCATGCATAGTCCCTTCCCTGCCCAATGGTGCCATCTTACTCAGTCAAATGACATAGCTAGAGCCGACAAACGAAGATGGCAAAAATTGTACAGCATCTCCAAGGGAAGGAGGGAGGGTTGTGAGGACTGATTCCTGCTGTTCCTGGAGAACACCTGTTACAGGTGAGTAACTACGCTTTCTCTAGGAATAAGCAGGAAGTCAGTCCTCACATATGGGACTCCCTAGCTAAAGGCTACGGAGAACCTGTAGAAAAACAGCACAGCCGCAAGCGAGTCTGAGGAAAGATTTTAAGGATCCCAGTGACCAGGGAGAACCATCACTCCGGTAGCCTGAACAAGAAGAGTCAGAGGATAGGAGTTGCCTAAACCCTGAACAGATTACAGAGCACGGCCTGGCCAAAGCTACTGTCCCGTCAGGACTATTCCTACAGGCACTAGTGAGCTGCAAAGGTGTGGACTGAGGACCAGGTGGCGGCCTGGCAGATGTCTGCCATAGGGATAGAGCGTAAGTTTGCAACCAAGGTCGCTATAGCCCTGATATTGTGTGCCACGATCCGGCGCTCCAACAAGAGCCCAGCCTGATCATTGGCAAAGGCGATGCAGTCCGCCACCCAGGTGGGCAGAGTCCACTTGGTAACAGCCTCCTCCAGTCGACTGCGATCGTAGGAAACGAAAAGCTGTGAGGCTTTACGATGGCCCTGAATACGTTGCAGGTAGGACAGGGCCCTCTTACAGTCCAAAGTATGGAGAATGGCCGCTGCCTTCTCGGCGTGGGGCCGTGGAAAGAAGGTGGGGAGCACCACCTCCTGGTTGAGGTGAAAGGTATATACCACCTTTGTGTAGAAATGGACAGGTAAAGGGATACCAGAATCCCCACTATGTAATTGAAGATGGATGAATTTCTTGATGCAGAATGTGTTTAGAAGTTTGGCTTTTCACCTACTTCCTCTTAAATAGAATAGGATGTCATGATCATGAGTTCTGTGTAACTGTCTTTAAAATAGTTTGAGAACATTGTTAACGCAAGCATAAAGAGTAAACATAGGCTATGAACTGTGCAAACATAGTTCATTGTACAGTCAATGCTGACACAACATAATTTTTGCAACTTTGCAATTATAAATAATTTTGTCATAATCAAGTAAATTTCATCTAATACACTGTAATCAGCTCTTACTCTGTAAAAAGAACTTTGGTGACACCTTGTGTTATTTCACGTTTATAATAAATGACTGTTACTTCCCCTTTTTCTTTAATAAAAAGAGCTTTTCAGGAGGAAGAATTTGAATCCGGCAGACGTGGAAACTGTGTGTGTCCACAGACCGTCTGTTGTTTTCCCTCTGAGCTCAAAGAAAGTAGCACTTTGTGTGTGATTGTGTTCTGTGTTACTCTCTGCCTGTTTCTCACTGCTTGAGGGACCAGAGACCAAAAGAGCTGTGGTATTGTGGCCAGATCACGGGTTTTTTTTCACTTTGGAAGTAATTTAGGGTGGGTGCACAGCATGACCCTATTCTTGTAGAACCTGGTGTAAAGTGGCTCGGTCACCAAGGCCTGAAGCTCACTGACTCTGTGGGTAGAGGTAAGTGCCACCAGGAAGACACCTTTCAGGAAAGAACACAAATGGCAGGTAGCCAGAGGTTCAAAAGATGACTTGGTGAGTTGCATCAGAACCACGTTGAGGTCCCATTACGCTGGGAGTGGGTGGATGGGAGGCTTAGAGAGCAGAAGGTCCCACATAAATCAGGTAATGAGGGGCTGCACAGAGAAAGGTTTGCCCTCTGTGGAATGATGGTGCTCTGAGAGTGCGCTCGGGTGCATCTGACTGAGTTGGAGAGTCTCGTTTGCGAAATGTGAAGCAGGTATTACAGCACCGTGTGCACCTGCCAAGAAAATGGGTCGACCCATTGCTCCACACACCAAACTGAGAATCTGCGCCACTTGAAGGTGTAGGCCCATTTTGTGGAGTTCTTAAGAGAGGCCAGGAGGACTTCCTCCTCCACATCCCTTGGGAGATTGAAGATTGCTAAGGCTACCCATTCAACAGCCATGCTGTTAGCATTAGGGACCCCATGTTGGGGTGAAGGAGGGAGCCCTCCTCCTGGGTCAGTAGCCCTGGGGCACTCCCCAGAGGAACCGGGAGCTCTGTAGAGAGGCGGAGCAACAGTGGAAACCAAGGCTGCCTGAGCCACCAGGATCATAGAGGCCTTGTCCTTCAGGATCTTGAAGAGGGTCCAGGTGTGGGAGGGAAGGCATACAGAAGACCCTCCAAATACGAGATGAGGAAGGCATCTGTCGCTATACAGGACTGATGCAGTTGGGGACAGTAGAAGTGGGGCAGCTGAGCATTGATCGAGCTGGCAAAGAGGTCCAGACTTGGGGTTCCCCAGAGTCAGAATAGCTGTTGTGCCACACTGGGGTCTAATCGCCATTCGTGTGGCTGGAGAACCCTGCTCAGCTTGTTTGCTAGGGCATTGTCTTGGCCCGGAGGGTATACCGCCCTGCGGAGCATTCCCTGACTGATCATGTACGAGCAGAGGGCTACTGCCTCCTGGCAGAGGCACTGAGACCCTGTGCCCCTCTGCTTGGTGAGGACCCTCTGGAGGTTTGAGGGCTGGAAAGGCATGCCCTTCTGTAGGTGCTGTGTGCCCTGCCACCAGCTGAGCAACTCTGCTAGTTGACAGGACACTGAGACGCTGTCCTGGAGCCTGCCTGTGGCTTGTGTCCGCTGCGAGCAGAGACACCACTGAGCCGTCTGCATGTGGAGGCAGGCATTGGAAACCACATGGACTGTAGATGCCATGTGTCCTAGTAGGTGAAGCATGGACCATGTAGACACCAAGTGATTGCCCTGTACCTCGGTGGCCAGGGCCCTATGGCGATCCACCCTGTCCAGGAGGAGGAAGGCCCTGGCCTGGAGAGTGTCCAGACGAGCTCCTATGAACTCCAGATCCTGAGCTGGTGTGAGGTGAGATTTGGGGTGGTTTATCATGAACCCCAAATGCTGCAGGACATTGATGGTGTGAACTGTGTCCCCTTTCACAAGCCATCCATCCAGATATGGGAAGGCAAAGGCCCCTTGGAGGCAGAGATAGGAGGCCACCACTGCCAGGCATTTTGGTGAAGACTCTTGGTGCGGAGGCTAGGCCACAGGGTAGTACGCTGTACTGGTAGTGGTTGCCCCTGACCATGAACCTTACGTACTGCGCTGCTTCCTCTATCCAATGGGAGTTGTGTGGCATTATTTCCTTCTGTCTTCCTCACCATTTTCTCCCCTTCAGCCCGCTCTTCCGCTTCCCTGCTTACTCCTCTGACCTTCCTCCCCATTGAAACTATGGGGCCCAGACATTTTGCTAATGTCAGGTATTTTCTTGCAAACTGTATGTGATCGTATCAAACCTGATTGCTTCCCTTACTTTGAAGTGCCAGTCCTCCTATGTGGGTCCTGTTGGGGCTTTCCATCGCCAGGCCAGGACCACTCTTACTGCTAACCACAATTTGTTCCTAAGCCACCAGTGTTTTTTGATGTGGTTTGTTCCCCTGCCCCCAGTAACACCTGTAGTAGTGTCTGAGGAACTGTATCCCCCAGGATTTCTTCCATTTTTTTCTAACTTGGGCCCAGTACATTTTGATATTTTTACATTCCCATGTGATAGAAAGTGCTCTTGGTCCCACAACCTCTTCATTATTATTCCCTGCCTTCCCAAGCAGCTGTGGTGTGATATATGCTTTGTAGCTGTGTTTGTCTCTATGCCGTTACCATTGACCACCTCCGCACCCACTCATGAATCTCCCCCATTCTCTTTCTCATAAAATGTGCCCACTCCAGTCGTGCCAGCCTTTTACATGGAAGGGAGGTTCATATTTCGTTTCCTCTCCAAGTTCTTTTATAGATTTTCAAGAGTGTGCCCTGTGGGCTCTTTCTTTTGAAACAAAATGATCTCTCGTCCTGTTGGGAATTCTGTATTGCCCCCCGATGGTCTTGCCCCATGATAAAATATCTAACCTGAAAATATTAGAAAAAGGGGACCTTGGTCCCTAATTTAATTTTGAGATCTATCTGCAAGATGCACCCCCCCCCGGACCTTTCCACTTCCTGAACTGATCCATATCATATCTTTTCAGCAATACCCATAATTTTGTTAATGAGTCTGTAGAGAAGGGTTGGAAGTCCCTGAATCTAGACTATCCTGCTGTTGTTGTGGAGATCCTCCTTTGTTGGCGCAGTCCCTCCCTACCCTGAGTAGCCGTTCCAAAAACAAGTGTCTCCCAATTTCACATTTTCTTTCCCTTCACCCTCAGCCGCCTCTCCCAATCTCTTCGAAGACTGATAAGGAGCCGTCTCTCCTGCCTCCAGGCCCATCCATTGTGCCTCTTTCAGGCAAAATTGGTAGCTCCTTAGGGCCCCCAATGCCACTGCCTTATAATAGCGGCAGAGGTCTGGAAAGTTCACTCCTCCCCTTTCTCTTTGCTGTATTAGTCTCCTTACCCCAATTTTGCTCCTCCTTCCATCCCAAAATGTACTAATCTCTTTTACCATCGCTGCAGGAGTGTGCCTGGAATTTTTAGAGTTGCCCAAAAAGAAAAATAAATTTTGATATAATGTTCATTTTTATGGCCGCTATGTGTCCCATCCAGCTCAGATGTACCACCCCATCCTTTAAAATTCCTTATCTACCTTTTGCATTAGTGGTGCATAGTTCAACCTATATAGGTCTGTTGGGTCCGTGGGGAGAAATACCCCAAGATACCTGATCTTTCCCTCAGCCCACCTAAAGGGAAAATAGGTAAAGGTAGATTTTAATAAACCTCCTAGATTTAATGCCTCATTTCCCCCATATTTCCCCAGAATCCGGAAATCCCTGAAAAAAATCTT
This sequence comes from Ichthyophis bannanicus, assembly GCA_033557465.1. Taxonomy (NCBI): domain Eukaryota; kingdom Metazoa; phylum Chordata; class Amphibia; order Gymnophiona; family Ichthyophiidae; genus Ichthyophis; species Ichthyophis bannanicus. Next base: position 11,925,581 of record CM066044.1, on the reverse strand, counting down.
TTTTCCTCCACCAGGTGGGGTAAAGACTTTTACAGGTTTGCCATGAACACCAAGTTGTCGTCTGCATAAAGGAGAATCTTATGCTCCTCCTTGCCTACTCTTAAGAGATGGATAATAGAGTTTTGCCTAATCCGGACCGCTACAGCTTAAACTGTGATTGCAAAGAGGAGGGGGATAGCAGTCATCCCTGCCTAGTGCCTCGAGGTAGCTGAAAATGTTCCACTGATGCTCCATTAACTAGCACACAGGCTCGTGGGACAGCGTACAGAGCTTTTACCCCCTGGATGAACTCTTGCCCAAAGTTAAGCTGCTCTAGCACTGCAAATAGGAACCCCCACTCCACCCAATCAAATGCCTTTTTGGTGTCTAGCGCTACATACCGCATGGGCTCCTGCCGTCGGTTAAGTATGTGCATCACATTCACCACCCTTCTAACACTGTCTGCGATTGCGCAGTCCTTGATAAATCCAGTTTGATCTGGATGTATCAAAAGGGGCATTATATTCTACAGCCTTTTAGCTAGAATGTTTGCAAACAATTTCACATCACAATTTATCAGTGCTATCTGGCGGTAGCAACTGCACTGGTCAGCTGGCTTTCCCTCTTTCAAGAGCACTATTATATTGGCCTGCTCCTATAGATGTTGGTAGTGATTCCCCCTCCAGAGCCGCTGTAATACCCGAGCCAGTAGTGGGCCCACTTCCTCTCGAAGTGAGTGATAACATTCTGTGGGAACACCATCCTCCCCTGCTGCCTTCCCCATGGGGAGCAATTTTATAGCTCTTCTAACCTCTTCCAGATTAATGGTGTGTTCCCAAATTGGTCTGTCTCTTCTTCTTCCAACCTTGGCAATCAGAGTGTCTTCAGAAATTATTCTACTGGCACCTTGCCCTGCACTCCCTCCGATACATAGAGATTTTCATAAAAGACCCTGAATTCCTTACATATCCCGTGTATTTTTAATTGCTTGCCCCTCATTTCTCCCACCATCCATACCAACCTCTGCTTTTTTAATCACCAGGCTAACAATTTCCTTGCTCTATTGCCCTGTTCCTGGTAAAGACAACTCCTTCAGCGAAGCGAAGCAGATACGTAATGTGATCCATCTCCAGGGCCTCGTACTGCGTCTTAGCCATTTCTAATTTTTCCGCACCTCTCCGTCCTGGGTAGTGGAGTGTGACATTTGTAGTCTTTTTATCTCTTGCAGTAGTCTTTTGCTCTCTCTCTTTCTTTTTTCTTCTGCGATGCTATCTGTATTAAAATGCTGCATATAAATACCTTTCCTGCATCCCACACCATTTGCTCCTTTAACTCCCCAGTGTCATTACATTTTAGGTATTGTTGCCACTCCGTTTCACCCTGATTAGAACTGCTTTTTGTTGTAATAGGGATATGTTTGCTCTCCACTGCCTCCTCTGCATATCCTTGCCCTAGTCTCTCAGGAGCCATAGTGTCTCCACCATTCCATGATCGGCAATTACTATAGGGTGAATCTTTACTTCCCCAAATCGACTCGTTTGCTTCCTTTTTACTAAAAAGATAATCCAGTCGGGCATATACTTCCACTTTTGGGGCATAATGTGTGTATTCCCTACTGGTTTGATTACCCGACTTCCACAGATCAACTAAATCCCTGCACCATCTTTCGGAGTTGTTTCCCCTCTCTTTAATGAACTTTCTTTGAGTAATTTGTTCTATCCAATTCTCCCAGCACACAGTTTGTCTCCACTCACATTCCAGTCCCCTTTGGCAACCTATACAAATTTCTCCACCATTTCCTGAAAAAGGAGCCCTTTGGATCATTTGGAGCACACAAATTCAGAATTGCTATCTCAGCCATTTCTACCTTCCCAGTCAGTCAGGCTACTCAACCCTGCGAGTCTTCTCCTGAGGCATACAGCACCAGGGGAACCCGTTTGTGCACCAGTATGTTCACCCCCCCCCTCTTCTTGGAGTTGAATGCTGAATAGTGGATGTATTCATACCCTTGTGCCTTACGTTTATTATGTTCCAATGCTGTTAGAACTCTCTTGCAACAGGAGCATGTCTATATGGGCCTTGTGTGCAGCTGTTAACACTTGTTTTCTTTTGATAGGTCCGTGTATCCCCCTAACCTTGAGCGAGGCTATTCTGTACCCCTCCATCCCCCCCGTCATTTGTCTGGGCTCCCTGCCGTCGTTTTGAGCCATGCCATTACCGCTTCTGGAGTAATGAAGAATTTCCTGACTCCATTAACTGTGTAAGTCAACTTTGCTGGGTACCACAGTACTGCCTTGATACCTCTTTGGGCCAATAGTTCTCAGGAGCGGACTAAGTCTTTGCGGCGCTTCACAGTCTCTGCCGCTAAGTCTGGGAAAACCATTACTCTCCAGTTCTTATAGTCTATGTGACCCATCTTACGAGCCGCCCTAATAATAAAATCTCTGTCCTGAAATCGCAGAATTTTAATAATGAATGCTCTAGGGCAGGCTTTTTCCTCTGGCTTGGGTCTTAGTTCCTGGTGAGCCCTCTCAATCTTGTATTCTTCTGGGACCAGGCAGCCTGGAAAACATGCCATTATTTTATTCATTCATTCATTTATTATAAATATTTGTACCAGATTTTCTAGCAGATCAAATGCGGTTTACAAGGAACAACATTTGTGAATAGTACAATGAAAGGTACATATTAACCCTTAATGTAACCCCTAATGTAAACCACTTTGATTGAAGGAAAAGGTGGTATATAAATCTGGATAAATAGATAAACAAATAAAATAAATATTCAATTAAATATAATGTTTTGCAACTATATACATTATTATTATTACTATTAACAGTGAAGAAGCCATTTACATGAAACTATATACAATTTTGGTTGTTAGGTAGATGGAAGTTTAGCAAGGGCAGATTGGCAGGGCGGAGAGATGAAATTTTGATGGTGCGTTTAAGCAGAGGGGTGTGAGGAATTATGATCATTTGGGGTATCAAAGTGCTGGGTGAATAGATAGGTTTTAATTTTTTTGCGGAAGGTGAGGAGGTCATTTATTTCTCTTAGGTAGTCTGGGAGGTTATTCCAAAGGTTAGGGGCAATGTGGGAGAATGCCTTATTGTTTGTTATTTTTCTTAATTTCCTGAAATCAATTGGCATTGCAAGTTTATTTTTATTAATGTCTCGTTGTGTGCGAGTGTGGGTTTCCTTAGTGATGAGCGAGGAGAGGTTTGAGGGGGTGATATCTTTGATTAGTTTGAAAGTTGTGACAAGAATTTTATAGTTTATCCAGCTCTGGATAGGGAGCCAGTGGAGGTCATATGATACTGGAGTGATGTGTTCTGTGGGGTTGATATTCATGGTTATCCTGGCTATGACGTGTTGCGCTATTTGAAAGTTGTCTTAAGGTTTGTTTGATAATGCCTTGTAGGATTGTGTTGGAGGAGTCGAAGTGTGGTGTGATGATTGCATTGATGACAGATTTGAAATCATGGTGATGAAGCAGAGGGTGGAGTTGTTTTAACATTTTGAGTTTATAGAATTATCTTTTTTGTTGTATGTTTTGTTTTATGTGTGCAGTCATGCTGAGAGTGCGGTCAAGGATTACGCCGAGGTATTTTACCTCGCTTTTGACTGAAGCCGTCGCACAAATTCCACAGGTTCTTGAGCCTCCACGCCTTCCGGTATGCCAAAGATACACAGGTTAGATCTCCTCTCTCAATTCTCGTGGTCTTCTAATTTTACTCCCATCCAGGGCATTTGCTTTTTGAGGTAGGCCAGTTTTCTCTGTGTCTGCGTGTGGTGGTCCTCCATTGCCCCATTCCTGTGCTCGGCCTCCTCCATTTGGGTACCTAAAGCACCAAATTTTTCCTCCAATCTTTTGGACTACAGTCTCTATTATTTCTTTGACGCCCATATTTCTTTCAACACTAACGAGAGATCTGCCTCTCGCTATGGACCACTTTCTTCATGTTTGCTCGCTACCGAGGAGGTTGGGGACGAGGCCAGAGACATGCGTTCCATCTCCACAGGGGCCTTTTTGGTTTTAATCCATATAAATCTCTAAGCGTTTTTGTTGTTTTTAACACTTTTGGGCATTTTTGAGGCTTAGATCTTTGTTTGGTTTGTTCGGGTGGCCCTATTATCGTCAAATTATGTAGGGAGGTGGAGGAGCAGTGCTCACACAGGTCTCTTCACCTTGCAAGCCAGCCGGAAGCCATTCCTGTGCAACTCTGGCTTCTTACAATGAACTGCTTATCTCAAATGAATCAGAACTTACACGTAGTACTCCTTATTGATGGTTGGGCCTTTTGAAGCATACTCATGATGAACAATACCCTGGTCATCAAAAGAAAACCCTTGAGCATGACTTTGGCATTGCTCCTCATCTGATGGGCTTTCTTGGGTTTGGGAGAATGGAGTCTTCCATTATAAGTATTAAGCCTTAGTTTCCGGGTCATAACCATAAACCCATGATTCATCAGCAGTAATAATCTTTTTGATGAAATCTGAGTAATTTTCAATACATTCCAACAACTCCTTGGCTGCAGTCAATCTTTTTGGTCGTGGGACAGGAGTTTTGGTACAAATTTTGCAGATACACGTCTCATCCCCATATCAATAGTTAGCCATTTGTTTTGGGTCGGTACAGTCCATTCTATGTCCTCAGCAAGCTCCCTGTTAGTCAACTGATGATTTATGTGCACTGCGTCATATTTTGTCTTCATTCCTGCTTGTGGATGGCCTTCCAGAACATTCGGCACTGTCAACACTTTGGCGGCCCTTTTGGAAACATTTGTATCAGTCAAACTCGAGCACGACTCGTGAACTCATCGCCATACACTTGCTGTAACTTGTCATAAGTCTGTTTGCATGAATCTCCAAATTTCTGGCAGAATTTAATGCAAATGTGCTGTTCAATTTTTTCACTCGTCATACTGCTTTTACACGATACCAAATATCACGTGACTTTAAAAATGTACAGGTGTACTGTAGCCACGCTACACTCTGCATATGCAGATCACATACTAGGTCACTGCATGCTTAGTAGCATCGTGGTACGATGTATTGTTATATAGCTACACAAGTCTCGATACTTTCTGATCACACCTTGTACTAATACAGAACAGTAGAAGGCATTACAGTTTATACAGGAATTATAATTTGAACATAAACCAAATAGATCCATTAGACAATGATGTGGAATTCTATTATGTTTATTGCTTACAAAAATTATTTTTGTTATGGGGAAAATATCTTCAGATCAGAGATAGTGATGGGAGCCACACTAGCCCCTTGCTTGCTACTATCGATATCTCAGTATTTGAGAAGCAACATCTGTCTCTCTCTCTCTCCCTGGTTTACTAACATAAAGATGTAGAGCAGGCCCTTAGATGACATCCACTTTCCATAGATGGCAATGAAGAAAGCTTGCTCAATTTTTTTTAAATGGTTGAATTAAAGCACAATATCCAGTTTAAGATGATGAAGCACCAAATCCAAGCTGATTTCTTTTAGATGAAGGTCAAATTATGAATACATTATATCAAAAACTTACAAAGAAAATCTGTTGAGCTACAATAATCATCACCTAGGAAAATTGAAGGCAGAGCTACCCACCAATCAATTTTGTCCATTAAGAAGAATCTGCTCTTCTACCAGGCTGCATTATTAAAAGAGAGTAGATGATATACTAAAGCCACATTATATTGGTGTTACAAATTGGCTCTTTATTGCAATAGTTGTTAGAACATATCTTGGAATACAGGAAATTAATGATTTAGTATGTGTTCTACCTTTCTCAACAAGAGCCAAGCAGGTAGCTGACATCAGACATAAATATTGGGTGTACAGTCCACCCTGATTTTTCAGGAACACCAAATGGCTATATTCCGTCTCTTTGTACTAGGAGGCAGTGTCCTATTGTGGATCAGGAACTGGTTAAAACATAGGTGTCAAACTCTGGCCCGCGGGCCAAATTTGGCCCGTAGTGTAATTATATTTGGCCCGCGAGGCTATACCAAATGACTACTAGAGCTAGCCCGCCGGTATTATACAGCGCATTCATTCATCGCTAATACTACAAATCCCATAATGCCTTGCTGTTGTTTTGGCACGTCAATCAGGACAGGTCCCAGAAACGCCCTCTCCTGTGTGACAGAAGTCATAGCGATCTCAAGCTACAACTGTCACTGTGGAACCCCTTCCCAAAAATGGAAAAAAGAAAGGCAGACAACAGGAACTTTCTGGACAGGTGGGAGACAGAATATTTGTTTACATATGTAAAAGACAGACCTGTTTGTCTGATTTGTGGAGTCAACGTGGCTATAACTAAGGAGTATAACATTCGACGACACTATGAAACAAAACACCATGACAAGTACAAGGACCTGGACATGACTCAAAGGAGCCAGAAAGTGGAGGAGATGAAAAGAAGTTTGGTTTCACAACAGAATATGTTCAAAAAAAGCCACATCACAAAGTGAGGCTGCTGTAAAGGCTAGTTATATTGTGGCAGCAGAGATCGCAAAATCAGCCCGGCCCTTTAATGAGGGAGAGTTTGTGAAAAAGTGCATGTTGAAAGTTTGTGACATCATGTGCCCAGAGAAAAAGCAAGCCTTTTCAAACGTGAGCCTGAGCAGAAACACAGTAGCTGATCGCACATGTGATCTTGCCACCAATCTGTATGACCAGCTTTTGGAAAAGGGAAAAGATTTCGTTGCATTCTCCCTTGCTGTGGATGAGAGCAGCGACGCATCTGATACTGCTCAGCTGTCAGTCTTCATCCGTGGAGTGGACTCAAATATGTGTGGTACGGAGGAGCTATTGGGATTCAAATCAATGCATGGCACAACCACAGGAAAGGAAATTTTTGAGGAGGTTTCCAAATGCGTAACTGAAATAAAGCTGCCGTGGGATAAACTCGTGGGATTAACGACAGATGGTGCGCCAGCGATGTGCGGTAAAACAAGTGGACTGGTGGGCAGGGTCCGGGAGAAGATGCAGGAAGAGAACTGTGCAGGTGAACTAACTGTTTATCACTGCATCATACATCAGGAATCATTGTGTGGCAAAGCCCTAAAGATGGAACATGTTATGACCACAGTAACACAAGTAGTTAACTTTATAAGAGCCAAAGGTCTGAATCACCGCCAGTTTAAGTCTTTTCTGGAGGAGTGTGGTTCGGAATACGCAGGACGTGCCGTATCACACAGAGGTGAGATGGTTAAGCCGAGGAAAAGTACTGAATAGATGTTTTGAGCTGCATGAGGAAATATGTCAGTTTCTGGAAAGCAAAGGGAAGGACACAGCAGAGCTTCGGGAGAAAAAGTTTCTGTGTGAGCTGGCCTTTCTGTGTGACATCTCGAGCCATCTCGATGCGCTGAACCTGCAGCTTCAGGGGCGGGGGCGCATCATCACAGACATGTACGCTGCAGTGAGGGCTTTTAAAACTAAACTGTGCCTGTGGGAGAATCAGATGCTGCAAGGAAACCTTGGCCATTTTCCCTGCTGCCAAACCATGAAAACGCAGTTCTTTACCAACTTGTTCCCATGCGCACAGTTTGCTGAAAAACTCAGTGTACTCGGCGCTGAGTTTAGCCGGCGATTTGCTGACTTTGATGTCCAGAAATGTAGGTTTGAACTGCTCAATAATCCCTTTGCAGTTAATGTGGAAAACGCACCAACCAACCTCCAAATGGAGCTAATTGAACTCCAGTGTAATGACACGCTGAAGTCAAAGTATGATGCTGTGGGCGCCGCCCAGTTTCCACAGTTCATCCCTGACACAATGCCTCAGCTCCGCACCCAAGCTGCTCAGATGCTCTCCATGTTCGGCAGCACTTATCTATGTGAGCAACTTTTCTCCTCGATGAAGATGACCAAAACATCTCACAGGAGACGTCTGACTGATGAACACCTTCGCTCGATACTGAGGATTTCCTCAGCTCAAAGCCTGAGCCCAGACATTGATGAACTATCATCCAAGAAGAGATGCCAGGTATCTGGCTTGGGCACATCAGATTAGATCAGTGTGCAGCAAACTGAGCAATAATTAACGTTTTCTTTATGCACTTTTTCTTGCTACTCCAAGACATAGGCTTGAATGGTTGATTAATTTTATTATTGTTATTTTATTTTAAAAATTATTATTTATTATTATTTAAATCTTATTTAATAAATTAATGTCATTGATGTTTTTTTTATTTGAAATTGGTTTTTGCATATCTGAACTATTAAGTTATAAATTGTATAGTAATAAGTGTTGCTTCATATTCAATGTTAAAGCAAATCTTGTTTGGGTCCATATTAAAAGGTTCATTTGTTCAATGCTGGCCCGCGACTTTGTTCAAGTTTTACATTTTGGCCCACTGTGTATTTGAGTTTGACACCCCTGGGTTAAAAGATAGAAAGCAGAGGGTAGGGCTAAATGGCCAATTTTCCCAATGGAGAAAGGTGAATAGTGGTGTACCCCAGGGATCTGTGCTGGGTCTGCTGCTTTTTGACGTATTCATAAATGACCTGGAAAAGGGAATAACGAGCGAGGTTATCAAATTTGCACATGACACAAAACTATTTAAAGTTAAAATCCATGAGGATTGTGGAAAATTGCAAGATGACCTTGATAAATTGGAAGATTGGGCATCAAAATGGCAGATGAAATTTAATGTGGACAAGTGCAAAGTTATGCCCCTAGGGAAGAACAACCCAAACTATGGTTACATAATGCAAGGTTCCGCATTAGGAACCACCTCCCAGGAAAAAGATTTAGGCATCATTGTGGATAACATGTTAAATCCATCCACCCAGTGTGCAACGGCAGCCAAGAGAGCAAATAGAATGCTAGGTATCATAAGGAAAGGAATGGAAAATAAAACAAGGGATATTATAATGCCTCTGTATCGTTCCATGGTGCGACCGCACCTTGAATAGTGTGCGCAATTCTGGTCACCGTATCTTAAAAAAGATATAGCGTTATTAGAAAAGGTTCAGAGAAGAGCAACCAAAATGGTAAAGGGGATGGAAGGATACTCCGAGGAAGAAAGGCTAAAAAGGTTAGGGGCTCTTTAACCTGGAAAAGAGATGGCTGAGGGGAGATATGATAGAAGTCTATAAATTAATGAACAGAGTGGAATGGGTAAACGTAGATTGATTGTTTACGTTATCAGAATATAGGAAGATTAGGGGACATGCAATGAAGCTACAGGGTAAACTATTTTAAGATTAATAAAAGAGAATATTTTTCACTCAACGTGTAATCAAACTCTGGAATTTGTTACCGGAGAATGTAATTAAGGCTGTTAGTGTAGCTGGGTTAAAAAAAAGGTTTGGACAAGTTCCTGGAGGAAAGGTCCATAAACCATTATTAAGAAGGGACCCAGGATATCAATGCTTGACCCAGTACAAGCATTGTAGAACCTGTGTCTTTTGGGGAAACTGCTAGGTACGTATGACCTAGATTGGCCACTGTTGGAAACAGGATACTGGGCTTGATGGACCTTGCTCTGACCTAGTATGGCATATCTTATGTTCTTGTAAAAACTGTTAATTCGTAGTTGTGCTGAGCTTGTCCTTTGGAATAATCAAACAGTGAATAGAAGGGGCATTTAAACGTTAGAAATGTGTTGTTTGTTCCCACATACTTGAAGGGGATAGCTACACTGATCCGACAACTATTTCTTACCAAACACTACACTACTGTAATTCTGCCCATGTGGCATATATGATAACTTGTACTTGTCCCAAATTATATATTGGCAGTTCGATCGGTTAGCAGAACACAGGTGACAAAAATAGCCATAATACTTCAGCTCTGATAGTTCTAAGCAAAAGCACACATGATCATTAACCCCCCGCTCACAATGGAGAGGGGAAAATAGAGATAAAATTGTAAACTTTTGTTAACAGTGATTGGATATATAGAGGGAGAATTTGCAAGATCTAGTATTGGTGAAGAGCATTTCAGACCGAGTGGGAATTGATAAAAACAAATTTCCCTGAAGCAGGACTAGTGAACATTTATAGTCTGAAATCTGGGTCTATGTCAGCGTAAGCATTTGAATGAAAAGTGTGTCTTGAATAAAATTATAATGGCCAAGGAATAGATCATCATGGGCAGTTTGTTTTTAAAGTGATTTGTAGATTTCTCAGCATACGAGTTTCTTTGCAATTGCTGGTCATAGGTCTGACACAAATCAAGATATAAATTATAAAAATAACACAGGTACACTAAAAAAATTTTTTTTAAACTGCCTCTAATGTTTCGATTGATTTTTACGTTTTTTGGTGCGCTGAATCCAAATCTGGTAACCAATTTGCTCCATCACGTACAGATTTTTTGCTACATTGGGTTAGCAGTTTGAGGTGAACGTTTTCAGATTGAGTGCGATCGAGATAAAAGTTTCTTGGATGAATTCTTTATACTAATTGTTTAGTAGTTATTAAAATAAGAATAAAGAAAATTGTAACAAGGCAGCACATAAGAATAGAGTAATGTCAACAAAACACACTGTGATGGTAGCAAAATTGTCTGCACTTAAAACAGCCACATACATGTGCACAAACATTGAGCATATAAGAGCGAGGTTAGACACAAAGCAAAGCAAAGAAATGTGCAAAAAATGTTGTACAGGTATGTATGTAAGAATAGAAAACGCAAACCGCACCATTGCAATACATGAAGACAAACACCCGATGGTGTGAAAATAAAATTCTAATAAATGAGATCCGACACTGTGGTAATAACTAGCAAATTTTTATTTCAAAGTTTAGTAAAAACACGATATTTGTCAACACAGTTTAGATTTTAAAGTCATTCTTGGGTCAATCAATCTCCTGGTGGGCCATTTCTTCTTCCCCCGAATGCTTCTCTTGGTGCGCTGCTTGGCGTATTTTTCATCTGGGGTTTCCCACAGCAGCAACCAGCAGAAATCAGCCATCATAGTGGTGTTCCATCTTCCTTGGTACCTTCTCTCTGCGTCCTTGATGTCCTGGTGAAACCTTTCACCTTGTTCTTCACTGTACGCCCCCAAGTTTTCGGGAAAGTAGTTCACATGGGAGTGCAAGAAATGGACTTTCAGGCTCATGTTACAGCCTTGTTCTTTGAAGGCATTGAGCATCCTGGCAACAATATCCTTATAGTTCTCATCCCGCCTGTTCCCCAAGAATTTGAGAACAACATCCTTGAAGGAATTCCAGGCTTCTTTTTCCTTCTCAGACATCGTTTCAGCGAATGCTCCATCTGAAATGAGTTTCCTTATATCAGGGCCAACAAACACTCCTTCCTTTAGCTTTGCTTCAGAAAGTCGGGGGAACTTTGAGCAAAGGTACCGAAAGCACTCACCATCTTTTGGAAGGGACTTGATGAATTGCTTAATGAGACCCAACTTAATGTGGAGAGGTGGTAATAGAATTTTATCACGAGGTACCAAGCTCTCATGAAGAACATTTCTCTCACCGGGTCTCAAATACTCCCGAATTGGCCAGTCTTTTTTCCCCCAGTGTAGGTCGCGGGCCCGGCTATCCCACAAGCAAAGGAAGCAGGGATATTTGGTGAAACCGAATTGCTGCCCTAATAGCATGGATAGAATTTTAAAGTCTCCACAAATCATCCACTTATGCTCATCATAACGAATCTTCTGAAGAATCAGGGCCAAATTCTCGTATTTTTTCTTGGAGAATAACAGAGTGAGCAATAGGAACTGAAGCGAATGTGTTGCCATTATGAAGAAGAACACCTTTTATGCTGTCTTTTGACGAATCAATGAACAGCCGCCATTCAGCAGGATCATACTTGAGTTTAAACTTTTCCATCACTCTGTATATATCGTTGCAAAATACCAAATCTTCCTCTTTGCTGAAATACTTCAAAAATTATGTCTCGCGGTTGCGGTACCAATAAAAAGTTGTTCCTGGTGACAATAGATTTTTCTGTTTAAGCCGAGAACCTAGCAGTTGGGCAGCATCTTTTGGGATTCCTAAATCCCGGACTAAATAATTCAATTCAGCTTGAGAGAAAAGTTCAGGTTTCGGATCTGGTTCAGTTTCAAACTCGGAAGTACTGGACTCATCGGGAAAAGCCATCTGATGAGTCTCATCATGATCAGAACCGTCCACACAAATATGATCCAAAGATTTTGTTGGTTCAGGCACAGGTACTTCGTTGCTATGAGGCATAGGCCTAATTGCTGAGGGAAAGTTGGGGTAACTTATTACGTTCTTATTTTTAAGTTGTATCCCTTCACAATGCAAGAGCAAAAATAGCTGTCACTGCTGTGGTCTCTTTGTTCACGCCACATCATAGGTATTCCGAATCGAAATGCTTGTTTTTTACCTTTCATCCATAAGCGTAGATCTTCCTCACATGTCTTGCACACTTTGTGAGGAGCCCACGGTTTGTCTTGATCGCCTAACTTCAAACCGAAATAGGCGAAATATACTTTTTTAATAAATGCAGAAATGTTCCTCTGCCGCTTTTTCACGGTATATTCCCCACAAATAAAACAAAAAACTGTCCGGAGAGTTGACGCAACCTCTGGCTCTGTGAGCCATCACAAATACACAGCACTGCAAACTACAACTGTAGTGAACCACTTCGGAATAAAGCTGGATTACGACTGAGCAAACAAAAGGTAATAATGAACTTGCAAGAAACTGAAATTTGACAGGAACGTTCATGTCGCAACCACCGTGTTTGAGCGAGCGAACGAGGCGAACAGGAAAGAACATGCGCCAGCGCGAGTACTGGATTTAGCCCCCGCCTCCCAATTATCCTGTTAATGTATAAAATGAATACAAAACACTCTAAAATATCATGAGGGAGTGTTTCTAGTTAGTTAACCATTACAACCTCTATTTTGGGCCAAGAAAATAAACTGCAGTCGGCTAAAAAGAAATTATGTGAACATTCCTTATATGGGTAAGAAATCTAATTTTGCAAGAAAACGTGACGTGATGGAACATTTTGGCTATTTTTCCTGGATTCAGCACCCCAAAATCTATAGGAATCAGTTGCAAAACTGGAGGCAGTTTTTTGGTAGTGTACCTGTGTAATTATTTGCATCAGTATTATAGGCTTTAGTTGGGGGTAGCAGTTATTAACCCCGTAGTCCAGCATATCCTCATCCTCTTCCTCTCCCTACCCCCAATGTGTCCAGCACCCCCTCCATACCCCTCCCTCTTCTCATCTACAGCATCTCCCTCCTCCCAGGCACAAAGACAATGCAGGACCTTGAGCACCGGCTCATGTCACGCGCCCCCTCCCCCCAAAGAACTGAGTGCAGGCCTGCACCACGAACACCACTGAATTGCTTCTGGCACCCAAATTGTGTTACCTAAGCCACCTAATGGCCAGGACAACTCAGAGGAGGAGGGAACAGGAAGAAATAACCTGGTAATTGCAATTTCTTTATATTTAAAAGCTACTATTTTATTTAGAGAAAAAAAAAAGTAAGTGATTCAAGCAGGGTATAGGTACAAGGTAGCTGAACCTGCAGTGCTTCAATTGGCTCTTCTGCTGGCTGGCTGAATTTCAGAAGATCAAAGTGAATTACAACACTCCCCCCTCCCCCACCACCCTAACCGGCTTGTGGTTACCATCTCAGAGCACTTTGTCTCGCCACAAAAACATTTGGAGGAGGAGTGGCTCAGTGGTTGGGACAGGTTACCTCAGGCCGTGGGTTCAATTACCACATGGGGACAAGCAACTTCAGGCCAGAGGGACTGGGGTCTCTAGTCCCATGGCCACTCCTTGTGGCCTTGGGCAAGCCACTTAACCCTCCATTGCCTCAGGTACACAGATTATGAGCCCTTCGAGGGCAAGGGAATAAAAGTACCTGTTAGTGTACATGTAAACCACCCTGATTCTAAAGAGAGCGGCATAAAAAAATAAATAAAATTTGAATTGCTACTCGCACCGCTGCGGCAGACTACCACTGCTTCAGCCTACCTCTGCCTTCCTGTCATTTTGTGCTGAGATGCGCTTAAAGGCTTGCAGTGTGGCAGGAACCTTGTATATGGTGGCCATCTCAAGTTGGCTCCCCCCTGTCTTTCACTGTTCCCTGCTGCCCTAGTGAGGCACAATCAAAGGTGGTTTTTGCAGAGGCAGCTTTTGTGCTAAATGTCATCCTCCCTACTGCGCTGCCTGGGATGTTGCCGCAAACGCCAGTATTTAATGGATTGGCTGTGCGCGGCCTGCTCAGTCAATCCCAGAGAATCTTTAGGGATGACGCTGGCTCCCCTGAACTGCAAAGGAAGCAATGGCAGGGGGCCTTTAAGAGCTGTTTCATCTCCCCCCCCCCCCCCCCGGTGGTGATTTTGATGGGGGCTGCTGCTCCCCCACCTCTCCTGCTCCCTCAAATGGTGAAGGCTCAGTCCCAGGCTGCCACAGATCAGGCCACTGAGCAGTTCATGTCCCTTTTTTGGCAATCCTGGGACCTCTGGCAGGCCGAGTCAGTTTCTGCTCGTCCTCCAATTCCTATGCATGCCAAATCATCAGTAGATAGGTATCAGTCCTCTAGGAAACATTATTGGGTTTACCATGCTTCCTTAGACAGGGGACGTCTTCCCAAAGAAGTAGTCTGGGCCTCTGGGAATTGGGATATTGCGGTTGACGAGGACAGGGAGCTTCTCAGTCGATGATGGCCTCTGCAGCGGTTCTGACCAAGAAGATGGAGAGTTGTCCCCTCCAGAAGAGCAAGGCAACAATTGATGAAGCTCAGAATGTTCACTTGTTTTTCAAGGAAGAGCTCCCGACTTTGATTACCCAAATCGTGGAGGCCTCCACATCTCGAACCCTCCAGACCAGCTGGACTCCAGTCTGAATAAACCTCAAGCGGATCCTAGTCTCGTGGACATCTGGAAGCTCTTCAGGGTGTTGACATTCCCTCTTGAGCTTCAGCAGATGGCCTCCCTGGAGAGGAATTCCCTTGAAGCGTCCCTGTACAAAGCTAGACATCTGGGCTGCCATTACATCTGGTCCCCTTGTGACCTCAATAAGTGGCTCTGTTCTCCAAAGATTGATGCCCTCGTGGTGGCCATCACCACGCACACTACCATCACAGTGGAAGGCGGGGCAGCCTTCCGGGGTCAGCAGGACTAGAAAGTGGAGGGGCTGTTGAAAACTGCCTTTTCTTCCTCTTTCCTCATCTTATAGGCCTCAGTATGTGGGAGCCTGGCAGTCTGTGCCCTCTTGCGCTGGATACAACTACTATCTGAAGATCCCGTTTCAGTACACTTGGAATCTGTAGCAGTGTTCTTGGCAGATGCTCTATATGACCTTTTGCAATAGGCAGCTCGGTTGATGGCACCGGTCACTGTTGCTCACCGATGGCTCTAGCTTCATCACTGGTCTGCAGATGCAGCCTCCAAAGCACGTCTTGCTAAAAATTCCCCTTTAAAGGGAAGCTCCTATTTGGGGAAGGCCTCGAGAAGCTCTTAAAGGACTTGGGTCAGGTCAAACCTCAGGGCTTGCCCGAGGACAAGCCTAGGACTGCTTCCTGGTGCTCCGGTTCTGGTACATCCTACTCCTATTGCTCCCGAGCATGCTACCATGACTCATGGAATTATCGACCAGGCAAATCCTCTGCTTCCTCATCTTCAGGCAAATACAGGTCCAAATTGCAGCCCTATTGAGGAGTCCGCTGATTGAGGGACAATTATTCCTTCTCCACCAAATTCCCTGAACCCACCCACTCGTCACATTGATGGGTTCAAGGTCTACTCTAGGATGCTGCTGGATGGCGGAGCCTTTTTTTTCTTTTTTTTACTGTGAGTGGACCTGGATAACTATGGGCCGATGGGTATTCAACATAATCTTTCAGGGGTACGTCCCTCAATTGTGCCATGCCAAGCCCATCCAGGATGCCTATTTGATCTCTCCTGGTGGGTCCTCCTACAGAATGATGTGCAACGCTACCTCTCTCAAGTGACTCCTCCACCCCAGGCCATCTGTCCTGTATCTTCTTCCAAGAGAGCTATGGTCGCTACTTCATTAATTTTTGTCATTCTCAAGAAATATGGCTCCTTTTGCCCTATTCTCAATTGCAAGGGGATCAATCGTTGCCTCAGAGTGGCCCGTTTTTGCACAGAAACGCTCAAATCAGTCATATAAGGGGTAAGGACCGGAGAGTTTCTCGCCAAGGCCTACTTCCACATTCCCATCCATGAGGATCAGCAGCGCTTCCTATGCTTTGCCATGATAAGCCAGCACTATCAGTTCCATGCTCTACCATTTGGCCTTGCAACAGCACCCTGTACCTTCTCAAAGGTCACGGTTGTCGCAGCAGCCTTACATTGTCAGGGTATCCAGGTCCACCCTTATCTAGATGATTGTCTCATCCGAGCGAAGTCTCATGCAGAAGCTCTCAATGCAGTCTCCCAAGTGTTGCATTTTCTGGAAAGCCTCAGCTGGATAATCAATTACATCAAAGGCTGCCTGCACCTGTCTCAAATCCAGGAGTTCCTTAGAGCCTGCTTAGATACTCAACTGGGGAGAGTCTTCCTCACGCAGGACCAGTGTCGGATGTTTTCTGATCGACTTCATGCCTTCCTGATGTAGGTCTGTCCCCAAATATGGGAATGTCTGCAAGTGCTGGGGGCCATGGCGGCCACCATAGAAATGTGTGCCCAAGCCCAGGGGATCACGAGGCTCCTGCAGTGCTTCCTTCTGAACCGCTGGTTGCCTGTCTCCCAGAATTATGACATTAGTCTACTGCTTCCCTGCAATGTTTGCCGCAGCCTCCACTGGTGGCTCTGTCTGGACAGTTATACTTTGGGGAATCTGCGCTTGGGTAATCGTGACCACCGATGCCAATCTCAAAGGTTGGGGCGCTCATTGGCTAGGCTGGACAGCACAGGGCACATGGTGTCACATCAATCGGCTCAAGAACTGAGTGGTACACCTGCCCTGCAGTCCTTCCCACCTCAGTTCCGTAATCAGGCAGTGCGAGTCTTCTTAGACAGTGCCATGACTGTGGCCTACCTCAACAGGCAAGGGGGCACCAAGTGCTCAGGGGTGGCTCTGGAGATGCGTCTTCTCTTCTCATGGGCCGAGAGGCACTTGCAAGCATTGTCTACTCAGCACATCGTGGGAGTAGAAAATGTGCAGGCCAACTTTCTAAGTCACCATGCATTGGATCCCAGAGAATGGGAACTAGCCCCTTAGGCCTTCCAGCGAATCGCGAAATGTTAGGCCAACCGAGCCTCAACCTGATGACTACCACAGTGAATGTGAAGGCACCAGGGTTGAACACTCTAGTCCAACCCTGGCCGGTTATTGATGCTCCAGTACTTCTTTTTGCTGTGGGCTATGATCCTCTGGGCCCTCCAGCACATTGAGGCTCACCCCGAGCTAGTAATACTGGTAGCGCCTAAATGGCCTCGACACTTATGGTATGCAGACTTCGTTTGACTCTTAACAGCAGCATCCCTAGCGCTTGGCTCACGCAGGCCTCTTGTGGCAGGGCCCAGTTGTAATGGATGACCTTGCTCCCTACTCGCTTATGGCTTGGCTCTTGAAAGGTTCCGATAAGTGCTTAAAGGGTATTTACGAAAGCTTGTGGACACCCTTCTCAAAGTACGGCGGCCTTCTTCCTCCCTGGCATACGGGTGTGGCATCTCTTTGAGACATGGTGTTCTAAGTGGTCACTTTCTCCCTGGCAAGTTCAGATTCCTGACATTTTGGCCTTCTTGCAAGATGGTTTTGACAAGGGCCTCGCCTTGAACACCTTTAAAGGTGCAGGTTGCAGCCCTCAATTGCTTTTGCGGCCCCATAGTGGGTCGCTCAATCGCTTCACACGTAGATCAGCTGTTTCCTTTGTGAGGAGCGGACCTTGTGCCCTCCTCCCCCATGGCCAGTGGTCCCACCGTGGGATCTCTCTCTTGTGCTCAAAGCCCTCACGCAGCCCCCCTTTGAGTCACTAAAGGGGTTCACTCTCAAAGGCTTATCTTTGAAGACTGTGTTCCTCATAGCTGCTACTTTCACCCAGTGTTTGTCAGAATTGCAGGCCCTTTCCTGTCGGGACACCTTTTTATCTATCGTTCTCCTCTGAAAGGGTGATTCTTCAAACGGTGCCCTCCCTTTTGCCAAAGGTCCTGGCTGCTTTCATGTCACTTTTTAAGGTGTAGAAAGGGAGATTGTTCTTTCATTAGATAAGAATTTTTTTGGGTAGTTTGTTGGATTCTGATCGGGGTTCTCCTGTTTTTTGGTTTTGCTTTCATGTCAGACAATTTCACTTTCTTCCTTCTCTAAAGAGCAGTACTCGGAGAGTGACAACAGGCTGTGTGCTGTCAATGTCAGCAGAGTTCTGCATTGTTACCTCAAGGTGACCAATGCCTTCTGGCAGCTGGATCACCCATTTGTCCTGTTTGCGGGCCCTTGTAAGGGCCTTGCCACTTCTAAAGCTTCACTAATGTGCAAGATTAAACTGGCTATTGAGTCAGCTTATATTCTGCAAGGTAAGCCTGTGGCTGTTGGGTTTAGAGCTCACTCCACACAGGCTCAGGCAACTTCTTGGGCGGAGAAATCGCATGATGCCCTGCTTGACATCTGCCGAGCAGCTAGCTGATCCTCCTTGTCTACCTTCACTCACCATTTTCACCTCCAAGCTCAAGATTCTACATGTTTTGGGGCTAGCGTAATGATGATGGCTGTCTCTTCCCAGCCTGGGGTGGTGTAGCATTGGTATGCCCCACTAGTCTGGACTGGTCTAGCAGGATGAATTGGAAGGTGAAATTTCATTTACCATTAATTTCCTTTCCTGGAATCCTGCTAGACCAGTCCAGGACCCCTCCAGTTCTGCGTCTCTTGGACAGCCTTTGTGCAGATCCGTACACTGGTGCGGCTGTTCGTCTGCCTTGTGCTTCATAACAAGATTGGTTGCACCATTCCGTGCCATCCTGTAATTGTCTTATGTATTTTATTTATTTTTTTATTTATTTCTTTTTCATACCGTGCTCTTTAGAATCAGTGCGGTTTACATGTATACTAACAGGTACTTTTTTATTCCCTTGTCCCCGAAGGGCTCACAATCTAAGTGTACCTGAGGCAACGGAGGTTTTAAGTGGCTTTCCCAAGGCCACAAGGAGTGGCTATGGGACTAGAGACCCCGGTCCCTCCGGCCTGAGGTTGCTTGTCCCCATGTGGGAATTGAACCCCCAGCCTTCCGGCCTGAGGTAACCTGTCCCAACCACTGAGCCACTCCTCCCACCCACTGCACTGGTGCAGTCATTTCCTTTTTGTTGGGTTGAGTGATGACATTCCATTGTTGTTCCATGGATATACTGAAGGCGACCTCTGGGGGAAGCAGTAGATATACCAGTGCTGAGGTCACTGAAGCTTCTGGTACTTTCTGCCTCCAGCATCTGCTGGCAGGGGTACATAACTCACTAATATGGACTGGTCTAGCAGGATTCCGGGAAAGGAAATTAAAGGCAAGTGAAATTTCACCTTGTAAACCACTTTGTATAAATGGCCCAAGGTGGTGTAGTAAGCTGAATAAACCATAATATGGCAGCCAAGCTGGTAATAGGGGATAAGAGATGATAGAACTACTCCCTTCTTTGTTACTGCCAACTAAATAGATGGGTTATTTAACAATTTTTGAAATTGCTTTTTAACATTTTAAATGGTAGTTGTCCTACATATTTCATATTAAAAACGGGTTTGAATAATTTTTGGCCATTATATTATTGGATAGACCAAGTTCTGATGAGCAGGGACTCTCTCTTACATCTATATATACAGCATTGCATATACCTTGAAGTACTATACAAATGATTAGTATTAGTAGATCTAGAAATAGTTGCATGGAAATTCAAAAAAGTTAATTTTAAAACATCTCTCTTACAGTATATTACTGAAGTCATACTTATAAAACATGAATATCTGTTTTATATTATTTTAACATTGTCAGCATACAGCATGACATTATGCCTAACATAGGTTTCATGGCTTTTCCCAGACCTTGGCCTGCAGGCAGCTCTGGCACCCTGGTGATGTCAGATAGGACGTCTCCAGACTTGATGGGCTTAGCATGCCTGATGAGATTAGTCTGCAGGACAACAGCCCCTCCTTGCTAATCAGGTGATAACAGACCTCAAACAGACCGAAGTATGACAAAGGAAGGTGCTGGAAAAGGAGAACTTCACTATAAATACAGAAAAGGACAAAAATACTCTCTCTCTTCCTATTCATCGGACACTTCTTACTATGAGACTCTGACACGCACTTCTCTTTACCCCCCCCCCCCTTTTTTCTCTCTCCCACACTCAGGCACACACATTGAGTCATTGATATACACGGAAGCAGCTCGGTAACCACTATATACCTCTGTTCTGTACCCATGTAAGAGGCCTATTTCTATATAAAACCCTTTTTTTTTTTTAACCACACTAGTTTGGTTGTCTTGTTGTGCTACAAACCCTACTGCCTCTGCGAAGTGGACCCAGGACCAACAGGAGAGTAACCGAACGTAGGAAGTGGCGAAAGGTTACATTTATGGGGGCTCGTCTCAGGTTTCGCAGTGGATCTCCAGTTGGGTAAGTAACAATTTTGTTTGATACATAAAAGTAGATTTCAGACAGGGTGCGACAGGAAAATCAAAAGCCCTTGTGACCATTTACAATTTTGGGTAGACAGGCAGAGTGCCACTATTTAGTGAAATATTCCAGTGATACCTTTGTTTTGTGGGTTTAGACAAGGTCAGATTTTCATTGTCAAAAGGCTCTGTAATAATCCTGGGTTTTGATATTACCTACACCTAGTGACATTACATAGGGTGGCTTGCAATTTTCTTATTTTTATATATAAGCTTGCAAAGGTTCAGTACAAGGCACAAATTTTCTAGAGTATTTGAGCGGCTAAGAAAAGACAGAGTGATAGTCCAGCTTTGTTTGGGAAGTGGTACACAATTAAACAGTCCCTCATTGAATATAAGTTCACCATAAAATTCCACCCTGTTAAAGGTTGGTAAGCACTTTTTATTTAGGTATAATTTTAAGGCATGGTCTTTATGCCAATACTCCGTACTGAACACCCATAAAATTTATGTGCCATTCCAACTATAATTCTAAGTCCCACGTCTTCATAAAAGTGAGCATTCCTCTTTCAAAGGTTGCACATTGAGATAGTCGCATAAAACAAAATAAACACAATAAACACATAATAAGTGTATACCCCGGTACCAATTACAGTCCTTCTGCAGTCTCAGATATGGATGCCTTTAATTTTAAGGAACTGAAAGAAATGGTACTGACATACTGTAAGAGAAAAGGTGGTCCCTTTGAAGGGGAATTCCCTGAGGCATCATGGTATAATATTCAAAGACAAATGTTAAACCATTATCAAGAATTCAAAAAGAAAACAAATAAAAGAAAATGCCTTTTTATCCAAGGCATGTGCAGGGGGGCTCATTAGCATGAAACAGGACAATACTGAACTGACTATTAAGTGTACACGATTAACCAAAGACCTGGAGGAGGCACAAATTTGCATTTCCATGCAACGTGCTCAGGTGATACAAGCCACAAACTCCTTTATAACTGTTAGTGAGCAATTAGAAGCATTTAAACTTGAACTGAGGCACGTTAAGGATGACTTGGCCTCTGAAAGACAAAAGAAATATAAGCTCTGGCCATCAACCATTTCTCCCTCAGCCCCCCTGCTTATGACACACCCTATAAGCCATTCATCCAAGCTATTGAGAAACAAAAGAACACAGAAGTATGTATAGCAGGGCTTAGGAATGGGAAAATAAAGGTGAATCAGACAGTACAGAGGAAGAAAATCCTAATAGTTTCTCAGCCAGAACAGAACAATAATCGGGACCTGTGTAAGGAGGATAATTCCGATGACTCAGCACCCAGTACCGAACTCAGAGCACCAGTTAAAGTGATGCTGCAGGACTCATTAAAAGATAGGGATATTGAAAGGATGGTTGAGAAAGCTGGCCCTATGCCTTTTAATGTAAATGAATGGTGCAAATGGGCCACTGATATTCTGATTCACTGGGGTCTAGGGAAATAAAGAAGGAAACAATCAGACTTTGATAGACTTATGCATCTGGCTCTGGGGCCACACTATTATAAATTTGGCTCTCACTCACCCATACCATTTGGTTAAAAGCAGTATTGAAAAACTATTTCACTGTTCCCCAATGCAGATATTTAAAATTATTTCACCTCTACCAAACGATACACTGGAACAGTTTGCATATAGAGCCTGGATTTTAAATGCAGTTCTTAATGAGCAGGAGTCCTGGCCCAATGCAGAAGATTATGGGGAGAGTACGCATAAGGCATTTTTATTAGAATTACTATCCCCTGAGATTACAAAACACCTTCGGTATTTTTGGAAGACCCTAAAGCAACCCCTTTCGATACTTTAATGCTCAAAATTGGGTCTGTTCGGAAGACCCAGCCCTCGCAGGTCATAACAGTATCAGAAGCACGGAAGTGGCAAGCTGAGGGATCCTCAATACACAAGAAACACAGACAAAGGATACAGAGGACACACACCTTGGAGAGGACAAGGCAGAGGCACTTTTAGAAATTCCTCAGGTTACATTCCCTTTCAAGAGCTCAAAACACAGAGAGATGGATTAGAAAAGGAGAAAATTAAATGGGAACAGGACAAACACATACTGCAGGTAGAACTAGATAAATTAAAACAGGACTTACGAGCAGCTCAGGACAAACACAAGGCTAGTGCATAGTGGTGTCCTGACCACCTGGGTTCAGATATCAAAATGTCTCAAGCCTTCATAGCCCAGCCTGCCTCCGTTCCGTCAGCAGAGGACTCGATTCCAGAGCCTCTGGATGATGAAATGGATACAGGCCCAGAATACAGTTTAAGGCTTGTAACATCCTTGATACTGGACTCTTGTGGGCGCCCCAATGTTATCAGCAGAATAGGGGGTCAGGATAAACTAGCTTTAATTGACACCAGGGCTGGAATTAGTTTTACAAACAGAGCTTCTCCCACTGCAGATCAGGAAATATGGAAATTTATAAAATTCAAGGAATTAATGATACAGCTTCCCAGTGTGTGGCTATCCCAGTTAAATGGGGTATCCCGGTGCACAGGGAACAAAACAATGAAATGTTGGAAACCACTGCCTCCACTATAGTGAACACACCAAAAGAAATAATTGGAATTGACGTTCTCAACCAGTTAAATCTGGTGGCGGATATGGCTAATCTTAAATTGTGGCAGTATACAGGAACTTCAAGTGCTTCTAAAACATTAGTGCATGAAGTCATTCCCATGCAGTTAGCAACGCAGTGCACCAAGGCAGCTCAGCAGTATGATCTGTGTGTAATTCCCTCAGAGGTGGTTGATATTCCAGTCTGGGCACAAGACAAGTTAGATTGTGGGAAAATGAACACAGAAGTACTGTTGGAAGGCAAGGATCCTCCACCACAGAAACAATACCCAGTACCTCATCAAGCTATAGAGCCAGTGACTAAAATTGTGAAGATACTGGAGGAGAGGGGTCTGATCAGACCTATTTTTTCCACATGTAATTCACCAGCCTGGCCGATAGTTAAACCGGGGGATTCCTTCAGGCTCACTATGGACTTCCGTGCCCTGAATCAAGTTTCAAAATCTGTAGTGCCCGTAGTAGCCTCATACCTGGAAATGATCTCTAAACTGAATCCCAAATGTAAATTTTTCTCTGTTTTAGACATATCCAATGGGTTTTGGAGTCTGCCCCTGGCCCTTGAATGCCAGTACAAAACAGCCTTTCAGTGGCTGAATAAACAATATGCATGGACTGTGCTGCCACAGGGCTATAAAGATTCACCATCAATCTTTCATAAATACATGCAGGAAGCCCTGTCACTAGTGTCTTGCAGAGATAATATAATTCAGTATGTAGATGACATTCTGATTCAGTTCGAGAATGAAGCTGTACTCTGGAATCATGTAAGAGAAGTTTTAAAAGCCCTCTTACAAGCTGGTCTTAAAGTTAATCCTGCCAAGGCTCAACTGTGCAAATCACAGGTTTCCTTTTTAGGGGTTATAATTGGCGAGGATGGTAAATCTGTAGATTCTCAGAGGATAGAGCTGATACGGAAACTTCCATTTCCTAGAGATCAGAAATCACTCCAGTCCTTTCTAGGGCTCACGGGTTTCTGTCGTGACTTCCTGCACAACTATGCTGAAGTGGCAGCTCCACTTTATTCCCTGCTAAAAAGTAAAGGTTATGTTTGGGAGGAAGAACATACAGAAGCTGTAACTAAATTAAAGCACATTCTGACTTCTGCTCCGGTTCTTGCACACCCAGATCATACACAACATTTTTTTCTGTACCCTGTAGTTGGAGAGAACAGTATAGGTGCTGCTCTAACACAATGCCTAGGAGGAGTAGATCGCCCTATTGCCTTCTGTTCCAGAGTTCTCACTTCTCCCGAACTCAAAATGGGAAACTGTGAAAAACATGTACTGGCTTCCTATGCTGCTATGCAGAAATTTACATACATTATTGGTGCTCAAACCACATACATATGCAGCCATCACACCCTACTCAAATTCATTGTAGAGGGAAAGTTAGCATGTAGCAAGATTAGGACTGAGAGAATAGTCCAGTGGACTCACACGTTAGGTTCTTTCAACAATTCAAACTTTACATTATGTGCCTGCAACATGAAAGTGGCTGGAATCTTGCTGGAGGGGCAACCTCATGACTGTCAGTCCTCACCCAGTGCCCCTATTCACATGATCTTTAGGGAACTGGGAATAGACAAAATTTCACCTTTTCTTCCTACAGTATATATTGATGGTAGTAGCCAATGTGAAGGAGGCAGGCGACTAGCAGGTTTTGCAGTTGTACAATTGGACCCAAATAACCAAGTGGTACTGCAGAGACAGTATTCCTGTAGGTCAGCACAGTACTGTGAGCTGGCTGCTTTTGTGGCTTGTATGCAACAATATCAGGATTCACACCCAGAGATACAAATCATTTTAGATTCTGATTATGTCTTTAAAAGTGCCATTGCCCTGTTACCCTGATGGCTGGCAAATAATTTTAAATCCACAGATGGGTCCACAGTGAAAAATTTATCACTGTGGACTATGGCACAAGAACTGAGTGAGAGGTTTCAGAGAGTACATTTAATTAAAGTGAAGGCACATAGGAAGAAAGGCCCTTTAGTAAAAGGAAACACATTAGCAGACTCACTAGCCAAGGAAACATGCCATGTAGGCCTCATATGGCCCTGGTATGAGCAGACACGCATGGTTGCTATTGCTACACGTTCCAGAATATGAGCAGATAACACCACCAGATTACTTCATAGCACTGCAGACAAAGGACCCTGAACTTTCCAATTTGAGGAAGCTTGTGCAGGACCCCCCAGATAACCTATATAAGCACACACCCTTTCTCATACTCACTATAGAGAAAGACATTCTCTGTGTAAAAAGAGAGGAAGGCTTGGTTATTTATTTATTTACATTCTCTTATATACCGCGCTATTCTGCATCAGTGCGGTTTACATTGAACAGGGCAATATAACTTGGAGATAGCTATAGCCCATGTTCCCTGTAAAATAGTTATCTCCAGAGTTCGAGGTAAAGAATGGATGCATTGGGTTCATGGTGCAGGTCCTATGGGACACCCTAAAGCAGAAGAAATGCAGACTATCCTTAATAGGTTGGTATGGTGGCCAGAAATGAAACATGATATACAGGATCATGTCCTCCTGTATAATCCGTGCTTCATTTGGGAGGCAACCTAAAAAGAGAAGGGGACAGTTAATGAGAGCACCTCCTCGTGGCCCATTTGAGAGATTGCAAATAACATGTGGGCCCTCTTCCGTTAACAGCTAGGAAAAATAAATTTTTACTCACTGTTGTTGATTCCTTTTCTCATTGGGTAGAAGCATTCCCTGTCCCAGATCAAACTGCTCGAACCACTGCAGAAATCCTAACTATGCAATTTTTTACACGCTGGGGCATCTCTAGGACTATTGATTCTGATAATGGTCCTGCATTTGTTTCTCAGCTGATCAAGGAATTGTTTGATTTTCTAGGCATAGAACAACAACTCCACATTCCGTACCATCCACAGGCAGCAGGGCAGGTAGAAAGAATGAATCAAACAAGTAAGGCCCACCTATGCTTAATCTGACTGGGAAAAATTGGGATCAGGTGCTCCCGTTAGTCCTTATGCGTATCAGAGCTAATGTCTGCAAATCCACAGGCTTTGCACCCTACGAAGCCTTAATGGGAAGGCCAATGCCACGGTGGGAAAATCTGCTCCATCCTTTTCTTCCAGAAGACCAGACCGTAATTCTTACCAATGAGTGGATGAAATCCCTGCAAGAACATCTAAAAGAAATTCAGACCACTGTGCTAGCTAACACAGAAAAAGCTAGAGATTATCGGTAGGAAGTACATGCAAAAGCTTCCGATTTAAGGCCCCTCAAGGTTGGGAGTAAAGTGATGACTTGACACCTAGACCAAATCTCCCCTTTGGAACTGCAAAGTGGGAGGGACCGTACTTAGTTACGGATACCTTAGGCCCAAGCCTATACCAGATCCTAATGCCCGACAACCAGCAGTATTGGAAACACATCACCCAGCTGAAACCATATGGGTAATACGTGTTTTATCAGTCTTTGTTTTCAGGTACCACCTAAAGACAGCACGGACAGCTGCTTTCTGAACAAACGTCGCTTGAGGATGGTAACTATTTACTTCTGCTGTATAGTTGATGTGTCCTATATACTGGACATATGTTTAATAGTTATGTAAATAAATATTAAACATTATTTCTGTTGTTGCATAGTATAAGTGGGGAGCACAAGTTTACTCCCTAGTAGAGTGAAACGAGTTAGCTTTTATTATGTCCCGTTTTCCTGTTCTTGTATCTGCTCTCTTCTACCCAAGTCTCATTACAGGAACTATCATCTGAATATGCACGATTGGTTGGGCTAACTCCACAGATAGTGTATATCGCTATCAAGAAATTCTCCAGGACCAAGCAGGAAGTCAGTCCTCACATATGGGTGTCATCGGCGCCGATGAAGCCCCAGCGGAGCATTCCCCCAGCTTTCTATGAAAGCCTTTGGGAATGCAGGCACGCATGCGTGGTTCCCTTCCCGCCTAAAGGTGCCATCTTACCTCAGTCTCTTTTTTTCCGTGAAGCCCACCGGACGTGTGTCCAGTTTTCCTGATTAAAATTAGATTTTTCAGCGATTCTTTGCTGTTTTTCTACTGGTTCGACGCCGGTTCCCCTCCCGCCGGGTTCGGTTCACCGGTATCAAGCCCGATTCCTCTTTTTCGGTTTTTGCCCTTCGTGGCTGGTGTTCGCGCCCTTTTTTCTCTGTTTCCCTGGAAGGCTGGTCTTTTGACCTCACGGGGACTCTTTTTTTTTTTTTTTTTCCCCGATGGCTTCCAGTGGTTTTAAGAAGTGTGATCGGTGTAACAAACTAATGTCTCTCACCGACACACACGACTGCTGCTTCGGTGCCTGGGCCCCGACCACGATCCTAAGTCATGCGGGGCCTGTGGAAAAATGTCTTCCAAGGCACTGCGAAGTAGCCAGCAGCAAAAGGAAAGGCTTTTCTCGGACTCAGCCTCCGGCCGGGCCCGGACCTCGTCTGAGGCCTCGACATCTCGGGATTCTGATCCCGAGCGCCATCGAAGCTCCTCGGACAGGGGGTCCCCCGACCGGGAACGCAAGAGGAAGAAACGGCTCGCGAGGGCGTCGGCGGAAGAGGTCCTTGGCTCCTCAAGGGCCAGGTCTAAGACCCCCGACTGTAGCCCCGGGCCTGTGGAACCGGAGAAGCCTGCTAAAGTTCCTCGTGTGGAGCCGGAGTCTGTTGGACACGTAAGCCCCGTAGTCCTCGTGGACTCCTCCCAGGGAGCCGCCGCCAGGGCCCGAGTTGGTGGCTGCTGCGTCTCTCGAGCTGAGTCTCAGGATGACAGCCTTGGAGAGCAGAATGTCTGCCTTCATGGAGCAGCAGCGGGCACTGATGGCCAGCCTGTCTGGCGCATCTGCCCCGACCACTGGGGCATCGACGTCCAAGTCGACCCCGGAGACCGAGCCGATCCTCGAGTCCATCGTGGCTCGTAGTTGACCTCGGTCGTGGTCCCCCTTGACCTTCTCGTTCCAGACCGAGGGCGTCAGCGCTGGTGCTTCTGGTGTCGGGGCGGGTGCTCCAGGGCCCCGCGGGGTCGGACCCCCGACTCTTCCTCGGATGAGTCGGCTTGGGAGACGGAGGACGAGGAGTCTCCTGACACCTTTTAAGACTCGGTGCGTCCCTTCGGATTCACCGCAGTCTGAGCCCCCGAGGACACCCGGTTCTCGGAGTTCATCCGGGATATGGCCACGGCGGATCCCGAGGAAGAGCCTCGAGCTAAAGAGCTCGAGGCGCTGCAGTATGACTCTCCTCCGAAGGAGGCCTTTACTGTCCCGGTTCCTCCGATGCTGGAACGGCTCCTCTTCCGTATGTGGGAGGCACCGGCCTCAGCGCCAGTTCTTAGCAAGCGAGTCGATTCAATCTATCGGCTCCGTAAGAGCCCTGGTTTTCAGAAGGCACAGCTACCACACCATTCCATGGTTGTGGAATCGGCCATGCATCGTCTGAAGAGTCAGAAGATGCACTCCGCGGTGCCTCCTGGCAGGGAGGCCCGAAACCTAGATGGTGTCGGTAGAAAGTGTTTTCAGAGCTCGATGCTTGCTTGCCGTGTCCAGTCTTACCAGCTGTACATGGGCATGTACTTGCGGGATCTGGCCAAGGAGTTGGCCGGATTCTCTGCTGGTCTCTCCGGGGAACCCTTGCAGAGATTCAAGTCCTTGTCCTTGGGGATTCGGGACTGCTCAAAGTTCATGTCCCGTGCCGCCTACGATGGCTTTGAGGCTTCGGCCCGAGTTGCGGCAGCCGGCATCGCGGCTCGACGCCAGGCATGGCTGCAGTCATCGGACCTCGAGCCATGGGTTCAGGACAAGTTGGTCGATGTCCCTTGCCGAGGGGAAAACCTTTTTGGCAAGTCCATGACCGAGAAGGCCGCTCAGCTCGAGACCGAGCACCTCACCTGGACAAGGCTGTCGAGGAAGACCTCTGCCCCTTCTCATAAAAAGAAGGGCTCGGGTAAAAAGCCCTTTTACTCGAGGAAGGGCACTGCCTACAAACAGTACCCACAATATCAGGCTGCCCAAGCTGCCCCCCAGGGTCAGCAAGCCAAGGGCCAGGGTAATGGGCCCCGTAGGCAGAGGACCCCAAGCCTCAGGCCCCTGCTACCACTCAGCAGGGTGGGGGCTTTTGACTCCTTGAGCATAGCCTCTCCTCCACTGCTCTCCCAACCCTGCACAGGTCGTCTCGCCCTCTTTGCCCACCAGTGGCCCCTTATCACCGGGGACAGTTGGGTGCTGGAGATAATCCACAAGGGATATGCCCTCCATTTCCACCAACTGCCACCCCCATATTTTCCAGGGGAGCCTCCAAGGCCTCCTCTGCACACAGACCTTCTCCGTCAGGAGCTTCACGGTCTATTGGTGGACAGGGCGGTGGAACCTGTGCCTCCCCACTTGCAAGGTCACGGATTCTACTCCAGGTATTTCCTGGTGCCCAAAAGGACCGGTGGCCTTCGTCCCATTCTTGACCTCAGGAACCTCAACAAGTTCCTAGTGAAAGAAAAGTTCAAGATGCTTACTCTTGGAACCCTTCTGCCCTACCTCCAGCAGGGAGATTGGCTATGCTCCTTAGATCTAAAGGATGCGTACACTCACATCCTCATTCATCCAGACCACAGAAAGTACCTAAGGTTCATCGTGGGAGGAAACCATTATCAGTACAGAGTGCTGCCTTTCGGCCTCACCTCCGCCCCCAGAGCCTTTACAAAGTGCTTAGCAGTGGTGGCAGCCTACCTGAGAAATCAGGGCATCTTTGTCTTCCCCTATCTGGACAACTGGCTCATCAGGAGTCAGACAGGTCAGGAGGCCAATCAAGCCACCCTCAGGACCATTGCTCTTCTACAACGCCTGGGGTTTGTCATAAACTTTGCAAAGTCCACTTTGCTCCCTTCCCAGAACTTGGAGTTCATAGGGGCAAGGTTGGACTCTCTCCTGGCAAAGGCATTCTTGCCAGAAAACAGAGCCCGAAGGTTAACGGCCTTGGCATGTCAGTTTCTCAGCAGGTCCCTGGTCTCCGCCAGACTCTGCCTGCGGCTTCTGGGCCACATGGCTTCAACAGTACATGTGACCCCCAATGCCAGGCTCCATATGAGGCCTGCACAGTGGTGCCTTCGGTCTCAGTGGTCACAGGCAGCCTCAGAGACAGGATAAGGGTGTCCAGACCATTTCTGCACTCCCTCAACTGGTGGCTACACCCACCCAATCTGCTGAAAGGGGTGCCCTTTCAGATTCCAGGTTACACAGTGATGCTAACAACAGATGCCTCCCTGCAAGGCTGGGGAGCGCATTGTCTGGGTAAGTGCACCCAGGGCCTCTGGCCTCCCTGGGAAGCTGCACAACAGATCAATCTCCTCGAACTCAGAGCTATTCGATTAGCACTCAAGGCTTTCACTCCTACCCTGGCTCAACAGTCTGTCCTGATTCAGACAGACAACCAAGTTGCCATGTTGTATGTGAACAAACAGGGCGGAACTGGGTCCAAGATCCTTTTTCGGGAAGCTCAGGACCTTTGTTCTTTTGCCCTCAAGCACAACAAGCTCCTCAGGGCTGTATACCTTCCGGGCCAGGACAACTACCTGGCAGACAGATTGAGCAGGATATTGCAGCCCCACGAGTGGCAGCTGCATCCTTCAGTAGTTCAGAAAATCTTCCTCAAATGGGGTCTCCCTTTGATGGATCTCTTTGCCAGCCCCATCAACAAGCAACTGTCAAAGTTCTGCTCCAGACAATCACATCCTCTGCGGACAGCAGCGGATGCTTTTCTGATATCTTGGTCTCAGGGCCTCCTCTGTGTGTTTCCTCCCACGCCCTTGGTGGCCCGCACCCGGTTCAAGATTCTCCAGGACAAGGCCTCGGACCTGCTGGTAGCTCCCATTTGGCCGAGACAGCCTTGGTTTCCTCTTTTACTTCAACTGGCGGTGGATCCTCCACTGCCTCTGGGACTGCAACCCGACCTTCTCACACAGGACCAGGGTTCCCTTCTGCACCCCAATCTCTAGTCTCTCAATTTGATGGCCTGGAGGCTGCAAGGGTAGTTTTGGCTCCCTGGGGCCTGCCTCAGGAAGTTGAGGAGGTTGTCCTAGCCTCTAGGAAACAGTCCACTAGGAAAACCTATGCTCTCAAATGGAAGAGGTTTTCTGTGTGGTGTCCCCTACGTACAGAGGATCCTTTCTCCTGTACTGTGCCAGTAGTCCTTCAGTACTTACTGCACTTATCCAATCAGGGACTTAAGTCCAATTCTGTTCGGGTCCACCTCTCAGCTCTAGCAGCTCACCACTCATTGGTAGAGGGGCAATCTCTATCTGGTCACCCCTTGGTGTCCCGTTTTCTCAGGGGCTTGCTTTTGCTCAAGCCTCCCATCTATCCTCCTGCCCCTGAGTGGGAGCTGAATGTGGTCTTGCAGCAACTGACTCGCCCACCTTTTGAGCCGATGGCTACTTGTCCACTATGCTTCCTCTCCTGGAAGACACTCTTCCTAATAGCTCTTACCTCGGCTAGGCGAGTGAGTGAGCTTCAGGCCCTGGTTTGTGACAGGCCTTACACCAGGATTTATAGGAACAGGGTAGTCCTCAGGACTCATCCAAAGTTCCTTCCTAAGGTTGTCTCCTCTTTCCATCTCAATCAGGAGGTGGTTCTTCCATTCTTCCCTAGGCCTCATGCTAGCCAGGCTGAAGCAGTCCTGCATACCCTGGACTGTAGGAGGGCCTTATCCTTCTACCTTGACCGTACGCAGGGGCATAGAAGGGCTACTCAGTTCTTCGTATCCTTTGACCCCAATAAGTTGAGGTTGGCTGTGTCCAAGCGTACCTTGTCCATCTGGGTGGCTGACTATCACCTGGGTTTACAAGGCGGCTGACCTTCCTTTGCAGGGTAGGGTCACGGCCCTTCGTGTCAGGGCAATGGCTGCCTCAGTGGCTCATCTCCGCTCTGTGCCCTTGGTAGACATCTGCAGGGCTGCAACTTGGTCTTCAAGCCAGACTTTTGCGGCCCATTACTGCCTGGAGAGGGAGTCCCGTAGGGACAGTGCTTTTGGCCAGGCAGTACTCCGGAATCTCTTTGAGGTTTAGGCAACTCCTGCCCTCTGTTGGGCTACCGGTGGAGGTTGTGTCCTTGAAAAGCCTTTCTTTGCTGCTGGGACTAGAGGGAGTACTCTTGTTCAGCCTGGGTTCCAGGTAGCCCAGAGCTAGGGAGTCACCCATATGTGAGGACTGACTTCCTGCTTGGTCCTGGAGAAAGAGTAGTTACTCACCTGTAACAGGTGTTCTCCAGGAGCAGCAGGAATCAGTCCTCACAACCCTCCCTCCTCCCCTTGGAGTTGCAGTTGTACATAGTTTATTTTTTATTTTTGTGTGCTGTTCTTAGCTATGTCATTTGACTGAGGTAAGATGGCACCTTTTAGGTGGGAAGGGAACCGCGCATGCGTGCTGTCGCCACCTCCTGGCCGGGCGTATAGCCGGGCAGCAGGAGAGTGTCGCCTTGTTGCCCTTTGAATAAGGTTCACCAATATGGCCACCGGGTACTGTAGTTTACTTATTCTATCAGGCAAAGTAGTGTGACCACAAGTGGTTAGGCGAAAACAGAGAATATTTTATTTTCTTGGGATTTTTCCCCTCGCATCAAATTAACAGTGCTGAACTCAAAAATGGATTCTTCTCCAAAAACAAAGAATAAAGCTCACAAGTTGAATTCACAGGTAGATCAGTTTAAGCAGTTAACTTTGACACCGGAATTAGCTTCCAAAGCTCAGGCTGTAAACTTTCTTTAAAGCAAGTTACTTTCACAGGAAGACTGTTTTACTCACAGCTTCCTCACATACAGACAGCTTCAAAATGTCCATTAAGTTTCATTTCACTTCCAGGCATATAGGAGAAAACAGCTTGGCTTAAAACCTCCAGTTATTTTCCTTTGCTGTATCTTTCATTCAAACAAGCTTCACTACTTTAAACATTCATTCATTCACATGTGCTTTAGGCTTCAGCTCACCTCCGGCTTGTTTGCCCTACAAAGTGAGCATTGTATTTCTTCAGGCTCATTATCATAAGATTCTACTTCCATCTCCTCTACAGATTCATTGCAGCAGTTCTCAGAGGGTACCTGGTCGTAGAGCTTACTACTCTGCTTCTGCAACAGTTCATTTAATTTTTCTAGCAATAGTTTCTTCTGCTCTATTTCTTCAGAGAGACTTAGATTAGGGAATGCAGACAAGCTATTCTCTCCACTTTTACAGCTTAGCTGGCTAGCTGATTTACTTCCTCCAGTAGGAACTAACTCCTTCAACTTTCTCTTATGCAGGGACTCTGGAACATACACTTGCCTGAACTCTGGGCCTCTTAGTTGTTCCCCTCCTTCCTGCTCAAAGCCATGCTGCCTTCTCTCTTCAGACGCTTGTCTCCCTCGTGGCAATTTCCCTGTTAGCTGGGTCTGCCTTGGACCTGTTGCTCCTAGATCCCACAGCTCGTCTCTGCTCTTAGTTCCAGCTCTGCTCGAGCCTCCCAAGGCTCCTCTGCTGCTTCCTGGAGGTCCTCTCGAGACTCCTTTCCTTGCACTCGTGCCGGCTCTTTCTGTTCCCACTGACTGCTCAAACTCAGCAGTTTTAAACTGATCTTTCTTAGGGACCACACCCTTCTCCCAGCACACGTGGGAGCTGCTAGGATTCCACCTAGTTCTGATGTGCTGACGTGGGTGGGGCTTGATGCTGGCTGTACTGACTCAGAGTTTCTTGGTTACTAGGGAAACCCTGAATGCTAGCATTTTTAAAGGAACAGGGTTCACTTTTCTGCCATTCCATTTCCTCTGAACTGCCTTCGTCATCACAGTGCCTGCATTCCCAAAGGCTTTCATAGAAAGCTGGGGAAATGCTCTGCTGGGGCTTCATCGGCGCCGATGACACCCATATGTGAGGACTGATTCCTGCTGCTCCTGGAGAACACCTGTTACAGGTGAGTAACTACTCTTACCCCCAACTTCCCCGGAAGGAAAGGATCTGGTCATCCTGAGTTTCTGTTCTGTACAGCACAAGCCAGTGTCCTATTCATTAAACATCACTCAAGTACAGTGGGAGCCACCAGTTTCCACTTCTCTAGAAAGGACACAAGAATTGAGGGCACCTCCAGACCATTACTTTCTAGGTCCTCCTACCTTGATTTTGTACAATATTTCCTGTCAGGACAAAAGTACCTGGAAAATAACTTATACATGGGTTCTGAGTAATCAACAGCACATCACTAAGACTTCATTCTTTTTTGATGTATCTTGTTTATCTACCACCCCTCATCCCACCCCTCCAACCACTTCGGCTCCTCCTGTACTCTACCTTTCTGATATTCACCCATTTCAGGAAGGACATCCCTTTCAGATCAAATATGATGTACCACACGATGTTTTACATGAGGTAGAATACCATTTCCTTACTTGGCATCTATTTCCTAAATTGTTTCTAGTTACTCACAAATATCCAAATTGCTCTCAGTTTATTATCAACCTCATACAAATGCTCAATACTTGGTTTGATATGCAGTCAGTAACACCCCAAGCCAAGCAATTATGACACAAGCGGGAATTAATTGATACAATTTTAGGTGGCACAGGGACTGCACTGGGTGCCCTTAATATAATTGATATAGAGGTGCTCCATAATAAAATGGGATCCACTGCGCAGCATGCTTCTGATGGTTTTACCTCACAACATGCTATTAATGAAGCTTCCTCTAAACTGTCCAATGTAGTTGTAGATACCTTTGCTTTTATATCTCCCATTATAGAACAGAAAATTGTTACCTTAGCACACGCAGAATACAGATTGGGAAAGAATATTTCCTGGGCTCTGGCCTGTGATCAAGTACAGATCGAGCTTATTACTATATTAAAGGAAATTCTGATCACTGCTAAGTTGGGACACTGGCCACCATCTCTTGTCCATATGGCTAGTACCAAAATACTTGAATTTGCTATAGCTCACCTTGATTGGTGGACAGTTAGAGCAGCCTTGTGAACAAATGGGAACACTATCTTTACTTTGATCCCATGATCAGGACAACACACAGTTATTTACCCTGTTAATATCGGTGTGCAGTTTGATAACATGCTTATGTATCCTGTGGACCATCTCACCTGGGTGCAACCACTGGACGATACCTTGACTTCATTCAAGCCTATGGACCCCAGTTTGTGTGAGCAGCCTACATTTCAGTTCAAGTGTGAACCGCACCAATTTAAAGAGGCTGACACCTCCTGCTGGAACAATTCCTCCTCCTGCTCCCTGACTGTTAAGCTCTCATACTCCCTGACTACCTCACACAGTTTGTATTACCTTGGAGCTGGACACTTTTGTTTTCATCTGTACTTTCCTTAGAATGCATGACATTTGCCTTCCTAAGAACACTTTGCTGTACAGTTCAAACTATTTACTAAACAATACCTGGTGTAGTCATACACCACTGGTCTCCATCACCATTAACGGGACAACTTATTCCACACCACTGGTTACCAATGACATTATTGATATTCCAGACTTTATCTCATATGCTGTGCATCCATTACCACATGGCATGGAAGAAGAGACACTACATAAACTGCTCAACTTTACAGAACTCCATGCCTATATTGATCACCTTAAAACAACATCCACCAAAGTGAACCACACCATCACTTATGAGAATGGTCACATTCAACAAACTGTTGAACACTTGCTACAAGATGCTCATGTGTCTGTGTGGGAACTGTTATTTGGTTACTCACCTACTGCTGATCATGCCTTTAATGTTGTTATTCACCCTATTATTATTTTAACTGCTGTACAAATATTGCTATGCATTGTCATAATTTTCCTGTGTTGTAAAATGAAACACATGTACATCTCTTTGCAGCACATGTCCTACAAAATACCATCAACATTTTAAGGTAGTTACACTTAATTTCTCCAGCATCCACCTCTACATCCACGCTCATTTGGCATTTCCTACTACACTGAATACCAGTCAGCTGCAGTGTAGTATTACTTCCTACCCTCACTCTTAGCATCCTGGTACCTTTCAGCTTTAACCTCCTCAGAAATTCCTGCATCCCTTATGCACTGTTCATTCTCTAAGACGGGCACTGAGGTGGCACATTGGGTTTCCCCACCCAGTAGTGGCTGCCCTACCTAAGACATGAGGTTTGGATTCATAATGGGACTTGCTCATCTCTAGAACACTAGAGACAGTACTGTGCAGGATAGGGGACCTGCTGGATATAGCAAGGTATTTAAACAGGAGGTAGCAGACAAGCTGCCTACTATCATGTATATAGTAATTGCAGCGGGGACAGGTACCACAGGTTTGCTTCCACCATTTCCCAGAAAAAAAAAAAGTGGGAGATGTCAGCATACAGCATGACATTATGCCTAACATAGGTTTCATGGCTTTTCCCAGACCTTGGCCTGCAGGCAGCTCTGACACCCTGGTGATGTCAGATAGGACGTCTCCAGACTTGATGGGCTTAGCATGCCTGATGAGATTAGTCTGCAGGACAACAGCCCCTCCTTGCTAATCAGGTGATAACAGACCTCAAACAGACCAAAGTATGACAAAGGGAGGTGCTGGAAAAGGAGAACTTCATTATGAATACAGAAAAGGACAAAAATACTCTCTCTTCCTATTCATCGGACACTTCTTGCTATGAGACTCTGACACGCACTTCTCTTTACCCCCCCCCCCCCCCCCCCCGGCACACACATCGAGTCACTGATATACACGGAAGCAGCTCGGTAACCACTATATACTTCTGTTCTGTACCCATGTAAGAGGCCTATTTCTATATAAAAACTTTTTTTTTTTTTTTTTAAACCACACTAGTTTGGTTGTCTTGTGCTACAAATCCTACTGCCTCTGCGAAGTGGACCCAGGACCAACAGGAGAGTAACCAAACATAGGAAGCGGCAAAAGGTTAAAAACATATGCTTAAATTTAAATGACAAAATGATGCATCAACATAAAACAAAGAACATCCATCAAAAATAAAGCAATTAAGGCTGTAATTTATTATAGGGCATTTATGTGCCTTTCTAAAATAGGCACCCAGAACCAGCATCAATAGTACACAACTTCTCTCATGCCTATTTTATAAAACGAGTACATATCCCAACTCCATCCTGGCTTTGCCCGTACCACAGCTATGTACACATGCTTATTTGCATGTATTTGCCACAGTTTTACATATAAACAAGCTTTACAAACAATCAGTTTAACAGGAAGAGAGAAATAATTTAATATACTATGGGAATTTTACAATAAAAATCTTAGCACCCCTTTGGAAAAAAAACTTTACTACAGTTAACAAAAAAGTTATTGTACAGGTTTTAAATGTGCAAAATTATATGTATAAAAAAAATCAGAAAGCTTTTACTATAAAAGCTGGCACTGCTATTAACCAATCAAACAGGGTGGAACGAGTATACACTCAGTGTGTGAGGAAGCCAGAGGTACACAGATAAAACCAGTGTTCTTTCTACCACAGATATGGGTTGGCATGACTCACATTTCAAGGCCAACTTCCTCCTTGTAGAGGCTCAGCCTTGGAACTGCTGTTGCCAGCGATTTCTGGTGGCCCCTCTGCACATCTAGCTGAGTTGGTGTAGTTGCACGTTGGCTCCAGCTGTTGTGGTCTGCCTGTTCTCACCTATGGACGCTCTGATTTCAGCTCATAGGTCAGTCAGAGGGCTGGGGTGAAGCACAGTCTCCAGGACTTCAACTGATGGCATTCCCAGCTGGCATACCCAGAGTACCGCAGTGAAGTGGCACACAGACAGAACCAGCACCAGAACGAGTCTTCCTGTGGAAAAAAATGCTTCACCATAACAATTAGGGACCTATTTACTAAGCCGAGTGAGCTGGTAACACCCACTAATTTCCACATTAAAAGCTAGCAAGAAACAGGAAGGAGAATGAATAGGAGACTGTGCCTTATAGTTAACGTGGCAGAGTTAATGGCACTTAACTAGATGTAGCTAATTGCACCATGGTACCTACAATGCAGTTAGCAAAGAGAAAAGTTCTTTACGGCACTTTCTCTGTAGGAGAAGGCTCTGCAAATGCTCCCAAAATTTAATGCAGAGGTTTTGCAGTTAAGTGAATTATAAATGCTTCGAAACTGGGTTTAACAACCACAAAAGTCCAAAGAGATCCCAGCATACAGTGAACCACAAACAAAACTTTTTTTGTTGGAATGGCCAGCACAGTATACAGGATTGTACCTGCTACCACAGTGGCCCGTCCTTTTTAATCAATTATAAAACAAATTTAAAACAGCTCTCATTGAAAGATGGCTGTACTTAGCTGTGCAGAAGGAAAGCAGGCTGGAAGAACGTTATTTGCAGCGATGAATCGATGTTTGCCTCAGCAGGTCAATAAGGTAACGACGTGTCACGTTTCGGGGGTATACACATCAACCCCCTGCTTCAGGTCAGACCTCTGAATCAGGTAAAGAACATCAGCCTTGCATACACAACCCAAATGGTGGTTTTTATAAATACCTGGCTGCCGGTAAAAATCACAAAATAGGACACACCTGTCCCATGTGAAATGCCAGAAGAGGAACCAATCCAGTCAAAGAGGTGAAACCACCAATCAGATTCCACCTCTCGATGAGAAAGGTTCTTTCAACTGCCTATTAACCTATCGCAAGGGAAAAACCCCTCTCTTGATCCAGCTGAAAGTCAACGAATAGTGTACCAATCGATCTGTTGATTTAGGCCATATGGAGCAACTGAATTTAATCTAAATATCCATCTTTGTTCCAAGTTTTGCAAACGCTGGATCCGATCCCCACCACAGGGATCCAAAGGGACATAATCGAGAACTCGCCAGCGGAGATCCACAAATGCATGAGAGTGTTCAAGACAATGACTAACTAGAGGAGCTGTCAGTGTTTGAGTGTGTATCCGAGAGGCATGTTCTGTCAGTCTTTGCTTAAAAGGTCGTGAAGTCCTCCCAATGTATGGTAGCTGGCACGGGCATACAATCAAATATACCACATGGTTGGAGTTACAATCAGTATGCCATCGTGTATGATAAGATCTGTTGGTACGAGTATCTAACCAAAGAGTACCCGTTAAAGTGCCTGAACAAAAAGAGCAGGATTGACAGGACACATGACCAACCGCCTCATCTCCCTTAGAAAGTTGATCTAAGGGGGACCTGGTCTTAACCAAAAATCTCGTAAATTTGATCCACGGGAATAAGCAATTTGAAGAGGCTTCCGAAAGCATGGGTGAATAGCTAAAATAGGCCAAAATTGATGTAACAAATGAACCACCGCCGTGGTACCATGCATATAGGGAAGAACCCCCGTTGTCTTCTCCTCAACGGCAGCATGCGTCCTGGATGTCAAGAGCCATTCTCGTTGTGTATTACATGCCCTTTTGTAGGCTAAGTAAACCACTTTCGATGGATATCCCCTGGATAAAAGACGAGCAGTTAATTCACGTGCATGATGTTTGAATTGCGAGAGTTCTGTACAGTTTCTGCGAAGCCTCAGGAATTGGCCATATGGTAAGCCCCGTTTCAAAGCCGGGGGGTGATAGCTGTCAAAGCGAAGCAACGTATTACGTTGAACAGGTTTCCTATACAGGGAGGTTAAAAAACCAGTCGGAGAGCACTCAATGGTGATGTCCAAGAATTGAATCCTTTGGGTCTCAACCTGAGAAGTAAATTGTATGTTGGACTTGAAAGAATTGAGGGAGACTAAAAAGATGTCCAGGTTCTGCCGGTTGCCAGTCCATATAAAAAAAGACATCGTCCAAGAAGCGCTTCCAACACATCACATAGGTGAATAATGGATGGGAATAGATGTATAAATCCTCAAACCAAGCCATGTAAATCGTTGCTATAGAGGGGGCCACCGTTGCTCCCATGGCTATTCCAAAGATTTGTAAATAAAACTGCCCTTGATAAAGAAAATTTTTTTTATTCAATACCAGAGCCAATAAATCCAAAAAGAACTGTTTGGGGATGCGATCTGGTAGCAGGATTGATGAATGTGAAAGGCCAGATAAAACCCAAACCCTTTGAGACCCAAAGGATTCAATTCTTGGACATCACCATTGAGTGCTCTCCGACTGGTTTTTTAACCTCCCTGTATAGGAAACCTGTTCAACGTAATACGTTGCTTCGCTTTGACAGCTATCACCCCCCGGCTTTGAAACGGGGCTTACCATATGGCCAATTCCTGAGGCTTCGCAGAAACTGTACAGAACTCTCGCAATTCAAACATCATGCACGTGAATTAACTGCTCGTCTTTTATCCAGGGGATATCCATCGAAAGTGGTTTACTTAGCCTACAAAAGGGCATGTAATACACAACGAGAATGGCTCTTGACATCCAGGACGCATGCTGCCGTTGAGGAGAAGACAACGGGGGTTCTTCCCTATATGCATGGTACCACGGCGGTGGTTCATTTGTTACATCAATTTTGGCCTATTTTAGCTATTCACCCATGCTTTCGGAAGCCTCTTCAAATTGCTTATTCCCGTGGATCAAATTTACGAGATTTTTTGGTTAAGACCAGGTCCCCCTTAGATCAACTTTCTAAGGGAGATGAGGCGGTTGGTCATGTGTCCTGTCAATCCTGCTCTTTTTGTTCAGGCACTTTAACGGG
Organism: Ichthyophis bannanicus; assembly: GCA_033557465.1. Taxonomy (NCBI): domain Eukaryota; kingdom Metazoa; phylum Chordata; class Amphibia; order Gymnophiona; family Ichthyophiidae; genus Ichthyophis; species Ichthyophis bannanicus. The sequence goes on along the minus strand of CM066044.1, from coordinate 11,884,840 downwards.
TACTCTTTGGTTAGATACTCGTACCAACAGATCTTATCATACACGATGGCATACTGATTGTAACTCCAACCATGTGGTATATTTGATTGTATGCCCGTGCCAGCTACCATACATTGGGAGGACTTCACGACCTTTTAAGCAAAGACTGACAGAACATGCCTCTCGGATACACACTCAAACACTGACAGCTCCTCTAGTTAGTCATTGTCTTGAACACTCTCATGCATTTGTGGATCTCCGCTGGCGAGTTCTCGATTATGTCCCTTTGGATCCCTGTGGTGGGGATCGGATCCAGCGTTTGCAAAACTTGGAACAAAGATGGATATTTAGATTAAATTCAGTTGCTCCATATGGCCTAAATCAACAGATCGATTGGTACACTATTCGTTGACTTTCAGCTGGATCAAGAGAGGGGTTTTTCCTTGCGATAGGTTAATAGGCAGTTGAAAGAACCTTTCTCATCGAGAGGTGGAATCTGATTGGTGGTTTCACCTCTTTGACTGGATTGGTTCCTCTTCTGGCATTTCACATGGGACAGGTGTGTCCTATTTTGTGATTTTTACCGGCAGCCAGGTATTTATAAAAACCACCATTTGGGTTGTGTATGCAAGGCTGATGTTCTTTACCTGATTCAGAGGTCTGACCTGAAGCAGGGGGTTGATGTGTATACCCCCCGAAACGTGACACGTCGTTACCTTATTGACCTGCTGAGGCAAACATCGATTCATCGCTGCAAATAACGTTCTTCCAGCCTGCTTTCCTTCTGCACAGCTAAGTACAGCCATCTTTCAATGAGAGCTGTTTTAAATTTGTTTTATAATTGATTAAAAAGGACGGGCCACTGTGGTAGCAGGTACAATCCTGTATACTGTGCTGGCCATTCCAACAAAAAAAGTTTTGTTTGTGGTTCACTGTATGCTGGGATCGCTTTGGACTTTTGAGGTTTTGCAGTTAGCATGTGTTAAATTTTTTGCAATGTTATTGCAGCTTAGTAAACAGGCCTGCAATGTAAGAAAGGTTTAAAATGGCACATGCATAAAAAGCATTATTAAAATATAATCAAGGAATTATTCTTGGGTAATTATATCTAAGCTAGCCAGGTGCCTCATAGTAGGTCTTCCATGGGGACAGTTCCAGGGATGTTCAATCTCGCCCATGTGTGTAACCAGCTTCTTCATCTCATAGGTATTAAGTGCTGTTCCAATCATCACCTGTTAAAGTTAAAGAGTACGCTGTCAAGATGATTAAATATTCTCTCTCAACATGCTACTCTGAGCTGCCTACTTATTAGGGACATGCAATCTTGTGAAACATCAACATTTCCCATGTCATTTCATATTGTGTTTGGCCTCAAATGAAGGAAAACCTGAAATTTTGTGTTTTTCACCAAGTCGTTACCAATGTAGACTACTGCTTCAATAGGCGTCTACTAAAGAATAGTGTACCTACTGATAAATAGTGCACACTATTAATTAGAATTTCCTCAAAATGAAAATTAAAACAAACAAAAAACACAACTGACACAGGCACTAAACAAAATGGATTTATTTTTGTCTGCTTATCCCTAGTGTACGGAGGAGTGGCCTAGTGATTGGGGCAAGCTACCTTAGGCCAGAGGGCCAGGGGTTTGAATCCTGCTAGAGGACAGCAATCTTGGGCCGGAAGGACTGGAGTTTCTAGTCCCAGAGATGCACCTTGGGGCAAGCCACTTAACCCTCCATTGCCTCAGGTACAATAACAGATTGTGAGCCCTTTGGGGACAAGGGAAAAATATATATACAGTATCTGAATGTAAACCACTTTGGTAGAAAAAGAGATATATAAGCCTACTTAAATAAATAAATATACATAAAGCAATTAATGACAGTCTTAACCCTCAGGCAATCTGAGAAAGGATCACAATCCAAAATGTTTTATTTATCTGCATTTCTTATCCACATTGTGGGGTGCATCAAGTCCATACATAAGAAAACACGCAAAATTCAAAATAAAATAAAAATTACAGACACATCAAATAACTAGACCAAGTACATAAAGCCTTGTCCTGCTCTTACAGTGCTTATAAAGGAAAAGCTACTGCAGACAATAACCAGCATAGGCCAACTTGAACAAATATATGTTCTAAGCCTCTTTCTAAATGCCATGTGCTCAGTTTTAATTTCTCAAATCGGCTGATAAGTTAAATGCTTCTGTACTACTTCTGCTCCCCACAGATGCCTTTTTATTAAGGAGTGCAATTCTGTACTTAAAAACTATAGACTGAGGCAAACCTGGAATCTTTGGAGGTTGTGATAAATATTTCATTAAGCTGGCATAATACGCTTTCAAGACTACTGATATTGTCTAAATTAACACTCAGTTCTTGCTGTTTTTAGTGGTAAAAGCAGCATCTGTCTGTCTGCTGTGCACAAGTCCCACATCCATGCCCATGTCTGCTAGCCGTGAAGCAAGATCCCAGACACAGAATGGAACAGTGCTCAGCACCATTCTGTTCCAAGTCCACAGTGCTGACGAGAGTGTATGAACTCCAAGTAAAATAATGAGAATTACAGTTCTTATCATAGCCTTGTTTAACTGAAAACAATCCTATTTATGTTTATTGTTTATGTTTATTAGTTTTTGATAAAATCGCCTTTCTACAGAAATCAAAGCGATGTACAATATAAAAACAATTGTCTAAAAAGAGGCCGAAGCCTGGAAAGGAAAAGAAATACAATTTCTGTTTAAAAGAGTAGACAAGAGAGACATGGAGAGGGCGGGGAAGAAACAACAAGGGAAGGTTAGGGACGGGAAAAGGAGATTACACAAAAGGAGAGGGCACATCGAAAGCCAAAGAGAAAAGGTGTGTTTTTAGGTTTTGCTTAAAGGTTGAGAAAAGTGGTTCAAGACGGAGGGAGGGAGGTAGAGAGTTCCAGAGGGCGGGGCCGATAAAGAAAAAAGCAGAGGAGTAAAAAGGGCATAAATTAAAGGAGTTCATGTTTCTTAAGACATAATAATGTACACAATAAAAACAATAAGCCTTATTCACCATTGATGTGTGAAAAAAAATGTATGATGGCCTAGGTTTTTTGTAGCACAATCATTAATTCCTCTTCGTCTCTCCGGGTCAGTCCAGGAACCTTCTCCAGCAGCTGAGGACTGAATTTCAAAGTCTTGCTGACAGCTACTCCAGCAGCCTCTAGTGTCAGAGATTCAGTCTTTCAGTCCTCAGCAGCTGGATAGGACGTGGGGCTGACAGGAGGGACGAAGAGGAATGGTGATTTTAAGATAGGAAAAAAAAAACAAAACGGAAGTCTGGTGGGTGCCCTAGCTGGGTGCTATTCTTCCAGACAGGATCTGCCACATTAAGATTGTTTAAAAAAAAATAATAAAAAGGCACAGACGGACTACAGGGCTGCAGGTTTATCTTCTATGGACAGCTTTCTGTTTATGCTTTCCTGTACATAGTTCTCAGTTTCGTTACTCATTGTTGCCCACGTTGAGGTTGTGCAAGGCTTGTCATATGCTGTGGGACGAATACTGAAGGGACTTCTGGTGGCTGGCGAATAGAAGCATGGGAGTGATGTCATTGAAACATGGGCTTTTCATTGGTTCTTTGTCTCTACCAATCTACTGGTAGGGGGAACAGAACCCACGTATCTAGACTGATCTAACAGGACTCAAGGAAAGGGCATTAACCAATAAGTAAAATGTCATCTTATCTATGGCCTTGTCTTCTACTGCCAAGTGCAGACTCTTCTTTCCACCTTGCTCCACCACATGCCTGGAATAGACTATCTGAGTTGGTACATCAGACTTCACCTCTGGCATTTCAGTGCCTTGCCTGTAATCCCTTTTATCCTTTCCTGTTCTTTTTCTGATTTCTTTACTGTGTTTTAATGTATTACTGCAAACCACTCTGATTGTTGATGAGTGGTATATAGCCATAAACCATATTCAAATCCAGGCTAAAAACTCATCACTTCGAGGCTGCTTTTGGATCCTAACCTCCTTATTCTCCTGTCTACACTCATGTATATGTTAATCATTTCTCTTAAGAATTCCCTAGCCCCCTGTTTGTTCCATTTGTCTGTCTTAGCAGATTGTACACTCTATGGAGCGAGGACTGTTATGAGTAAGTGCACAGCGCTACATATGCCTAGTAGTGCTATATAAATGATTAATAGTAGTAATAGTGGTTGTCCTTAAATACCGTCGCAGGATGCAACGCACATACAACTCCTGAGTAACTCCTGAGTCACCATGGCCCTCCACTTCTAAACATAGGCAGTAAGACCAATTGATTTAAATGAAAGGAAAATATGATCTTGGGCAAAAAGGAAGGTATTGGCTGAATCATTACACTATTCTCCATCACCACCAGAGAGCTTATTGGACAAGACAAAGCCTCCAAACTGTCTGCCTTGTAACCTTAACGTCACTGAAAAAAAGCCAGTTGTGTTTTTTCTTTAATATGGAGACCTGACTACTTTCCTAGCTTCTCTTAAGATTTTCCAAATAGAGATGCTTGTCGTCTTCTCTCTCTGTGATGTCTAGTATTTTATGAAGGCCACACATTTTTTCTTCACCTTTTCAGCTACTTTGTTTGAGAACCATAGTGGCCTCCTTTTCCTTTTACATTTATTTACCTACCAAAAAGGTTTGCTGCCTTTAACATATCCCTTTTTGCCCATTGCTTTTCTACATCCCCCAGCTGTTCCCACCCACTAATGACTCCTTGAGGTATTGTCCCATCTCAGCAAAGTTAGTTTTGCTAAAGTCTAAGAATGTAGCTTTTGAATGGATTTTATTAGCCCTAGTCCTAATACTGAACTACACCATTTGGTGATCACTGGATGCGAGATGATCTCCCACTATGACATCAGAAACACTTTCCCCATTGGTAAGCACCAAGTCCAGCATGGCCCCTTCACATGTGGGTTCTGCTACCAGTTGCCGGAATAGTTCTCCCTGTAGAGAATCGAGGATCTCTTTATTTCTAGAGGACACTGCATCAGGGATGTGCCAATCCACATCTGGCATATTGAAATCACATAACAGTAGCACTTCTTTCATGGCAATACTGCGTATGTCTTCTATTAAATATCTGTTATACAGATCTCCCTCAAAGGGAGAAGTCATCACACCAATGCAAATGAATTTACCTTTCCCACTTTCTAGTTTAACCCACAATGTCTCCTTGCTCCCTTTTAAGCCCTGTAATTCTATAGCTTTAATATTATTTTTTACATATTGTGCCACTCCTCCTCCCCTGTCCTTCTTGAATAGTCTGATATAACTGCATCCTAGTCATGAGTGTCCGTGAACCATGTCTCCATAACCACCACTAAATCCAAGTCAGCCTCTTCCATTAAAGCCTCCACATTTGGGATCTTATTTCCCATGCTACGGGCATTTATACAAACCATTTTCCAGATGTTGCCCTTTTACCAATTTCTACAGAGGTATTTAATGTTTCAATTATCTGAGGGCTTTCTTCACCCATCCCCAACAAATCTAGTTTAAAGCCCTCTTCAGTAGGTAGGTCAGTCTGCTGTGAAAGACACTTTGACCCTTCTTGAACAGATGGGCACCATCTCTGCTCTGCAGGCCTTGGAAAATCATCCTATGGCCCAGGAAACCAAAATGCTTTCGATGACACCATCCACGCAGCCATGCATTCGTCTCCAAGATGCGAGCTTCTCTGCCTCGGCCTCTACCCTCAGCAGGGAGGATTAAAGAGACCACCACCTGCACATCTGCTTCATCCTCTGTCCCAGAGCCATGAAGTCACTTTTGATATGCTCAGAGGGATACCTAGCAGTATAATTTGTGCCGATAGGGTTTGAGTATCATCAGATAATAGTTAGTAGGCTTGATGAGTCTTGGCAAACCCTCCATAACAGCTTGGATTTTGGCACCTGGCAGACAGCACATCTCTCTGGACATCAAGTCTGGTCGGCAGATGGATGCCTCAGTACCCTTCATTAGAGAGTCACCAACCACCACTACCCTTCGTTTCCTTGTGGTCACTGATCCTGCAACTTTGAGGTGCTGGAGCTCTGGTTCTTCCCTTTCCTGGAATGCTTCCCACCTCTTCCGCATCTAGGGCTGCAAACTGGTTCTTCAATTCAAGGGCTGGAGAAGTTGGATTGTTGATTCTGCAAACTCTGGTGACTTGTGTCCAACTCTTCATTCTGTAGCCTCCCACCTTCACGTCTTGTCAGAGAGATTGGATGTTTCAAGAATCATCAATGTACTTCTCGCTGTCTCAATGCTTCTCAGCCTCACCACCTCTTCTCTGAGCTCCTCCACTTGTTTCATGAGGGCTTCAGCTTGCAGGCATCCTGCACACAGAACCAGTCCTTCATCTGGCATCAGGCTCTCTGACTAGACAGAGGCAGAAGCTGTAACAGAGGCAACAGCTTTGGAAATATGATTTTTCCCAGCCATTGTTCAGATGGTGGAGCTTGGGTACCTGTTCAAGTAAATGAGAGAGACCTACCAAAGTCCCTAACTTTTCCTCAGCTGTTCTTTAAGAGAAAAAGAAGTTAACCTCTTTTATGTGTGTTCTATGTCCCTGTATGTAGCCCCACTTCCTCACAAGGCAGTTATTACTTTGGCAAATTTTGATATTATGCGTCTAAAGAATACAGATTAAATGTGTTACCTTTGTAAAATTACCTAATCAAAGCTCATTGAAGAAAGGCAAATTGTTAGTCAACAAGTTAATTGGGGAGTTGCCCAATATAGCAAAAATTCTCACATGGGGGGAGGGTAGGGATGAAGCCCCAGCGGAGCATTTCCCCAGCTTTCTATGAAAGCCTTTGGGAATGCAGGCACGCATGCGCGGTTCCCTTCCCGCCTAAAGGTGCCATCTTACCTCAGTCTCTTTTTTTCCCGTGAAGCCCACTGGACGTGTGTCCTGTTCTCCCGGTTAAAATTAGATTTTTTCGGCGATTTTCACTTTTTTCTTCCGTTTCGACGCCGGTTCCCCTCCCGCCAGGTTCGGTACACCGGTATCGAGCCCGATTCTTCTTTTTCGGTTTTTGCCCTTCGTGGCTGGCGTTCGTGCCCTTTTTTCCATTTTTCCCTGGAAGGCCGGTCCTTTGACCTCGCGGGGACTCTTTTTTCCCCGATTGCTTCCAGCGGTTTTAAAAAGTGTGATCGGGAGGAGAGGAAGTGACGTCACCGACCGGGATGGCGGCTTGAAAGAGAAGCTCCTTCGGGACGCAGAAAATAGAGCGATTTTCTTAAGCATTGGGCCTCCCAATTTGACAACAAAAGGCTTTCTAAGTGTACTGTTGGTCCGGTTTCTGATGTCGGTTCGGAAAAAGTTAGAAAAGTACCGCTCCTCTTACGCACCTTTGAGCTCACACAAGGAGAGGGAGGAAAAGAACGATACAAAGACGGAGGACGACATGGAGACTGCTGAAGAGCAATGCACCAAAGGAGATCTCTGGCGGTGGTGCCGGGAGATTAAAACTGAAGTCCTTGGAGTCAAATCTGATGTCAAAGAACTGCTAACTGAGCTCCGCCAAGATATGCAGGCCCTGGGGCACCGGGTGGAAGCTTTGGAAGAGCACGTGGACGAAATGGCTACAGCAGCTCAGACGGTGCGGGGCCTGAATAGTCAGTGGCGGGGCACGGTTGAAGACCTACGTGAGAAAATTGAAGATCTTGAGAATCGGTCTTGCCGTTGCAATATCCGCAAGGAGGAACAGTACAAGCAGGCCGTCAAGGTGGTACAAGAAATCTGCGGGGCCATACTGGTGGAGGAGGGCCAGGCCGAGCCATGTGCTACAAGGGAGATCGGAATAGAACGAGCGCACAGGGCGCTTAAATTCCCCCCTGGGAATCGGCCTAGAGACATTATTGCATGTTTAACTAGCTTTCCCTTAAAGGAAGAAGTCATGAGAGCGGCGTCGAGAAAAGGGAAGCTACAATGGCAAGGCTTCCCTGTGGAAGTATTTCAAGATCTGGCACCCCTGACATTACAACGCCAAAAGGCAATGCGCCCTGTGACTGAGTATTTGTGACGAGAAAACATTAAATACAAATGGCTTTTCCCTTTTGGCTTGCAGTTCGAGATTGCGGGTAAGCCACAACGAGTAAAATCTCTCTCAGAAGCATGGGGATATTTGGAGAAAGCTAAGGCCCCGAATTTGCCTAGGACCCGCAATCACCAAGATGCTTTCGAATCTGAGCAGCAACAATCTGATACTGGAAAAATTGAAGTGGCATCGGATTCCTACGAGAGGGCACAGTCTTCGTCGCACATCAGGGGAACACTCTCAGAAGGGCGAGACCGAGACGGAGGGAGCTGTGACAGCTACATGAGTTGGCGCAGAGGAACTTTGGACTGGAGATAACTTTTGGGGATATTTTCAGCCTTCATTGTGGGCGATGCGAGGTAGCTGGCTCAATGGCTGCTCTGCGTCGCTTAAAGGGTACAAGCAGAGGTCTATCTGTTTGCCAATATTTAATGTATGATATACTGTGTTTGCAGGTGCAAAGTTTGGAATGAATGTGGGGAGTGCTGTACATAATGAGGGGGTGCTAGAGCGGTGCGAGTTGCACCCCTTAATGATCCGGGTTGGGAGGCCCGTACTGATGGGAAGGTGGAATGTCCCAGGAGGTGAGGCTCTTCCTCCGAATAGGAGGCACAGGATTTGGGCCTGTGGTGAGATTGAGGGGGAGGGTAGGTTCTCAAATTGTTAATAGCCTGGATTTGATAAAGCACGATCACCTGCAACTTCCTGATGGCTGGGCTTAAGGTGGGATCTATAAATGTTCGGGGTTTAAACACTCCTCAAAAGCAGAAAGCACTGTTTAGGGAGGCGAGATCACAACATTGGCAGGTAATTTTTGTACAAGAAACACATTTATTACCAAAGGACGAACCCCTTTTGCGGCATGGTGCCTATGGTGATATCTGGTTTAATGCTGAAGGCTCACATAAAAGAGCGAGAGTGGCTATAATGGTGCACAAGGATGTTCCTTTTCAGTTGGGGGGAGTATCTAAGGGAATGAAAGGACGAGTGTTGCTTGTTTGGGGGGAGTTATATGGACAAGAGGTTACCTTTCTAAATGTTTATGGTCCTAATGATCCTCATACTGATTTTTGGGCTACCCTGTCTAAATGGCTATCGGATAAAATTCATGGAGCATTATTGATGGGGGGTGATTTTAATGAAGTTCTGAATCCCCAAAAGGATAGGTCTCTGAGGGGTAATAGCTTGGAGACTAGAGGGCGGGCACAATTGCGGAATCTGATGCAACTCTACGGGGTGTGGGATGTTTGGCGCCAGATGCATCCGCAAGATATTGATTATACACATTATTCGCAGGTCCATCATAGTTATAGCAGAATAGATTTTTTTCTAGCGGATGCTTCTTGGACCCAAAAGATCCTTAAGGCGGGTATCGAGCCCATCACCTGGACTGACCATGGCCCCATTTGGGTAGAGTGAGCCACGGAAGGGAGGTCATTTTGGCGTCTCAATGAGAGTCTTCTACAAGATAAAGAGGTGGTTGCTAATGTGGCCGACGAAATTCGACAGTATTATGTTGTGAATGACACCGGAAGTAGCATCGGAGATCCAATGGGATGCCTTAAAAGCTGTTTTGCGGGGGGTGTTGATACAATGGACGGCTAAGAAGAAGAAAGAGCGAGGTGAAAAGACAACTCAATTGCTTCAGAGGGTTACAGAGTTAGAACATCTTCATAAGCAGAGGGGAGGAACAAAGCTTAGGATGCAGTTGGACCACGCTAGAGCGGAACTAGCCTCTTTGCGGATGGCTTCAATTAATTTTCAGTTACAACGCATTAATCAACACTATTATGAATTCAATAATAAAGCGGGAAGATTGTTAGCGCAAAAACTGCAGGCTAAGGAACGCCGCTCTACTATTTTGAAAATTAAAGGCCCCGGGGACAATCTTCTATTTCACTCAAAGGATATTAGGGAGCAGTTCAGACAGTACTATACAACTTTATATACCAGTGAGATGAGGGGGAACACCTTGGGAGCGTGCAGCTATATTCAGGAGGGGGATGATTTTACGGTAATATCCGATTTAGATCGGGACTCCTTAAATCACGAAATTACCATAGACGAAATCTACCAAGTGATCCAAGGGCTAGCTCTAAATAAATCCCCGGGGTTAGATGGCTTCTCAGCAGCGTTTTACAAAAAGTTAGCGCCACAGTTAGCTCCGATTTTACAGCGAATTTTTAACGAGGTGCTTCAGGGACATCAGCTGCCTCCTTCTATGCATCAGGCTGGGATCTCGGTGATAGCGAAGCCGGGCAGAGATCCCACGGTTTGCGGTTCTTATCGACCCATCTCTCTTTTGAATACCGATGGGAAAATACTAGCTAAGATTTTAGCGAATCGCTTAGGGCGCATTTTACCAAAATTGATACACTCCGACCAAACGGGGTTTATCCAGGGCCGCAATACGGGGGATAATATCAGAAGGGCGATCCAAATTATGTGGACTGCTAAACAGCAAAAACAAGAACTTCTTCTCTTAGCTGTGGATGCCGAAAAGGCATTTGACCGGGTGGAATGGGGCTTTATGTTTGAAGTATTAAAAGCAGTAGGAATCGGTCCCAATATGATGTTATGGATAAGAGCTTTATATGCCAACCCAGCAGCAGCCGTTAAGATAAATGGGAAATACTCTGAATTCTTTTCTTTAGGAAGGGGCACCAGACAGGGGTGCCCTTTGTCCCCTTTATTGTTTGCTTTAACTATGGAACCATTGGCGCGCCATTTAAGACACAATAACGATGCAACGGGGTTAGTAATTGGGCAGACAGAGCATAAATTGGCGCCGTTTGCGGATGACCTGCTGCTGTTTATCACCCGCCCGCTGCTGACGTTGCCTATTATGGCCGAATTAAAAAGCTTTGGGCGAGTTGCCGGATTTAAAATTAATTGGGATAAGACGGAGGCACTGAGTGTTAACTTACCTGGCACTTTAGCATTGCACTTGAAGGAGAGCTTTCCTTTTCGTTGGGCCCCAAATAAGATCAAATATTTAGGGGTCTATCTCACCCGAGATATCGATCTGCTTTACGGAGCTAACTACCCAGGGTTATTAGATAAAATAGACCGAGACTTGGCGAGATGGAATAAGGAGGAGATTTCTTGGTTGGGTAGGATTGCGACAGTTAAGATGATGATCTTACCCCAGTTACTGTATTACTTTCAGGTATTGCCTATCAAGATTCCTCAAAGAGTGCTACATAAGCTCCAACGGAAATTGTTCTTATTTGTATGGCGCCATCGGCCCCCACGCATAGCAAGGAGTGTCATGTACAGAGCAAGGCAGAAGGGAGGGCTAAGAATGCCAATGATTGCGGACTATTATTTAGCAGCACAAATGAGGCAAGTGATGGAATGGCGGGCACCGGTACCATCGAAGGGGTTCTTATCCACTGTTCAACAAGCGGTGCCGCCATATAAACTTCAATACCTCCCATGGCTACAGAGGGGGCTGCTGAAGGGGAGTTGGACGAGCAACCCTTTCATAAGACATCTTTGGGGCGAATGGAGTAGGGGATGGCGGAGAGTGAATACTCGTCCGGGGACGTCTTTGTTAGCGCCGTTTGTTGCCACTCCCGCCTTTTGAACCAGGCAAAGAAAAAATATTTCAGATTTGGGACGAGCGGGGCTTATCTCACTTTGCACAGTTCCTCCATACAGACATAGTACAGTCTTTTGAAGAGTTGAAAGCCGAGTTTCAATTAGAGAGGCGAGATTTCTTTGCTTATTTGCAGGTGAATCACTATCTGCGCAAAAAGATCAACAAAGATCGCATTGAGGGAGGGCTAAATTACCTTGAGGCTTTGTGGGTGGGTCATCATTCTTCACGGGGCCTGATACGATTACAGTATGCTAGCTTGCGGGCAGCTGGAGAAAGAGAGACAAAGCTAAAATATATGGTGGAATGGGAAAATGATTTGGGGGTGGCTTGGGATGAAGATGGGTGGAAGGCTATATACAAGATTGCGGCCAGATCCTCTATAAGTACCGCAATTCAGGAGAATACCTATAAAATTTTAATGCGCTGGTATTATACGCCAGAACGCTATCATAGGGTGTTCCTTGAGGTCCCAGACCTCTGTTGGAGGGGGTGTGGAGCCCGAGGAACATACTTTCATATGTGGTGGGAGTGCTCATGGGTTCAAACCTACTGGAGACAGATCTGTAACCAGATGGGGAGGATATTCCAGGTACGCTTGGAACTTTGCCCATCTTTGTTTCTCTTAGGTGTTTGGCCGCCCAATCTGTCTACTAAATGGTCTAGACCAATGAGGTCTTGTAAAGTGGCGGCGAGGTGTGAAATTGCCTGGAAGTGGCGCCAGGGGGGGGAGTATGGATCTCAAACATTGGGTCACGAGGCTAGACAAAGTGCTCCAGATGGAACGATTAATAGCCATCAGGAAGAATCAGGAGGAACAGTTTGAAAAACATTGGCAACCTTTATTGGAATATCTCGCAGCTGTTGGTAACAGATAACGGGTTTTGTAAGAGGGAGTGCTGTGTAGAATGATGTGAATGTATAAACGCAGTTGCAGGCTATACTAGTAGGTGTGGGGGGGTGGGCTGGTAATGAGGGTGGGTTGAGTTGCTGTTATAACCTACTTTTAAGCTTTGTTAGATTTCTGTTGGGACAAATGTTTGTTGGTTGTACATTTTCTGCTATGGCTACTGTATTCAAATGATTGGAATAAAACTAATAAAGATTAAGTTAAAAAAAAAAAAAGTGTGATTGGTATAAGAAATTAATGTCTCTCACCGACACACACGACTGCTGCCTTCGGTGCCTCGGCCCCGACCACGACCCTAAGTCGTGCGGGCCATGTGGAAAGATGCCTTCCAAGGCACTCCGAAGTCGACAGCAGCAAAAAGAAAAGGCTTTTCTCGGACTCAGCCTCCAGCCGGGCTCGGACCTCGTCTGAGGCCTCGACATCTCGGGATTCCAATCCTGAGCGCCGTCGAAGCTCCTCGGACAGGGGGTCCCCCGACCGGGAACACAAGAGGAAGAAGAGGCTCGCGAGGGCGTCGTCGTCGGAGGTCCCTGGCTCCTCGAGGGCCAGGTCTAAGACCCCCGACCGTCGCCCTGGGCCCGTGGAACACGAGAAGCCTGCAAAAGTTCCTCGCGTGGAGCCGGAGTCTGCTGGACACGTAAGCCCCGTAGTCCTCTCCTCCCAGGGAGCCGCCGCCGGGGCCCGAGTCGGTGGCTGCTGCGTCTCCCGAGCTGAGTCTCAGGATGACAGCCTTGGAGAGCAGATTGTCTGCCTTCATGGAGCAGCAGCGGGCACTGATGACCAGCCTGTCTGGCGCATCTGCCCCGACCACCGGGACATCGACCTCGACCTCGAAGTCGACCCCGGAGACTGAGCCGATACTCGAGTCCATCGTGGCTTGAGTTGACCTCGGTCGCGGTCTCCCTCGAACTCCCGTTCGGGACCGAGGGTGTCAACGCCGGTGCCTCCGGCGTCGGGGCGGGTGCTCCAGGGCCCCACGGGGTCGGACCCCGACTCCTCCTCGGACGAGTCAGCTTGGGAGACGGAAGACGAGGAGTCTCCTGATACCTTCAAGACTCGGTGCGTCCCGTCGGACTCACCGCAGTCTGAGCCCCGGAGTAGGTCCCCCCCAGAGGATACTCGGTTCTCGGAGTTCGTCCAGGATATGGCTGCTGCCTTGGCTATTCCGGTGGACCCCGAGGAGGAGCCTCGAGCTGAGGAGCTTGAGGCCCTACAGTATGACTCTCCTCCGAAGGAGGCCTTTACTGTTCCGGTTCCTCCGATGCTGGAACGGCTCCTCTTCCGTATGTGGGAGGCACCGGCCTTGGCGCCGGTTCTCAGCAAGCGAGTCGACTCGATCTACCGACTCCGAAAGAGCCCTGGTTTTCAGAAGGCACAGCTACCACACCATTCTATGGTTGTGGAATTGGCCATGCATCGTCTGAAGAGTCAGAAGATGCACTCCGCGGAGCCCCCTGGCAGGGAGGCCCGGAACCTCGATGGCGTCGGTAGAAAGTGCTTCCAGGGCGCGATGCTTGCTTGCCGTGTCCAGTCTTACCAGCTGTACATGGGCATGTACTTGCGGGATCTGGCCAAGGAGTTGGCCGGGTTCTCTGCTGGTCTCTCCGGGGAACCCTTGCAGAGATTTAAGTCCTTGTCCTCGGGGATTCGGGACTGCTCGAAGTTCATGTCCCGCGCCGCCTACGATGGCTTTGAGGCTTCGGCCCGAGTTGCGGCAGCCGGCATCGCAGCTCGACGCCAGGCATGGCTGCAGTCATCGGACCTCGAGCCATGGGTTCAGGACAAGTTGGTCGATGTCCCTTGCCGAGGTGAAAACCTTTTTTGCAAGCCCATGGCCGAGAAGGCCGCACAGCTCGAAACTGAGCACCTCACAAGGACAAGGCTGTCCAGGAAGACCTCTGCCCCTTCTCATAAAAGGAAGGGCTCAGGCAAAAAGCCCTTTTACCCGAGGAAGGGCACTGCCTACAAACAGTACCCGCAATATCAGGCTGCCCAAGCTGCCCCCCAGGGTCAGCAAGCCAAGGGCCAGGGTAATGGGCCCCGTAGGCAGAGGACCCCCAAGCCTCTGGCCCCTGCTAACACTCAGCAGGGTGGGGGGTTTTGACTCCTTGAGCGTAGCCTCTCCTCCACTGCTCTCCCAACCCTGCACAGGAGGTCGCCTCGCCCTCTTTGCCCACCAGTGGCCCCTTATCACCGGGGACAGTTGGGTGCTGGAGATAGTCTACAAGGGCTATGCCCTTCATTTTCACCAACTGCCTCCACCATATTTTCCAGGGGAGCCTCCAAGGCCTCCCCTGCACCCAGACCTTCTTCTACAAGAGCTTCATGGTCTGTTGGTGGACAGGGCGGTGGAGCCTGTGCCTCCCCACTTACAAGGTCACGGTTTCTACTCCAGGTATTTCCTGGTGCCCAAAAGAACCGGTGGCCTTCGACCCATTCTGGACCTCAGGAACCTCAACAAGTTCCTAGTGAAGGAAAAGTTCAAGATGCTTACTCTTGGAACACTTCTGCCCTACCTCCAGCAGGGAGATTGGCTATGCTCTTTAGATCTAAAGGATGCGTACACTCACATCCTCATTCATCCAGACCACAGAAAGTACCTCAGGTTCATTGTGGGAGGAAACCATTATCAGTACAGAGTGCTGCCTTTCGGCCTCACCTCCGCCCCCAGAGTCTTCACAAAGTGCCTAGCAGTGGTGGCGGCCTACCTGAGAAATCAGGGCATCTTTGTCTTCCCCTATCTGGACGACTGGCTCATCAGGGGTCAGACGTGCCAGGAGGCCAAACAAGCCACCCTCAGCACTATTGCTCTTCTCCAAAGGCTGGGGTTTGTCATAAACTTCGCAAAGTCCACTTTGCTCCCCTCCCAGAACTTGGAGTTCATAGGAGCAAGGCTGGACTCTCTGCTGGCAAAGGCTTTCTTGCCAGCAGACAGGGCCCAAAGGTTGATGGCCTTGGCAAATCAGTTTCTCAGCAGGTCCCTGGTCTCCGCCAGACTCTGCCTGAGGCTTCTAGGCCACATGGCTTCGACAGTACATGTGACCCCCAATGCCAGGCTCCATATGAGGCCTGCACAGTGGTGCCTTCGGGCTCAGTGGTCACAGGTCACAGGCAGCCTCAGAGACAGGATAAGGGTGTCCAGACCATTTCTGAACTCTCTCAGCTGGTGGCTACACCCACCCAATCTACTGAAGGGGGTGCCTTTTCAGATTCCAGGGTACACAGTAGTGCTGACTACAGACGCCTTCCTGCAAGGCTGGGGAGCTCATTGTCTGGGCAGGTGCACCCAGGGCCTGTGGTCTCCTTGGGAAGCTGCACAGCAGATCAATCTCCTTGAACTCAGAGCTATTCGATTAGCACTCAAAGCTTTCACTCCTACCCTAGCTCACCAGTCTGTCCTGATTCAGACAGACAACCAAGTAGCCATGTTTTATGTGAACAAACAGGGCGGAACTGGGTCCAGGATCCTCTGTCGGGAGGCTCAGGACCTTTGTTCATTTGCCCTCAAGCACAACATGCTCCTCAAGGCTGTCTACCTTCCAGGCCAGGACAACTACCTGGCAGACAGGTTAAGCAGAATTCTGCAGCCCCACGAGTGGCAGCTGCATCCTTCAGCAGTTCAGAAGATCTTCCTGAAATGGGGTCTCCCTTTGATAGATCTCTTTGCCAGCCCATTGAACAAGCAACTGCCACAGTTCTGCTCCCGGCAACCTCATCCTCTGCAGATAGCAGCGGATGCTTTTCTGATCTCCTGGTCTCAGGGCCTCCTCTATGCGTTTCCTCCCACGCCCTTGGTGGCCCGAACTCTCTTCAAGATTCTTCAAGACAAAGCCTCGGTCCTGCTGGTGGCTCCCAGGTGGCCGAGACAGCCTTGGTTTCCTCTTCTGCTTCAGTTGGCGGTGGATCCTCCACTACCTCTGGGGTTGCAACCCGACCTTCTCTCACAGGAGCAGGGTTCCCTTCTGCACCCCAATCTCAAAGCTCTCAATTTGATGGCCTGGAAGCTGCAAGGGTAGTTTTGGCTCCCTGGGGCCTGCCTCAGGATGTTGAGGAGGTTGTCCTAGCCTCTAGGAAACAATCCACTAGGAAAACCTATGCTCTCAAATGGAAAAGGTTTTCTGTATGGTGTCAGCTGCGTACAGAGGATCCTTTCTCCTGTACTGTGCCTATAGTCCTTCAGTACTTACTGCACTTGTCAAATCAAGGTCTTAAATCCAATTCTGTTCGGGTCCACCTCTCAGGTCTAGCAGCTCACCACTCTCTGGTGGAGGGACATTCTCTGTCTGGTCACCCCTTGGTGTCCCGCTTTCTTAGGGGCTTGCTTTTGCTCAAGCCTCCCATCCGTCCTCCTGACCCTGAGTGGGAGCTGAATGTGGTCTTGCAGCAACTGACTCGCTCACCTTTTGAGCCCATGGCTACTTGTTCACTACGCTTCCTCTCCTGGAAGACACTCTTCTTGATAGCCCTTACCTCGGCCAGGCGAGTAAGTGAGCTTCAGGCCCTGGTCTGTGATAGGCCTTACACCAGGATTTATAGGAACAGGGTAGTCCTCAGGACTCATCCAATGTTCCTCCCTAAGGTTGTCTCCTCTTTCCACCTCAACCAGGAGGTGGTTCTTCCAACATTCTTCCCTAGGCCTCATGCAAGCCAGGCTGAAGCAGTCCTGCATACCCTTGACTGTAGGAGGGCCTTATCCTTCTACCTTGACCGTACGCAGGGGCATAGAAGGGCTACCCAGCTCTTCGTATCCTTTGACCCCAATAAGTTGGGGTTGGCTGTGTCCAAGCATACCTTGTCCATCTGGGTAGCTGACTGTATCACCTGGGCTTATAGGGCGGCTGACCTTCCTTTGCAGGGTCATAAGAACATAAGATATGCCATACTGGGTCAGACCAAGGTCCATCAAGCCCAGTATTCTGTTTCCAACAGTGGCCAATCTAGGTCATATGTACCTAGCAGTTTCCCCAAGAGACACAAGTTCCACAATGCTTGTACTGGGTCAAGCATTGATATGTTCGGTCACTTCTTAATAATGGTTTATGGACCTTTCCTCCAGGAACTTGTCCAAACCTTTTTTAAACCCAGCTACACTAACAGCCTTTACTACATCCTCCGGTAACAAATTCCAGAGTTTGATTACACGTTGAGTGAAAAATATTTTCTTTTATTAGTCTTAAATAGTTTACCCTGTAGCTTCATTGCATGTCCCCTAGTCTTTCTATATTCTGATAAGGTAAACAATCGATCTACGTTTACCCGTTCCACTCCGTTCATTAATTTATAGACTTCTATCATATCTCCCCTCAGCCGTCTCTTTTCCAGGTTAAAGAGCCCTAACCTTTTTAGCCTTTCTTCACAGGAGTATCCTTCCATCCCCTTTACCATTTTGGTGGCTCTTCTCTGTACCTTTTCTAAAATCGCTATATCTTTTTAAGATACGGCGACCAGAATTGCACACAGTATTCAAGGTGCGGTCTCACCATGGAACGATATAGAGGCATTATAATATCTTTTGTTTTATTTTCCATTCCTTTCCTTATCATACCTAGCATTCTATTTGCTCTCTTGGCCGCCGCTGCACACTGGGCCGAGGGTTTTAACATGGTATCCACAATGACGCCTAAATCTTTTTCCTGGGTGGTGGTTCCTAATGTGGAACCTTGCATCGTGTAACCATAGTTTGGGTTGTTCTTCCCTAGGTGCATAACCTTGCACTTGTCCACATTAAATTTCATCTGCCATTTTGATGCCCAGTCTTCCAATTTATCAAGATCCTCTTGCAATTTTTCACAATCCTCTTGGGTTTTAACAACTTTAAATAGTTTGTGTCATCTGCAAATTTGATAACCTCACTCACTTTCCAGGTCATTTATGAATATGTCAAAAAGCAGCAGACCCAGCACAGATCCCTGGGGTACACCACTATTCACCTTTCTCCATTGGGAAAATTGGCCATTTAGCCCTACCCTCTGCTTTCTATCTTTTAACCAGTTCCTGATCCACAATAGTACACTGCCTCCTATCCCATGACTCTTTAGTTTTGCCAAAAGTCTCTGATGAGGGACCTTGTCAAAGGCTTTCTGAAAGTCCAGATACACAATATCAATCGACTCACCTTTGTCCACCTGTTTATTCACTCCTTCAAAAAAACATAACAGATTAGTAAGACAAGATCTTCCTTGTCTAAAGC
The DNA here is from genome assembly GCA_033557465.1 of Ichthyophis bannanicus. Lineage (NCBI taxonomy): Eukaryota > Metazoa > Chordata > Amphibia > Gymnophiona > Ichthyophiidae > Ichthyophis > Ichthyophis bannanicus. Next base: position 11,866,106 of record CM066044.1, on the reverse strand, counting down.
CATGTTGGCTGTCTCCCATTAGGTTGTGACTATCTACATGCTGAGTAATTTTATTCTTTATGATGGTTTCTACCATTTTTCCCAGTACTGACGTCAGGCTCACCGGTCTGTAGTTTCCCGGATCACCCCTGGAACCCTTTTTAAAAATTGGTGTTACATTGGCGATCCTCCAATCTTCAGGTATTAGAGATGATTTTAATGATAGTTCACAGATTACTGATAGCAGTTCTGCAATCTCATATTTCAGTTCTTTCAACACCCTTGGATGTATACCATCCGGCCCAGGTGATTTGCTACTCTTCAGTTTATCTAATAGTTGTAAGACATCTTCCCGATGTATCGATATTTCCTTCAATTCTTCCGCACCTTTAAATACCACTTCAGTCATGGGTACCATCCCTACATCTTCCTCAGTAAAGACCGAAGCAAAGAATTCATTCAGTCTCTCCGCTATCGCCTTGTCGCCTCTTAGTGCTCCTTTAACCCCTTTATCATCTAATGGACCAACTGACTCTCTCACAGGTTTTTTTGCTACGAATGTACTTGAAAAGGTCTTTATTTTGCGTTTTTGCTTCCGCAGCAAGCTTCTTCTCAAATTCTCTCTTTGCCTGCCTTATCAATGCCTTGCATTTGACTTGCCAGTGCTTGTGCTGTTTCCAGGTTTCGTCGTTTGGCTCTTTTTTCCATTTCCTGAAAGATGATTTTTTGGCAACAACAGCCTCTCTGACCTCACCTTTAAACCATGCTGGCAGGTTTTTGGACTTCCTTCCACTTTTCTTAAAGCGTGGAATACAGCTGGTCTGGGCTTCCAAGATAGTATTTTTCAACAACACCCAAGCTTGATGTACGTCTTTAACCTTTGCAACTGCTCCTTTTAGTTTTTTCTTAACTGTTTTCCTCATTTTATCATAGTCTCCCTTTGGAAAGTTAAAAGGTAGTACTGTGGATTTCCTTACTATCCCTCCTCCACTAATTAAAATCAAAGGCGATCATGCTATGATCACTATTGCCAAGTGGCCCCAACACCCTTATCTCTTGCACTAGATCTGGTGTTCCACTAAGGACTAGGTCTAATATGGCTTCCCCTCTGGTCGGTTCATGAACCAGCTGCTCCAAGAAGCAGTTATTTATTTCATCTAGGAACTTTATCTCCCTAGCATGTCCTGACGTGACACTGACCCAGTCGATACCGGGTAATTGAAATCACCCATTATTATTACTGCGCTGTAACGTTGTTAGCTTCCTTGATTTCTTTGAGCATTTCACCATCCATTTGGTCATTCTGGCGAGGCGCTCGATAGTACACCCCCACTGCCATTGCCTTCCCCCTTTTATATGGAATTTCAATCCATATAGATTCTACAGCAGATTTTGTTTCCTGCAAAACTTTAATCCTTTCTGAGTCAATGCCCTCTCTAACATAGAGCGCAACCCCTCCACCAATTTGATCAGCTCTATCATTACGATATAGTTTGTACCCAGGTATCACAGTGTCCCACTGGTTGTCCTCCTTCCATCATGTCTCTGATATTCCAATCATATCTAACCTTTCATTTAGTGCTATATATTCTAACTCTCACTTGGTTTGCAGCTTGTCGTGCTGTGAGGGCTTGTGTGCATCAGTGATGCTGAGAGCTAAACTATCGGTAGTTTAACTACTGGCAGGGTCTCCCAAGATGGACAGGTCTCAGCTGAGGTGCCAGACGAAGACAAACCACCCATCTGGGCAGCAGCAGAATGGGATAGTGTTGACAGCGGAGGATCACATTTCTGTGACAACGGCAACAACACCAAACTTAAACTGCGCAGAAGGAAGGCCCGGCAATCTACTTCTGTATCTTGCCATGAAAACCCAATGGATAGTTACAACAAAACAAATTGTGCTATGGTGCTGGAAGATGAGACTCCCAGGTCGGAAGGCACTCAACTAGCTACTGGGGAAGAGCTGAAGACTTTTCAGAGTAAAGCCAGCATTTATGATGTGGTTGGATCAAAGCCTTCGGGAAGTCTGACTGCTGATGTAGCTGCGCATGAAATGAGAGTCAGAAGCTGTAAAGATGTCTTACACATTGGAACATGGAACGTACGAAGCATGAACCAAGGGAAGTTGGAAGTGGTCAAGAATGAAATGGAACGTGTACAACTTGATCTGTTGGGTGTCAGCGAACTGAAATGGACTGGCATCGGGCACTTTGCATCAGATGATCACATGGTCTACTATGCTGGAAATGAAAGACAAAGAAGAAATGGTGTTGCATTTATAATAAAGAAGAAACTTGCAAGAACTGTAATGAAATACAATGCAGTCAGCGAACGCTTAATCTCTATTCGTCTACGAGGATTGCCTATCAACACAACTATAATTCAAGTATATGCCCCAACAACAGCTGCAGAAGAGAATGAAATTGAAGAGTTCTATGAACAAGTACAAGCTGAAATTGACAGAACATGCAAACAGGATATCCTGATAGTCATGGGTGACTGGAACGCAAAAGTTGGCAACAAAGAAGAAGGCAAAGTAGTTGGAAAATATGGACTTGGCAACAGAAATGAAGCTGGAGAAAGATTGATAGAATTCTGCAAGACCAATTATCTATTCATCTCAAACACCTTCTTTCAGCAACACAAGCGACGACTGTACACATGGACTTCACCCAATGGATTTTATGAAAATCAAATTGACTACATCTGTGGAAGTCAACGATGGAAAAGCTCTGTAACATCAACAAAGACAAAACCTGGAGCTGACTGTGGTACAGATCATCAACTACTAGTATGCAAACTCAAGCTAAAGTTGAAAAAGAGCAAACCACTCATGAATGCACCAAAATATGACCTTGAGAATATACCACTGGAATTTAAAGACTGCCTGCAAAATCGATTTGCTGCCTTAGATACAAATGACAGAGCTCCGGAAGAGTTATGGAATGACATCAAGAAGGTTGTGCTGGAAGAAAGCGAGAAGTCTCTACAAAAGGTGAAAAAGCAAAAACGGCCAAAATGGATGACGGAAGAAACTCTGAAAATTGCCCAGAAACGCAGAGAAGCTAAAGCCAAAGGAGAAAGAAAGACAATCGCAGAACTCAACAGAGATTTCCAACGTGCAGCAAGACAGGACAAGGAAAAGTACTACAATGACACTTGCAAGGAAATAGAAGCAGAAACTATTAGAGGAAGAACAAGATCGGCTTTCCTAAAGCTGCGAGAGTTAAAGAAAAAGTTCCAGCCTCGAATTGGAATGTTACAAGATGCTCAAGGTTCTATGTTGAATGATGCTGAGAAGATCAAGAAAAGGTGGAAGGAATATACAGAGTTTTTATATGATAAAGATCAAGTGGACCAACAGCCGTTTCAACCTATACCTTATGATCAGGAACCATTGGTGATGAAAGAAGAAGTTGAAGCAGCATTGAAAGCCTTATCAAAGAACAAAGCACCAGGCATTGATAGCATTCCCATAGAAGTATTGCAGCAATCTGATGCAGCTGTTACCGTACTTACAAGGCTCTGCCAAGAAATATGGAAGACAACATCATGGCCAACTGACTGGAAAAGATCTGTGTTTATACCAATACTAAAGAAAGGTGATCCAACTGACTGTGGAAATTATCGCACAATCGCTCTGATCCCACATGCCAGCAAGATTCTACTGAAGATTATTCAAAAGAGACTACAGCCATACCTAGAACAAGAACTACCTGAAGTGCAAGCAGGGTTCAGGAAAGGGCGAGGAACGAGAGACATCATTGCGGATGTGAGATGGATCCTTGAAAAGACTAAAGAATACCAAAAGGATATCTATTTGTGCTTTATCGACTATAGCAAGGCTTTTGACTGTGTAAACCATGAGAAACTCTGGGCCACATTAAGAAGCATGGGTATACCAGAACACCTGATCGTTCTCTTGCGTAATCTGTACATTGATCAAGAAGCAACAGTTCGAACGGAACAAGGAGAAACAGAATGGTTTAAAATAAGCAAAGGTGTAAGACAAGGCTGCATACTTTCCCCCTACCTGTTTAATTTATATGCAGAACAAATCATCAGAGAAGCAGGACTGTATTTAGACAACAGAGGTGTGAAGATTGGTGGAAGACTCATCAACAACCTTCGCTATGCTGATGATACCACATTACTGGCTGAAAGTGAAGATGATCTGAAACATTTGCTTCTCACAATCAAAGAACATAGTCTCAAAATGGGCCTGCACCTTAATGTAAAGAAGACTAAGATCATGACAACTGGCATAATCAACAGGTTCATCGTTGAAGGAGAAGAAATTGAAATCGTGAACAACTTTAACCTACTTGGATCAACTATCAATAAAGAAGCAACAAGCAGTCAAGAAATCAGACGATGCATTGCTCTTGGCAGAATGGCTATGAAAGACCTAGATAAGATTCTCAAGAGCAGAGATGTCTCTCTCCATACAAAGATTCGACTTGTTCAAGCCATGGTATTTTCAATAACATCATATGGATGTGAAAGCTGGACAGTGAAAAAGACAGACAGGAAGAAAATTGATGCCTTTGAATTATGGTGCTGGCGGCGAATACTGTGTATACCATGGACTGCCCGAAGAACAAACCAGTCGGTACTAGAAGAGATCAAACCTAAGCTTTCTTTAGAAGCTCAGATGACAAGACTTCGACTTTCATACTTCGGACACATCATGCGAAGAGAGAGATCATTAGAGAAAGACATCATGCTTGGCAAGATAGAAGGTCAACGCAAAAGAGGAAGGCCAGCAATGATGGATTGCTACAATAACAGCAGCTACGGGTACCAGTCTGTCAACAATGAGCCGCCTGACTGAAGACCGAACACAATTTAGGATAGCTATCCAGAGGGTCGCCATGAGTCGACTCCGACTCGACGGCACTTAACAACAACATTCTAACTCTCCCATCTTATTCTTTAGACTTCAGCATTTGCATACAAGCATTTTAGAGAATGTATTTTATTCATGTTAATTTGGCTATTGTTAGACATGGGTAAATTGGGATCTTTAAGCTCTGTCTGCTCCATACTTGAGGGCATTTGGGCTACTTTACTCTTTTGTGGAACCTCTCTGCTTTTGGTAGTATCCTTCAAGGATACATTCTTCCGAACCATCCGCTCTTGGGCGACTGTCGGCTTTCCCCTAATATCTACGGCCCACCGTGTCAGGGCAATGGCTGCCTCAGTGGCTCATCTCCGCTCTGTGCCCTTGGTAGACATCTGCAGGGCTGCAACTTGGTCTTCAAGCCAGACTTTTGCGGCCCATTACTGTCTGTAGAGGGAGTCCCGTAGGGGACAGTGCTTTTGGCCAAGCAGTACTCCGGAATCTCTTTGAGGTTTAGGCAACTCCTGTCCTCCTGCCCTCTGTTGGGCTACCGGTGGAGGTTGTGTCCTTGAAAAGCCTTTCTTTGCTGCTGAGACTAGAGGGAGTTCTCTTGTTCAGCCTGGGTTCCTCGGTAGCCCAGAGCTGGGGAATCACCCATATGTGAGGACTGACTTCCTGCTTGGTCCTGGAGAAAGAGTAGTTACTCACCTGTAACAGGTGTTCTCCAGGAGCAGCAGGAATCAGTCCTCACAACCCTCCCTCCTCCCCTTGGAGTTGCAGTTGTACATAGTTTATTTTTCATTTTTATGTGCTGTTCTTAGCTATGTCATTTGACTGAGGTAAGATGGCACCTTTAGGCGGGAAGGGAACCGCGCATGCGTGCCTGCATTCCCAAAGGCTTTCATAGAAAGCTGGGGAAATGCTCCGCTGGGGCTTCATCGGCGCCGATGACACCCATATGTGAGGACTGACTTCCTGCTTGGTCCTGGAGAAGGGAGGGATCTAAACACCTGATGACGTCAGTGAGTTCAAAAAGCTTGCTTTGAATGGAAGGCTAGAAAAAAGAAACAATGAACTCTAAACAGCAGAGCTTTAACCAACACCACAGAAAATTCCCCTTTTGCAATACAGCACCAGAAAAAGAATTAGTTATTAAAAACGAAGACCAAAACCCCTTTAAGAGCTCGCAAGCAGAGAGCTTGTATTTAAAAGCCACACAGTATTATCTTGCTTACAATGGAGACCCTGTTAGAAAAGCCAGTACTTGCAAATCACTTTAGACCTTTTACAGCTGCCTAGTTTCTTTGCAAGCTAATTAAGACCACTAACACCTGATGACGGAAACAGCACGTGGACTCCATAAAAATGGCAGAAAAGGGACATGCTATCTCAAGAACATACCCCTTGCAGATAATCTCGAGGACCCTGTTGTTAGACATGATATGGGCCCATATCTGCTAGTAATGCCTCAAGCGTCCACCCACTGGTGGCAGTAGAGTATGGGGCCCACAAATCCTCATTGCTAAGCTCAAATTCTGGAGGAACTTCCGAAGCTAACTTCTCTACCACCTTTTGATCTCTGTCTGAGACAAGAACCAAAGAGGTGGGTCTAGGTCCCATTAGTCCAACATGGAGGTTGTTCAGGATGGAAGTAGAGGACATGGAGTATGGTCAGCTGTTTTTTTTTAAATGCCTCCTCATTAGCCAATTCCTACTCATGTACGTTCAGAAAGGAAGAGATTATACTCACGTTGCAGCAAACAGCTGCATATTACTATCATGGTTCGAGCTGGGTTTTTTTTGTCAGTACACACTCTTATTACGCTGTAATTTGCATGACCTTAGTTTACTGCATGCGTGTTAAAATGCTGTGTGTTGAGGCTTAGCAGTGTTTTAATGCACTGCTTACTTCGAGGCCTATGAGTCCAACAATATGAAAATGAAAAGGAGAACCAATAGTATATTTAGGAGACAATGGTTAAAAACAAGTTTTGTGGTAGATAATTTTGAAAAGTTGATAATGCTGACTACTTTAAAATTGCATCTCCATTCTATTCTGATTAGAACGAAATATATATTTTTTGATCTTCATTAAACACAAAAGCTCAACTTTAAATCCAGTTATAATAAATGTAGTTAGTTTCTTAACATAGTAAACCAATGCATAGTTCCTAGCATTACTTACAGATTTCCTGCATGCTCTAGAAGCAAACATCTGTCGGACTCTGGATGGTCTACACATAACTCCAGGACAATCACTTAACATAAAAATCAGCTCCTCTATGTCCTGCGGGCAAAAGGTCCAGTTTTTGCTTGTTGGCATGGAAATCAAGTTGACACTTTCGGTAACTGGAGCTACAAGATCAGAAAAAGTTCATTTTATCAATGTTTTATATTTTGTTTCAGCAAATACACACACAAATCACATATTTATTTATTTTATTTGGTATATATTTGTATACCGCTACTTCCAGCGATCAGCAGCGGTCTACTTGGGGAACAAACAGGGGAGTACGTACAGAACAATTTAAGAATACAGTCTGATTAATGGGGAGGAGTGCACGTCAAGCAAATCATTTACAGTTATACATTTGATCAGAGGAGGGAAGAATGCGTATATACATTTCAAATCGCCATATATGAAAGAGTATTAACAGTGGATATATATATACATATATACATTTTAAATCTTAAATCGCCATAGATGCGAGAGTAATTAACAGTGACTATAGACTTCTGTGACCCGGAAGCTTATTTATTTATTTATTTATTTATTTAACAGTTATTTATATACCGCTCTTTCCCTAGTATCAAGTGCGGTTTACATGGAACAGTAGGTTAATTGGTATGTAATATACCAAGTCAGTTTACATAGAACAGATAATTATAATTTACAAGGAATGTTGTAACATTAAAGGTATAACATATTAGAACATATATACATTGTTAGTTTAAATCTATAATCATCATGTGAATGAGAGTGTGGTATGGTTAATAGTGTATTAGTGATATTTATTTTGAAAATAGAGTATGTAATAATAATGTTTAAATGTTAGCCTGTATCTATTTGAGTATTCTGTTCTGAGGGTGTATTGTAGTGTAATATGAATAAGTGAGTTTTTAATTTTTTTTCTAAATTCCTTTATATCAGATAGCAGGCGAATGTTGTCAGGTAGATTGTTCCAAAGAATTGGAGCAGAGTGTGAGAAAGCTCTCTTATTTGTTTGTTGTTTTTCTGGCTTTTGTGAAATCTTTTGGTATTGTTAAGGTATTTAAGTTTCTGCTTCTTTGGGATCGTTTATCGATGTCTATATTAATCAGTGTATTGAGTGCCGATGGTTGCAAGATTATTTATAAGTTTAAATGTAGTGACAAGAATTTTATATTTGATTCGGGAGTAAATAGGTAGCCAATGAAGTTCAGCCAAATTGGTGTAACATGTTCAAGTGGGCTTATATTCATAATCATCCTGGCAGCTATGTTCTGAATTATTTGTATCTTTTTAATATTTTGTTTTGAAATGCCATTAAGTATTGTGTTTGCATAATCAAAATGTGGGGTGATGATAGCATGAATTATATTAATAAAGTCTTGTAGATGATCAATGGTCTTAATTGTTTTAGTGTTTTGAGTTTGTAATGTATTTTTTTAGTTAGATATTTTATATGTGAATCCATATTTAGATTATTGTCAAGTATTACACCTAAATATTTTATTTCTTTTTTTGTATTTATTTCATGAGTATCTAGTGTGATCGTGTTTGGGGGTATGTATGTTTGATTTTTAGTGATGAATAATATATCAGTTTTAGTAAAGTTGATAAGTAGATTTTGTTCTTTGAGCCATTCAGTTAGTTCATTGAAACATTCTGTTATTTTTTGAAGAGGTGGGTGTGGGAATTTCAAATGGGAGGTAGAACATTATATCATCAGCGTAGATATGATAATAAACATTGTGACGTTTAAAGATGTTACAAAACTGGTTGTAATTAAATATTAAATAATAGCGCAGATAATGCAGAACCCTGCGGGAGACCCTGAGTTTGTTTGAAGGTGTTAGAAATTTGGGTGTGGATTCTTACTGTTTGAGTTCTGTTTGATAGATATGATTTGAACCAATTATAAACAGTAGATGTAATTCCAATTTGTTGAAGTCTGTTTAACATTGTTAAGTTATTAACACTGTTCAAATGCAGCTGATATGTCAAGGAAAACAAGAATAAAGGCTTGTTTAGGATTATCAATACTCTTAATATTGTGTCATAAAGGATCGTTAGCAAGGTTTCTACTCCATGGAAGGGTCTAAAGCCATATTGATGTTCATCAAGGAGGTTTAATGTGTCCAATAAAGTCTTGTAGTTGAATTTGTACAATTTTTTCAATAAGTTTGGCCATAAAAGGAATACTTGATATGGGTCTGTATGATTTTTGGGGATAATTTATCTAATGTGTTATTTTTAAGTATAGGTCGTATTTGAACGTGTTTTGAGAGATGGTGGTTTGTAGCCTTTTTGTAAGGATAGGTTCACTAAGGGTAGAATGAAAGAAGAGATTTTTGAGAAAGTCTTCTTTATCCAATCAACTGGGCATGGATCAAGGTATGAGGTTGTTGTATTAATGTTAGTTATTGTAGTTTTGAGAGTTAGATTTTGATATTAAGTTGAAGTTGGTCCAGTTATCAAATGTAGCTTGCTTTGTTTGTGTTTGAATTTGTGGTTGAGTAATAATGTAGAGGTGTAATTTGTAGCTTGGTTATATAGATATAGTAATGAGCTAATTATTGTGGGGAGATATCAATTGATATTTCATCAGAATTTAGTGTTTTGTTTGTTAGTTTTTGTACTATACAGAATAGTTCTCTTGGGCGATTAGTGGCTCTTGAGATTATATTAGAATAATAATTTTGTTTGGAGTTGTTTATTGTTTGGTAGGTATGAGGTAGGTAGGTAAAGTGGGATAATATAGGAGATGAGTCTGCCTAAGTGATGCCGTAATGTGATTGGAACAAATGTGTTTTAAGCTTTTTCCTGAAGTCCTGTACGTCTTTGATCAGGCGTATCTCATGAGGCAGTTGGTTCCAGAGCTTGGGCGCAGAGTACGTGTAGGCCCGGTTGCTCGTCCGTTCTTTAACTGCTCTTATGCTGCTAGGTACGCTGAGTGTGTTCAGGCTGGCGGTTCGTCTGCTTCTGTTGGGGGGCTGTGTAGTGATGAGGTTAGCGAGGAATGAGGGGGATACTTTGTGGATGATTTTGAATGTAGTTACCAGTATTTTGTATATTATTCGTGCAGAGATGGGGAGCCAGTGCAGCTCAATCAGGACCGGTGTGATGTGATCTATCAGGTTCTTATTCATGATAATCCTGGCTGATACATTTTGTGCCATTTGTAGGATGTCTACTATGAATACTAGATTTCTCAACTAGTAGGGCTGACCAGTACAGCTCATGGTTACATTTTTTAAGATGAAAATTGGTAGGAGAAGGCTAAAAGGGTTTTAATCACAGAAAAAAAGACAGTTTTGAAAAGAAAGGATAGTTTCTTTTTAAAAAAACAGCCCTATGTATAGTGTAAATAACTGTTTAAATTGTGTTTGAAGTTTTAATCTTTTTCTCCTTTTCATTAATTGTAAACCACATGGAGCACATCAAATTTGTGGCAAAAAAGGTCATATTTTACTTACCAGTTAATGTCCTTTCCTTGAGTCCTGCTAGACCAGTCCAGACAGGTGGTTGTGTTTCCCCTACCAGCAGAGTAGTGGAGACAAAGAACCAATGAAAAGCCCAGGTTTCAATGACAACAATCCCATGCCTCTATTTGCCTCAGCCACTAGAGGTCCCTTCAGTATTCTTCCCAAAGCATATGGAAGAAACATGGCCAGCCCTCACACAACCTCAACCATGAACAACAATGAGTAATCAACAGTAGAGAACTATGTGCAGGAAAGCATAAACATAAGGCTGTCAGTAGACGAAGAACCTGCAGAGTAAAGTACAAAAATCGCAGCAGACCCAAGGATACTGCAACAGAACAAAACAATACAGTTCCAGGGGCAGGCCCTTGAGCCAAAGGCAGTGTCTACCCCCATGTGAACATCCAAGCAGTAATGCTTGATGAAAGTGATGCCCGACAAATGTTTTCAGGGGCTACCAAGCTCTGCTCTGCCCACGAGGATGCTTGTGCTCTGGTAAATGGGCGTGTAATCCCTCCGGACCTGGCCGGTTTCAGCAACAGATACACCGAGGCAATGATCTCCTTAATCCAGTGCACAGGCCAGCAAACAGCACAAAAAGATGGTCAGACTTACGAAAGGAATTTATAACCTTAAAGTTCTGGAGAAGCACTTTCTGAATATCCACAAGACGAAGATCCTTAATCCTTCCCCAGACACTGCTTCTTAGAGAAGGAAGGCAGGCAGACCACCTGGGTCATGTGGAAGGGAGAAAGCCCCCTAAGCAAGAAGGAAGACACAGGTCGAATGGAAAATGGCCTCCTTTAAAAAGGCAGATAAGGATCTCAGTAAGACAGACCTTGCAGCTCAGAAATCCACCTTGCGGAGAAAATCGCAACCAAGACCATCTTGAGCATCAAATTCTTTAAAGTAGCATGTTTCAATGGCTCAAAGAGCACTACCATCAGGACCCTAAGCACCAGACCCAGATCCCAGGAAGAAATCACAGACCAAGGAAAGGACGCAGACACTGAACCCGTAGATAAAGCATAAGACATCCGGGTGCAAGGCTAGAGGCTCACCAGCCACTGGACTTCAGAAACAGGCCAAAGCTGCTACCTGAACTTCCAGGGAGTTAAGGGAAAGGTCCTACTCCAGACCATCCTGTAGAAAGGCCCACAGAGATGGCACCCTGGCCACCTCAGAGGCCAACTGCCAAGCTTCACACCATTGCTCAGAGAGACATCAAATCCACATGTATGTTAACTTGGTGGGCCTCCTCTGGGCTGAGTGGAGACTACCACTGGAGAGTAACCTCTATGCGCTAGCAGTCTCCTTTCAAGAGCAAAGCCGTAAGTGAGAAGGGAATCGGGTCCTCCAGGACAATCGGTCCCTGCCGCAATAAGTCCTGAGACAGAGGCAGCCAAAGAGGAGGTGCCTGCAAGAGCTGCATCAGGTCTCCGAACCACACCCTCCTCAGCCAATCTGGTACCACCAGAACATGCCTGCATGGTGTTCTATATGTCAACTCGCACACCCCAACAGGAGCCATGGAGGAAACACATACAGCAAGTCCTGGACTGGCCAAGGCTGGGTTAGGGCATAGACCCCCCAGACTCCGTCTCCACGTAGCGACTGAAGCAGCAAACTTTGGCAATGGAACAGGTTACCATTAGATTCATTTCAGGGCAATCCCAGCGGTGCAGAATTGACTGAAATTTATTTATTTAACAATTTTTATATACCGTCTTTCTACAAGTCAAGACGGTTTACATAGAACAATTTTGGCAGTATATTTCAACTGTTTACATGAAACAAGTGTGACGCTCCTGCCTGCGCCCTAGAGCTTACAGGCAGGAGTGGCCTTATATTGTCCCTTGAAGAATTAGCTGGCACGGTTCCCAATGAATCTTGGGAACTGTAGTGCTCTTGTATATTCCTTAGGGAAGAATTGTAGTCGTGACCAGATGTGGTTAGGCAAGCAAGAAAATTTATTTGTCTTGGGAATAGTTTCCAGCGCATCAAAAGCTCAAAGCAACAAACGCAAAAAGTGGAACTTTTAGGATAAACAGAGGAAAACAGGAACTCAGGAAGCAGTGAAATCAAATTGGCTTTAACTCAGCTATTCATAAACTTCAGCAGCTTAACTCAGCATTGCCTCATGTGGTTGTTAGAAAATATTGCAGCTTTATATCAATAGCTGTTCTCTTCACAGCGTGACTTGGAAACAGGTGAACACAATCAGGAACTCTTACGATTAAACAACAAGAAAAGCCAACGTTTTATATTCTTTTCATATAAAACTTATGTGCTTCTTTAAACTGTTATTCAATACAGCAGAAAGAGCAATCCATGGCACAAGGCTCAGGATTCAGGGTAGGTAAAGAACTTTCTACCTGCATGTATTCTTCTGAACTAACAGAATTACTGTCCGTATCAGGTTCTTTATTTTGCCCTGACTTCAGCTCCAGGAACTTCTGAAATTCCTTCAGTAGTAATTCAGCCTGTGTTTGCTTTTCATCTGGTGAATAGTTATTGGCAAGGGTTACGCCCTTCCCCCACTCACTATCTACGTCGGTAGCAAAGTTAGGTTTGCACAGTTCAGCACTATATGGCATCCGTTGTCAGAAGGTTCCAGAAGAAAATTGTCCAGCGGCACGCCCTTCCTCAGATGACAAGGCTGCTCCAACCATGGCAGGCTGGCCTTCATCAATGGGAACGGGAGCTTGCGCCCAAACTCCTGAGAACTTGGGGACCACAGAGTCAACAGTGACCGCTGGAGTGGCTGCATTTGAGCGCATGCTCATGGCACCATCTCTATGGTCGTTACCATCAATCCAAGGAGCTGAAGATAATCCCAGACTCTGGGAGCCTGCTGCGCACAGAACAGCTATCCTGGGATCCTCCCGCAGGCAGACAGGAAGATCTTTGCCATGATCGTGGCCAGCAGGCTGCCAGTGGGGATCCCATTCCCTGCAGGCAGAAGAAAAAGCTGTGATCACGGCAAAGACCCTTCCTGTCTGCCGGCAGGAGATCGGATCTCCACGAGTAGAACAGGAAGGGTCTCTGGGGCGGAGCTTGGACCCCTCCCTCCCCCAAATAAAAAGGCCTTCCGCCACCCCTCCAATGGACTAAACTAAGGCCTGGATCAACCCTGTTGGGCAAATCTTTAACTAGCTGACAACTCTAACACAGATTACTATTCTATTTTTTTTTAATTGAAATTTGCAAACTTTTTACAAAGTAAAAAGAGAGAAAATGGCACAAAGAGGGGTGGTTTTAATAAAGCTGGTTCTTCACGACAAAAGGGTTGAGTTTTTCTTTGCCTTGCTCCTGTTGCTCTGTGTTGTAGTGTGAGTGTGCTGTTGTTGGACTCTACATTTCTCTAATGTCCAGGGAGAACACCCATTACAGGCAGGCAACCTTCATTTAACCAAGTATCTCCAGATATATACGATCATAAAAATTATTTGTGTTTTTCCTACAATTCTCCCTCCAGTCCATAAAAATGTGGATGGATTGGATCTTTCAATTTTAGGAACTGGTATAATTCTCTAGTTTATAAAGATATCATTTGTCTCTGGTCATTACTTACCAGTCTCATCAATAAAGAAATCAAACCCATTTTTCCTAAATATGTCCAAATTTTCAATCAATACTGTTTCATTTACAGCTGTGCAATTGAGTTTCTGCGGCCTGCAAGACAGAAAATTAAAAATTCATCTGAAGGATAAAAGCATGGTTTGTGAGATCCTAGAATAGTTCTTATTTCCAGATATCTCATTTTGGACTTTACATTATTAGCTCTTTCTTACATTTTTTTAAATGTAAAAGAACAATCAGAACACTAGTAATTCTTACGCTATTAGTCTCTGTCCTTGGAGAACAGTGTTTTGCTGTAACATCTCAAAATTATATTTTTCATCTGTTGCATGTTGGTCAATTATGAAGAGATCTGAATTCCTCTTGGTTATTATAAATCCTAAATTGAACTGGCCAATGATTTCCATTTCTGCAAACATTTCTTTGCTGTAGAAAGAAAGCAGTCCTGTTAAAACATGAACATCAACTTGAACCTATGTTCATTTTTGACATTTTGCACACAAGATGTTTTCAGATGGAGAAATTCAACAACATTCTCACTGTTCTACCAAGGATACTGCACATTCATGTTAGACTTAAAAAGCAACATTACAGTGTTGTTATCTGACATTTGCACGCTCCATTTTAGAGGTTTGTTCCATGAATAAAAAATTTTTAAGGAATTTGCTGCAGGTTAACATCCAAGCCCTTGAAAAAGTGCCCTCACCTCCCATCCCTGGGTGGGAAAATCTAAATGGGCTGTACACTGCATAGGTAGTATTTTACCATAGGGAAAAGAGATGGTGCTAGAGGAGCGTTAACAAAAAGTAGGCTTGGGATTTTCCCCACATCTGCTTTTTGAAGCGTTACCCTGCATGTTTTTGAACTTGCAAAGCATACGAGTAAGGGGTAAAGGATGCCTGTGTCATTGGCCTGTCAGCTGACCTTTAAAGAGAAACTCTGCACGTAGCACTACTGTCTGGATGAAACTTTTTCTCCCTACATATATATTACGATAATGACCAATGAACTAAATTCCCTTCCAATGTAAAATAAATCTATAAATTGCAGAAAGTGCAATTTAAACAAAAATATAAATATCCAGCAATATACAGCCAGCTATTCATTTTTTACATGATATTGTCTTCATCTGGGTTCAGGTGATAGGAAAAACTATGCAATAGTTTGTAGCATGGTTTGTGATCTTCCCATGTCTTTTAATGAAAATATTTTCCCATACTGCATTGTCTATCCTATTAATAAAACCCAATATAGTAGCATTTTCCCTATAACATCAAAAGATCCCATCATGAAGTATGGGTTAACATTAAAGCCTCTCAAAATACACTTTTGTTTCTATATTTTATTGAAATTTGGTTACAAAATAAAATCAAGAAATGGCCCAATCATATCTATGCATGCAACTTTGTAAGAGACCTGGGTTCAATTTCCAGACTCAGGTTCTGATCCTCAAGCTGGAAGGGGACAAAGGCACTGCAGGGTCGGCATAGTGATTGTTCAAAAGCAACATCTGTTGTCTGGCTCGTGCGCGATTGTATAGACTTCTGCAGGGAAAAGCAGTAAAATTCCTATCCATGGAACAACCATTGCAAAGGTTGGGCAAGGTGGACAGGAGAAAAAGGGAAGCGACATCAGGGGTTGGCAGCGGAGGTTATAAGCTGGTGCTCTGCAGTGCACAGGCTCAAATGCTAAATATTAAAGATTTGCAATGATAATTCACCCCCCCCCCTGCTGTCCCAGCAGTGCGAATTAGCAGACATGTCAGTTCACAAGCATCTTGAAGGGGGGAGGGGGGAACTGGGGTGGATGGGAATTTGGCTCGTCTTAGGTTTGGGGGATGTATTGTAATGTGTATTTGAATAAAAAATAAGAAGTTATTTAAAAAAAAAAAAAAAAGAGGAAAAAATCCAGGTATCACTAAGGGCAAATGCCTGTTAATGAAAGTTAATGTGTTAAGTCTTGCCCTATCCCTTTTCATCCTAATAACAATAAAAACACTCCACTCAAACTTTAACTTCAGTGATAAACAATCTCTTCTATTTGAAGACTTCATACATAGATGCAAAGTAACGTTTAAAAGAAGAGATTATCATCAAATAGAAGAGATTGTTTATCACTGAAGTTAAAGTTTGAGTGGAGTGTTTTTATTGTTATTAGGATTATTATACGCTCCGATTAGGCCAGTTTTTTCATTGTATTGCTATCCCTTTTCATGGCAACACTTAAAAAGCGTTTGAACTTTCATTAATGCACATTAACCTTTAGTAAACATGCCCCTAAATAAATGCATATGGCACCATAACCCTAAATTCAGGTATATTCTAACTGGTCTGGAAGCCAAGGAAGAAAAGGTGGCTTATGCCCCCTCCCCCCTCCAAAAACAGTTTCGTTTTGGAGGGGGGTTTTTTCTTTTTAAATTTAAACATAAAAAAATTCTTACAAGGAAAAAGGAAATACCTAATTTCTTTTCTTAATTCTTGTTCTGCTACTTGATTTTCACCAGGGCTAATCTTTGCTCGGAATCGTTGATATCTGTGCGCATCTGCTGTTCGCTGGCGCTGGAACCTTTGAACTTTTCTGGCCAAACAGCTCATGGAGAATTTTAGAGGAACAATTTTCTTCCTGATTTCCACTGGTACATCAGCTACGGCCACCAAAGGGCTCAGAGTACCTCCTAATTTTGGTGTCACGGTTACTTCATCGTCTTGTTCTATTTTACAGCGCTTAGCATGTGGACCAGGGTCACTGTCTTGTGGAGATAAATTCTTTAATTCGTTGTTTTCACTCGATTGGTCCCATTTAAGTTCAACTTTGGGAAACTTGTCCCTTGTTTCAAGAGGCTTCTCTAGTGGGTCAACAGTCTCTAAACATCCACTTATAAATTGTACTTTTAAAACTCCGTCTTCATTCTCAGGGGGGCAGGTTACACTTTCATTGCTGTGACAGTTGCAGGCGTCTGGTGTGCTGAAACCAGTCTCGGACTCTGTAGGAGTGCTACCACACCCGGAATCTCTTTCACTCCATGATTTCCGATCCTTTCCGGTATACGGATGTGTGCTGCAGTCTATAACCTCATTAACAGTATCCAATGTTTTTGCAAGCACAGATTCTTGACTGCTTGAAGAATGTAAAGTACTGAAAAAAGACTGAAGTTTTCTCTGGCTAGGGGATGTCTGCTGCTGCTTTGTACATTTCGCGTTTGGAGAGCTGATCTCTCCTCTCTGATGGAGGGAAAATGTCTCCCTCAGCCTGGAAATGGTCCCTGTTGTATTATGTTCTTCAGCAGCTTTCTGAGAACTGGGGCCAGCCCGTCTTTCCAACTCGGGGCTCTCTGTACTTCCTGGAGGTATTTTTCTAAGGCTTCCTAAACAGGAAAGAAAAAAAATCATGTGATGTTAACTGCTTAAATGCTTCATAAAACAACATGTATAAAATCTAAATACTTTAAGTTTCCATGTATCATGCTATTTATCTACAACTGATATTTTTGAAAATTCCTTTATTTCGGTTTTCCTCCAAGCTCTTTTCAGACTTTTGTGGAATCCACTAAGAGCACAGCAAATCATGAAAAACAATTTCTGACTGAATCTGAGAGAAGTTACTTTGTTACGAAAACCGCCACATAGGTGAAATATAAAGCCCAATTTTAAATTCCTCTTTAAAAGGGTGACTTGAACTCTATCCAAGTTGAAATTCTTCCTCCAATAAGTACACTCGCTCAATTCCCATATCACTAAATCAAGCCTTGAAAATTATTTTATTGTTGGACCCACTACTTTAAGAAACCAGCCTATATAAAGCTTGTTCATTTTACTTTATTATAATAATGTCAAACATATCAATCTTCTGTATGCTGTCATTCTTGTTTCAGTTAAAAGGGTAAATGCACGATATTCATTTAAATTTGTAAATGCACAAAATTGCTCAAAACCGGCACAATGGGGTCTTTCAAACTTAAATTTTTAAATTCAGTTCTGCATCAGGGAGACAGCATTGCTCTACTTATCTGGTGGTGAAACCACTTCTGACAGTCTGATGCGATCACCCTGATGCAGAACTAAATTTAAAAATAAAGTTTGAAACACGCTGATTGAGTGATATGGGAAATGAGTAAGTGCATTTGGTGGAATATATGTTCCCATAATAGATCCTTCTTCACACCGAAATACAGTATCATCCAATCCCTGCAAGCTCCGTTGGGTTGTCAGATTAAGAACAGTCAGATGTACACTTGGAAGAAGGCCCTAAAACTCTTTTGGGAGTGTGCATCTGTATTCACACTCTATTCCAAATTAGGCGGCAAAATTAAACCCTGTTCCCTTAATGGGACAAGCTGCTTTATTTTGCCTAGATGTTGCAAAAGGACATTTAAAAACATCAATGAGCAGATTGTCTTTCTGTCTAATGTATGCAGAATGAAAAAAATCCTATAAAAAAAAAAAAAGTAATTCTATCACACACTTCTTTGTAACCCATATGGGCGACTTCATTCACATTGCAGATGAATCCAAGCGCTCTCCTTTATCAGTCCAGAACAGAACTGGCTATAGACATGGCCTATCAAAGATTCCAAATTCATGTGCCAAAATCGTAAACATATTTACTAAAAGATAAATTTTAGAAAATACATGAAAATCAGAATTGAGATGTCAAGAGGACCAAACGATTCCACCAGTTATTTTAGAAGAGGCTCTGCCAAATGTGGAACCTTTTGTAAAAATACATGTAAGGACATGCAGGAATGCATGTATATTTGGTCACACACAAAACCAGGGGAGTCATTTTACAAATCTATTCATGACAGAAATTAAGAGGCAAGTGCTGGCAATTTCACATGCATGTAGGCCATATTCAGCCACTGCCCAGTTATTCCTAAGTGGCAAAAGTTAGCTATCTTAAAGACTTTGCCGAAGAAACTAACCAAGTAGTGGCTGAATATCACCGCTGGCCAGTTGGCTTTGCTGCTATCTGGCTGACCTGGATATTCAATGCTGGTGGCCATGGGATTGGAGAAGGACCGACATGATTCTTCTTCACAAAAGTGGCAAAGAAGAGGTGGAAAACTACAGACCCAAAAGCCTTACCTCAATGGTGGGAAAAGTAATGGAGATGTTGCTGAAGGCAAAATTAGACCTTACCTGCTTATTTTCTTTCCTCGAGTCCCTCCAGTCCAATCTAGACTCCTGGGTTATTTCCCTCTTCCAGCAAATGGAGACTGAGAATTCTAAGCTTCTGTGATGTCATGGTATAAGGGAGCTGAACTCCACTCCCTAAGCCCATATTCCATTAACAAAGCATACTCTAGTCTAAAAGGTCAAAAAGCAGAACATGATATGAAGCTAGAGCCAACTATATACAAGCTAAACATAGCTCCAAGGAGACTTGGTAAACAGAACTATCCACTCAGAGGAGCAAAAGACATACATCAGCTTTTGATTTCAGACAGACAAATAATGACCAATCCAGTGTACCTGATCAGTCAAAACCAGGCTTTGCTCCAGAAGATCCCACAGATGGATTCTGGAGAGACTCAAGGAAAGAAAATAGCAGGTAAGGTCCAATTTCACCTTCTATATCGTCCCTCCAGTGCAGTCCAGACTCCTGGGATATATCCGAGCAGTACTCAAGAAAGGGAGAGACCAGCAAGCCCGGCCTGCAGCAACCACACTCCAAACCGTGCATCCCCTGTGCCTGTACATCTAACAGGTAGTGCCAAACAAACATGTGCAGAGACGACCCATGTAAGAATCACCAGTCCTCTGTGTGTTTTGATCCTCTGTAGTAACCGCTCTATTAGAGGCCACAGAGGAAACACATAGAGCAGGCCGTCCGACGACCAAGGTTGTGCTAAGGCGTTGAGTCCCTCGGACATCCTCTCTTGTGTCACCCCTTTGCTGTGCAGCACCTCCTGATGGTCACAGTTGGTACTGCATCCGGGTGTAAAGTACTGGCCTTTCAATACTTATAGTCCTTGCCAGTATGTAAATAAGTTGTGACACCGAAAATCGGTTTAACTGGGTTTTATTCCCCGTCCCGTAGGATTCTTTTCCAAAAGTATAACAGTCAAATAAACATAACCCTTCTCGGGTAAACAAAAGAACTATAACAAAAATAGCTTTACCTTTCAGCAAACAAAAATAGGAATGAAACAGAAATACAGCTTGTCAGCTTTCCAGATGAAGGCTTCTCAGCCTTCTATCTGAGAGACTCTATATGGTCAGCTATTATAAAACTACAGTCCATTTGTTCAACAGGCAATTCAGTGTTGTCCTCAATTTCATAAGGCTCACATTGCATGGGAACACTGTCAGGTACAGAGGCTTCGTTACTTCTCTTCTGAGGTAACTTGCTTAACAAACTTTCCAGCTTGTGACGTACTTGACTTTCTACAGCAGGTATCTGTTTGGCTTTACCGTATTCTCTTGAGTTGCTTAGCCAGGAGCCTTTCCTCTGCCTCTGGTAATTAGGCAGAGTAAAGCAGTCAGCTGCCCAGCTATCAGAGAGTGGAACCTTTGCACGGGGTTTTGTCTTAACAGGAGCTTTGTAAACAGCTGTTGTCTCCAACGGCAGTTTCTGTGGAGGCTTATGCCAGCTATATCCCTCTGAAGGATTCTCTCCCAAAGGTAACAAGCTTTGTTCTCTATTCTGTTTGTAACCCAGATTCTGGAGCTTTCCTGCTTTCCTTAAATTAGCATTATAAGGCTTTTGTCTTTCATACAAATGCCTCTCATAGCTCAGCTTAGCATTTCTCCTATCTGGTTCAGAATAGCTTTTCCTAGCTTGTTGCTTGTGTCTTAAGGCATAGCTTCTATCAAGGCTGCTGCATACACTGTCCCTGTCTGAATTCAGCTGCTCACTTATTTCACTTAAATGTTCATCAGACTCACTCAGACTTTCATTCAGCCAGTGCCTGCCTTGCTGTGGAGACCTGGGATATCTGTATCCTTCCCAGTCTGGATATCTCCTTCGTCTCTGAGGTTCCTCAGCTCTCACTGCTTCTGCCCTCTTGGCTTCCTTCTTGGCTTCTCTCGTAGCTCCTTTCCTAGCTCCTTCGGCTCTCTCTGCCTTGCCTCCTTCCTGTGAGCTGTGCTGATTATTTACGTAATCCCCAGCTGCACCACACCCTAGCCTATTGGGGTCAGGTGGGACCTTCCTTGCTTCCCTACTGGCTGGGTGATAATTCCAGGCTTGTGACCTCATTCCCTTATACTCATTCTGATACCCTTGTGTCATGTGCTCTCTCCCTACGTCAGTGTTTACTTGAGGAGTAGTGTTTTTTAGCACCACAGGGGGCTCTAGAGAGTCTGCTCTGTGACATATTCCCCCCTTAAAATCTTACGTGTTGTCTCAGTTTCAGACGGACAGCTCGTAAGACGCGACAGCGCATCTGCATTGCCATGGGTTTTGCCTGCTCTGTGGCTGAACAGTAAAATCATAGGCCTGTAGCGCAAGGTGCCACCTTGTCAGCCTCGCGTTGTTGTTCCGCATGTGGTGGAGCCATTTTAGGGGCGCATGATCCGTTATTAATAAAAACTTGCGCCCGGTCAAATAAAAACGGAGTGCTTCTACTGCCCACTTTATCGCTAGGCACTCGCGTTCAATGGTCGCATAATTTCTCTCAGCACGGGAGAGCTGTCTACTGAGGTAGGCTACTGGATGTTCGACACCCTGAAAAACTCGGATAATACTGCTCCTAGACCTGTGTCAGATGCGTCCGTTTGGACTATGAATGGTAAGTTAAAATCTACACCGCGTAGTACAGGGGCACTACATAACCGTCCCTTCAAAGCTTCAAACGCGGCCTCTGCCTCCGGAGTCCACTGGACTCGGGTTGGCGCGTTTTTCTTCAACATTGCCGTGAAGATTATGCTCTGCTCTGCAAATCGGGGAATAAAACGTCGGTAATATCCCAGTAACCCTAAAAAGCTCCGGACCTGTTTCTTTGTACTAGGTGGAGGAAAGTTCCTCACACTTTCTATTTTATTGGCCAGTGGTTTCACCACCCCTTTACCTATTATGTGCCCTAAATATTTTGCCTCTTCTGTGGCAAAAACGCATTTTTCGGGATTGAGGGTGAGGCCAGCCCTCCTTAAAGCCCTTAATACAGCTTCCACTCTGGCCAGATGTTGAGGCCACGTGGTGCTGTGAATAACCACGTCGTCCATATAGGCGAGGGCGTATTCATGGTGTGGCCGCAGGACCTGGTCCACCAGCCGCTGGCATGTGGCGGCGGCTCCGTGCAACCCAAACGGCATCCTTTTAAATTGGAACAGCCCTATTGGTGTTATGAATGCTGTCTTGGGTTTTGACTCTCTGGTTAAGGGAATCTGCCAGTATCCTTTATTAAGGTCAAGCGTGGTCAGATATTTGGCTTGGCCTAACTGGTCTAATAGGTCATCCATGCGGGGCATAGGGTACGCGTCAAATTGTGAGATTGCATTGACCTGACGGAAGTCAATACAAAATCTCAGTGTTCCGTTTGGCTTTGGTACCAGGACAATGGGACTGGACCATGGGCTGTGGGATTCCTCAATTATGCCGGTGTCCAGCATTTCCTTTACCTGTTTTATTACTTCACATTTTCGGGACTCCGGCATTCTATACGGCCGTTGTCTGATAACACGACCGGGGGTTGTGAGGATTTCGTGGGCTACAAGATGTGTCTCGCCCGGCCGGGTGGTAAGTATATCTTTAAATTTCCCCATCATGTGCATTAACTCTTTTCGCTGTTGGGGCGACAGCTCCGTCCCTATCTTTGGAATGGGTTGTTCTCCCCAATCCCCGACCTGTGGGCCTAAATCCTCCTCCCTCTTTTCTTCTCCTATAGCCGTTAGGTTTTTTACTTCGCGTTCCCCGGTGGAGCCAAACCCCGCCATGCCCCGCTCGGATGGTAGTAAGGAGGGTACCTCCTCCACTTTTGGGAACCCTACCCGTTCGCACAATAATTGCGCAATCCGATCCCCTGCATGTATCTGGAAGTCCTGGCTTCCAAAGTTAAACAGCAGGACTTTTAGAGGGCCTCGGTAATCGGGGTCAATAACCCCCGCTCCCACATCTATAGCATGTTTTACCGCTAGTCCTGACCGGGGTGCGATGCGCCCATAGCAACCTTCCGGTAATTTTACCTGGATCCCTGTATCTATCAGGGCCTGTCCTCTTTTTGGGACCAAGATGTTTTCTATACTGAAAAGATCATACCCGGCGGCTGCCGCCGTAGCCCTTACAGGACCCTTAGCCTGTTCATTACTTTTACAAAATTGTAGTAGGAATTTCGGTCTATCAGGCGTTACTACCGGGCGAGAGGACTGTTTTTGGGACTTCGGCTTATTTTTTCCTTCAAATAAAGGACTTGGGATACTGGCTGCTAAAACCTCAGCGCCTAACTCGGCGGGCTGGTTGTTCGTGGGTGTAGGGGCTACTGATTCTGGAGGACCCTTCCTTGTTTCTTGACTAAGGGACGACCAATCCCTTCCCAGGATGACTGTATAGGGTAAATTGGGTACTATCGCTATTGCCATTCGTCGGGTGACCCCAGAACCCTTTATGTCAACCATGTGTAAGGGATAACAGGAAGCTTCTCCATGCACACAACGTATACGCACCTGGCCTACTGCTTGATTCGGGGCCACGGATGGTTGGTCCCTAGGGTTTCCCAAAACTCTTGGGAAACCATGCTTTGATTGGCGCCTGAATCAAGCAATGCTAGGGCGTCGACCCCCTCCACCTGCACTTCCTGGAGAAAGTTTTCCAGGTCTGGCTCATCATCCCCTGTTACTAACACAGTTCTTACCCTACAAACTTTCTTGTGGTGTCCTATTTTACCACATTTATAACATCCCACATTCTTAGCCACCGCCTCACCAATATTATCATGCACACTTCTTTTACCCATAGCATTCCTGTCCCCTTTTCTCATGCTACTTGGACTTTCTTGTCCATTTATTTTTAACCCGCCAGGCCTTAAGGCATTTGCCCCTCTGGCTTCAAAATAAGCTTCTGCCATGTTTGCAGCCTCCTCAGGATCATGGCAGTCCTGCAGCATGAGAAAAGTTCTCAAATCATCAGATACTGAATGCATGAATTGTTCCATTATAATATCTTTCATAACGGAATCTATGGATCTCCCTTCAGGGTTAAGCCACTTGTACGCGAGGCCTCTTAACCTTTGATACAAGGCTCGGGGAGTCTCCTTGGGTTGTATGCGTGCCTCTCTAAATTGGTGCTTATATTGTCTGGGTGTAAAACCCAGCCTATCTTTTATGGCCTTCTTAATCTCTGTATAATCCGTAACTAAATCAGCAGGCATCCCTCTAAAGGCTGACAGAGCATCTCCGGTCAATGTTAAGGCAAATTGCCTGGCCCAGAGCTCTGGCGGCCATTTGAGGGTGGCTGCCATCCTCTCAAACGATTCAATATGATCATCAATGTCATCATACTGTGTTAACGGTCTTACAGAAAAATTAGAAGCATGGTTCATGGCTACTTGCGTCAGTATTGGCACAGTCATTGCCTCATTGTCCTGAGGTTTGGTAACCAGAGCCTTCAATGCTTCCACCAACGGTTGCTGTTGCTCCTGCATAGCGTCCATATACTGTTTCTGCACTTGTTGCATAAGCTTGGCTTGTTCGTTCCACTGCGTTTGCATCCACGCCTGAACATCACGTACATCCATTCTTCCTGTCTTTTGAGGACCTGAGTTTTGGGTAGATTCCAGCGTGTGAGAAAGTTTTTCCTTTCTTTCCTTTTCTGGCCGACCTGCCAGCGAAAATCCTCTCTCAGCAAGTACTTCCGGGTGAGCCGTCTCTTCCAGCACTGCTCAGCACTTGTCTTTTCCAGAGGAAGTCACGTGGTATCAAAATCCTAAAACACTACGCCATTATGTCACCCCTTTGCTGTGCAGCACCTCCTGATGGTCACAGTTGGTACTGCATCCGGGTGTAAAGTACTGGCCTTTCAATACTTATAGTCCTTGCCAGTATGTAAATAAGTTGTGACACCGAAAATCGGTTTAACTGGGTTTTATTCCCCGTCCCGTAGGATTCTTTTCCAAAAGTATAACAGTCAAATAAACATAACCCTTCTCGGGTAAACAAAAGAACTATAACAAAAATAGCTTTACCTTTCAGCAAACAAAAATAGGAATGAAACAGAAATACAGCTTGTCAGCTTTCCAGATGAAGGCTTCTCAGCCTTCTATCTGAGAGACTCTATATGGTCAGCTATTATAAAACTACAGTCCATTTGTTCAACAGGCAATTCAGTGTTGTCCTCAATTTCATAAGGCTCACATTGCATGGGAACACTGTCAGGTACAGAGGCTTCGTTACTTCTCTTCTGAGGTAACTTGCTTAACAAACTTTCCAGCTTGTGACGTACTTGACTTTCTACAGCAGGTATCTGTTTGGCTTTACCGTATTCTCTTGAGTTGCTTAGCCAGGAGCCTTTCCTCTGCCTCTGGTAATTAGGCAGAGTAAAGCAGTCAGCTGCCCAGCTATCAGAGAGTGGAACCTTTGCACGGGGTTTTGTCTTAACAGGAGCTTTGTAAACAGCTGTTGTCTCCAACGGCAGTTTCTGTGGAGGCTTATGCCAGCTATATCCCTCTGAAGGATTCTCTCCCAAAGGTAACAAGCTTTGTTCTCTATTCTGTTTGTAACCCAGATTCTGGAGCTTTCCTGCTTTCCTTAAATTAGCATTATAAGGCTTTTGTCTTTCATACAAATGCCTCTCATAGCTCAGCTTAGCATTTCTCCTATCTGGTTCAGAATAGCTTTTCCTAGCTTGTTGCTTGTGTCTTAAGGCATAGCTTCTATCAAGGCTGCTGCATACACTGTCCCTGTCTGAATTCAGCTGCTCACTTATTTCACTTAAATGTTCATCAGACTCACTCAGACTTTCATTCAGCCAGTGCCTGCCTTGCTGTGGAGACCTGGGATATCTGTATCCTTCCCAGTCTGGATATCTCCTTCGTCTCTGAGGTTCCTCAGCTCTCACTGCTTCTGCCCTCTTGGCTTCCTTCTTGGCTTCTCTCGTAGCTCCTTTCCTAGCTCCTTCGGCTCTCTCTGCCTTGCCTCCTTCCTGTGAGCTGTGCTGATTATTTACGTAATCCCCAGCTGCACCACACCCTAGCCTATTGGGGTCAGGTGGGACCTTCCTTGCTTCCCTACTGGCTGGGTGATAATTCCAGGCTTGTGACCTCATTCCCTTATACTCATTCTGATACCCTTGTGTCATGTGCTCTCTCCCTACGTCAGTGTTTACTTGAGGAGTAGTGTTTTTTAGCACCACAGGGGGCTCTAGAGAGTCTGCTCTGTGACACTTGGCATTGACTGAAAAAATGACTTGCATTTGTGGTGGCGATGGATGTCATGAGATCCATCACTGGTGTCCCCCACTGATAATTTATCTGGAGAAACATGGACTCCTTCAGAGACCATTCCCCTGGATCCAACTGTTGTCAGCTGAGGAAATAAGCCTACATGTTTTCTCTTCCTGTTATGTGAGCTGCAAACAATGCTATGAGTTTCAGCTCCACCCACTGAAGAAACGGCATAATCTTCTCCACCAAACTACACTCCCTGGCGACTGATGTATGCTATCATGGTTGCGTTGTTCGAGAAAATGCGCACTGCCTTCTGCTGCAACAGCAGAAGGAATGCTTGGAGAACTAGAAAACACCGCCCGCATCTCCAGGTGATTGATGGACCACTGACTCTGCTCCGATGACCGATCTTGTGCTCCCTGCGAGAGACAATGGGTTCCCCAACCGGACAGACTGGCATCTGTCATCACCACAGCCCAGTCTGGCGGTTCCAACGGCATACACACTAACAGCTTGCCAGATTCCAACTACCAGTCCAGGCTAACTCTTGCCTCCGGTGGGCATACTAGCTTCAAGAGAAGATGAACCTGTGTCAACCACAGACAGCAGAGACTTATGCAGAGGTCACATGTGCGCCCGAGCCCATGGAACAAAATCCAACATTGCCACTATAGAGTCCAGTATCTGGAGGTATGCCCATGCCAACACCTGCTGACTCCAAAACCTTTGAATCTGCTCCTGCACTTTCTGTGCCTGATCCTGCAGCAGAAACAGCTGACTGGCCCTAGTGTCAAAATGCACCCCAAGGTAGGCGATGTCTTGAGTTAGCAACAAACTCCTCTTGGCCAGGTTGACCACCCAACCTAGACTCTGCAAGACTGAGTACCTGTTGAGTACCTGCATGGCTCTCCTCCAGCAACTCTGCTCTGATCAGCCAGTCGTCCAAGCAGGGATGCACTAACACTCCTTTGCGATGCAGAGCCACAGTCACAACCACCATGATGTTTGTAAAGGTCTGCAGGGCTGTCGCCAGACCGAATGGGAGGACTTGAAACTAAAGTGTCCCATCGGCACTGCAAACCACAGAAAGTGCTCATGCTTTGCTCAAATACGGACACGGAGATAAGCCTCCATCAGATCCAATGCCAATGAGAACTCTCCCTTCCGCACGGCAACGATAACAGACCTCAATGTTTCCAGCCGAAAGCGAGGTACTCTCAACACACTGTTGACATACTTGAGATAGAGGATAAGATGAAAGGACCCTTCTTTCTTGAGGACCACAAAGTAAATGGAGTGGTGATCAAGTCCTAATCAGTCTGTGGGTACTGGCACCACTGCCTCTAGCTGCAGAAGCCTCTGTAGAGTGTCCTTCACGGCTCACAGCTTGATAGGGGCTTTGCAAGTTAACAACATAAAGGCGTTGCAAGGGGTCTTGTGAATTCTAAAGCATGATCCTCGCGGATAACTTCCAGCACCTATCAATCGGAGGTAATGTGGATCCAGGCGGAGTTAAACTGACAGAGCTGTCTGCCAATTTGGAACCACTCCCGTTTGAGACCCCCTCATCTCATTGAGATTTCTTAGAACAGCCATCTGCTCCTTCAAAATAGCCTCTTACGGTTCCTCTTCTGCCATGAAAGGTCTGTCCCCTGGAGGAATAGCACCCACGCTGTAAGGGAGCAAACCAAACCGCCCGGAACAGACAAAAATCCTTCGACTGACCCCTTGTCAAGGAGGCCGCTTTAGAACTCTTAGGCTTATCCTCTGGGAGCTTGACTAGCTTTTCTAATGGTTCCCCAAAGAGAAGCTTATCCTTAAAAGGCAGCCGGCTAAGTCGATACTTCGACAAAACATCGGCAAACCAGTTGTGCAAAAAAAGGAGACAGCAAGCCGAAACTAAGGAAACCATACTCTTAGCAGAAGCTCTAAGAAGATCACAGAAAGCATCAGCCAAATATGCAGATCTGGGCTCCAGCTTGACTACCTCAGAGGCTGCTGACCTTGCCACCCGTTTCTGGCAGCCCTTGCGACTAGCGCAAACAGGCCCTGGCCGCATAAGCACCGCACACGGAGACCTGGAGAGCCAAGGCATTCACCTCAAAGGCCTGCTTCAGCAATGTCTCTGATTTCTTGTCTTCTACATGTTTGTGTGCCACACCACCCTCCACAGGGATGGTGGTCTTCTTTGTAACTGCCGAGACCAGGACATGGACCTTAGGCACTTTCAGGAGCTCCTTCTCCCTGGCTGGGATAGGATACAAGGCCATTGCTCACCTACCTCACCAATCCCGCTTTGGGCATCTCCCATTCCATTTCCATCATCTACTTGAGGGTCTTGCAGACTAGGAATACTGTTTCCGACATTTGGATGCCCTGCAGCAAAGGGTCCTCTAGCGGAATCTCCTGCTCCTGAGAACCCTGCAGGATATTAAGCACTGCCAGGGAATGATCAATTAGCGCCAAGAGTTCCTCTTGGTGGAACACCATGACAATACTGGGATCCTCCCCCAGAGGTATCTCTTCTTCAGCTCCACGTTACTCATCTATACTGATGGCCTCTCCAACAATGTTCCTGCTAAGCTGCACAGAATCCTCTACTGGCATTTCTGCTGGTGGGGAGGGGGGAGGGAGGAGGTTCAAAACGATCACGCTTAGGATCGAGCAGCATAGGCAGGTGCCGAGGGACTGCTGATGTGCGATCCTAAGCGTGATCGCTTTGCACCTCCCCCATACTGGCAGGAATGCCAGTGGAGGACCCAGCACAGCTTAGTGGGAACACTGCCCTCCAAAGGGATCCTCTGAGGCCACATACTCCAGAGAGGTTTGATCCTCTGCTAACACCACCAGCGAATGAGCCCAGTTCACTCCCAAAGGCTCCACTAACAAGATATCAGTCAAGGTGTCCTTTGAAAGTGAGAGCGAAGTGCTTTGCCCCTCCTGCATCCCCCCAGGTCCTGCTTCATGCAGTCTGCCTGATGGAGGAGCAGCACAAATTCAGGAGAGGAGGGAAGGGCTTCCATGCTTGAGTGCTGCCCAAAATGCTGTCCTGTATGCCTGCAGAGAGAAGCAGTAACTGAATCCTGGCTCTCTACAGCAGTCTGAAATGGCGGGACTGGGGAGTCCCAAAAGTTTTCCCCTCACTATTAAAGTTAATGTAATCTTGCTCTCAATTTTTTTTTAAGTCCTTTCAACTAAAGATCGTTTATCCATCTCAGACAAATGAGGCTCATGTTCTGTCAGCTTAGCAACTATCTTGCTGGAGAACCCAGAAAGTTTTGTTAAGGAAGACCTGAGGGACAGTTCAGTCCGCATCAGTATTTCCTATATATCTTTAAGAGAAAAGTCCTTGGGAGATTGTGATTTCCCCATAGATGCTTTAAAGTCAATTGGCCTTGGCAAAGGACATATCTGCCTACCCAAAGAGGTGTCAAAGTTCAGAAAGGATTCCGGGAGGGGAGTCGACCCAGGTGGAACCTTCTGCTTTCTCAGGAGAGAAGTCCACCCTGGAAGAGTTATCTCCTTGACTGGGCGGGGTTTCAATACCCCGAGATAAAGGAGTAGGAGAAAGAGACAGAGACCGAGTACTCACGGATGGCAGTTCCTCCAAAGCCAGAGAAGACGAGTGGACCACCGAAGTGGAATCCAAAACTTTAAGATGAGCGTCCATAGGACCAACTACTTTAGCAGCCTTCATGATCGACGAGGATGGAGCTCTCTTCTTTTCCTTCCCCATCACAGGGAGCAAACACCTTCCCCCAAGCTCCTACGTGCTCCGAAGGGGCAGGGGCAGCGCCTGCGGCGGGGCATGGTGTTATACAGCCCTTCCTGGTAGCATCAGAGGTAGATGTGCCTCGGCGTGGGTTCAGAGAACCAATAAGTAACAGCCAGCAAACAGAACAGGAAATAGAGGTATCCTCAGTGTCCCGCGGCAGGGCCTGGTGTTATTTAGACCTTACGGTAGCATCAGACGTAGATGCTCCTCAGCGTGGGTTCAGGGAACCAATAAGTAACAGCCCGCAAACAGACCAGGAAATAGAGGTATCCTCCAGCTGTAAATCTTGACATGGAAATTTTTGGCCGTACATGTGCATTCCCTTTATGGATTGGGGAATATAGGTACGGATTTCTGACCTGCCTCAAGCATGTCTCCTTGCAGTTTCGACATATTATGAACAACCCTATGTAAACAGAGTCCTTTCTACAACTGCAGTTTCCAGACGGATACCGTTTCCTTGTGTAAATACTCGATTTCCCACGTGAAAATTGTGAATAAAAAGGCTTATAAAATAACTTCCAAAGTATATTAGGGCTATGTTTATTAAATGTTAGCACGCGCACTACTACTGTCCCCGCAGGAATATCGCGAGTGCTGCAGCAGATAGCATGCACTAGCATTTAGTAAACATGTAAAAAATGGATATTTATTCAGTTAGCACTAAGGACTCTAAGTTTTAAAGCATTACATTTCTTTGGGCTATTCCAACATGCTCCTGTTAATGGCAGTTGGAATAGCCTTCTTTATGATTCGCATTTTAAGAATTTTCCAGATATTTACTTTACAAACACTTTCAGAAAAAGTTTTACAAAATTTCAAATTATGCCGTGAAGCCAAGTGACCAAGAAAAGGTGAAACATTTGTCCTGAAGAGAAACCAGAATACCACATTTGGATTTTGTTACTGACTTTTCCCCAAGTTAAGTGCAAGAAGAATTAAACCAAAATACAGCAGGTAGATCCCTACCCCAAAGGGTTTATAATCTCAACCGGCACGTGGGGTGATGGTGGGCAAAGTGACTATTCTCAAGGGTCACAAGGAACTTCAGCGAGAGAAGCAAATCTGAAACTTGGCTTCCCTGATTCTCAGCTATAACCACAAGGCCACTCCTCAGCGTTTAAGCGTCTGATGTTCCTACCTGCAGCTTCCGGTAGCTTCTGATTAACGATCAGCTTATTAACATCACCACTGTACATTCCAATCAGGGAGGTTTTTAAAACAGCGAGCAAAAATTTCTCTTCCTGGAGCAAAACTTGTCTTTTGTCTGGAGTGACATTGATATCAACACACTCTAAAAGGAAACCAAATGAATTATCATTTACAGATCAAATAACTACTTGATGTTGGTTTAAGCTCGAAATGCTACTGGTTTTCATTTGTCACAAGCTGGAATTGTGATTAGTGAAAGCATTATGAATGCAAAGCAACTGGAATTTTCCATTGTACTGGGACGGTAAGGATTAATGGAGATTCATTAGATAATAGCGTATTACAGTGAACTGTGAATAGAACGATGCTATTCTATACACTAACTAGTATGTGAAAAAAAAAATTATGCCCCAGCTGTGATGCTAAATTGTTTTCTTGCGATAAAGAATATTAACCACAAAGCAATTAAAAGCATCACCATAATAAGCACCCTACCCATTTTGACCACCAATTGGTCAAAAAGGGGCACAATGCTAGCTTCATTGCACAGAACAGTGCTCCCCTCCCCCACAAAAAAATGTTCCCTTTTCCTTCACTCACCATAATTTCACCAAGTCCACTTATGGTTCTTGTGCAGTTTTAATCCCAAGACTGTTGCCAAAACAAAAGCCATACGACTTGTGCAGCAGAATTTTATAAAAACTTCCCAAAAAAATGTCTTACATGAACTCACCAGAATCAACAGAGATGTTAAGGACAACAAACGGATACTGGTGCCTATTAAACATGTGGTAAACCTCATTCACCAATTTGGAAACCTAAAACAAAATTAATTAGTTAGAGGACATTGCCACTCTGCACTCACATGTTGTATGACCTTTAAAGCACACAAATGGAAAGAAACCTTTAACATTACTACTAGCCATTACCTTTGCTGGGTCACAAGGTCGCTGATTGACAAAGAAAAACTGTCTGTCTGTTGAACTTCTTCCAACACCATGATCACAACGAGAAACAAATCCGGTAACGCTACATCAGGTTAACAGAAGCAGGTCAGAAATCATAGTGGGAAGGTAAAAAATAAAGATGACTTTGATGTTTTCAAAGCAACATTCTCTCATAACTTTTAAGCAGCTTAATGGTACAAATTATATTAACAAGTTCGTGTAGGCAGGAGGACCTCCATCTAGAATAAAGCTGTCAAACTGCCAAGATGTTTTTTTATTCCATGGTTATATTTTAGAAGAAAACATGGTTTCATTTTAATTAAACTGGAGCCAAGAAAATGACAGAGGGGGTCATAGTCCCTTTCTTCTTTCTGTCATGCTTCCGACTGCTGTGTACCAGTGTGGAACACCCAACTAGTGATTTGGGCCATAACATATACCTGCCAAGTCAAGCATTTTCTCTCTCGCTGCCTGGCCATCCATCTACCTCTCTCCGAGAATATGGCTGTGTTCTTTTGTGCCACGCCTAGTTTTCAGAGAGCATTCATTAGATAGCTCACGGAGACCCCTATCTGCTACAAGCAAACAGTGCAGAGAGACAAGCAGCAGCCTAGAGGGTATATCAGGCAGGGCCGGCCCCAGAGTCAGTTCAATGTGTTGGCATCCTAGGTAAACCCTGAAGCTTATGCCCCCCTGACTGTCAGAATCTACTGTTTAACTTTGAAAGACCTGCTACTGTATTTACCACCCATCCCTCTTATTTTATTTTATTTATTTATTATATTCTCTTATATACCGCGCTATTCTGCATCAGTGCGGTTTACATTGAACAAACTGAAATTACATTGAACAGGGCATTATAACTTGGAGATAACTATTTTACAGGGAACATGAGCTATGGAGGGTTAAGTGGCTTGCCCAAGACCACAAGGAGCACCTGTGGGACTAGAAACCCCAGTCCTTCCGGCCCAAGGTTGCTGTCCTCTTGTGGGATTTGAACCCCAGACCCTCCGGCCTGAAGTACCTTGCCCCAACCACTAGCCCACTCCTCCACTCCACTCTTCCCTGGAAGCTGCCACCCTAGGTGGCTGGCTAGTTTGCCTAATGGTTGGGCCTGCCCTGATAACAGGGGTAAGCAAACTGTACAACATGTAGACACACACACACACACCAATTCTTCCAGCAGTGATTTGTTAGGTTGATACTTACACATATAAGCCACAAGGGTTATCACTGGGACCAAGACCATATTCCTCACAAACAGCTTCACTAGGTGGCAGCTGGACAAAGGGAATTAGACTTTGCTGCTGAAAAAAATTCAAGGCACTATTAACTACCAATATACACATTACTTCATTAATATTCTACTTCTATTACTTGTCATACTGATTGAGGCTTCTTCTGCAAAAAAGCTTGGCGTTGTCTGCACAATTATATATGTGAGTCTCTACAGGACAAAACCAAATATCCTTATAGTGCGAGACAGCTCTCCTATGAGCTGAGCATCTCCAAAATATTAAACCACCTGTACATATCAAAGCGTTTATGAAGTAGAGGCCTAAAGTCTGCCTTCATGGAACATATTGATTCTTATGTAGCATCGCAATCACTAAGAGGGTCATTTTAAAAGGTTCATTTGTGATTTGGATGGCTGAAGATGTGCATGTCGAAATCACGGGCATGTCTCCGTAGCCTTCCACAAGTAATGTTAGCAGATGTCTCCAGTGCAGGGACGTCCCAGGAGGCGTGTCCAGGGAGGAGAAATGGACTTGCACGTCCTCATTCGATCTCAGAAACGTCAGGAGACATTTGCAGGCACATCAATGTCCAGGCATGAATAGGCCTCAGGAAAGTGCTTGTTGCAGCCTTAAAACATCCAGAAAGTGTAGAGAAGATGGAGAATTCAGTGACTAGTGTTAGATCACAAAAGGTCCACACTAGGATTTGAACTCTTCAGTCACTACTTTTCACTACTCTGTTATGCTATTAGACATCTTGGTTATGAAATGCTATCCTGGGGACATCTATATAGACATTTGATATGCGTGCAAGCCAGGCACGTCCAAGTTTCCAAAACTATGCCTGAATTTGCACGTGCCCGTTTTTTTTTCCCCCCCCAGACGTCCCAGCTTTGACGTCCCAGATTGTACTTGGACATCCCATTGTGAAATGTGCCTCTATGCTAGTGGCTACATCAGAGAATACTTAAGGCAAGGACCCATCCATCCTTCTCCATCCCGTACCCCAAAAAGAAATGAACCACTGAATCCTTAAACTCTCACTGTATTAGACACAAAATCATTTCTGGCTATAAATGTAATTACGTAGCTCCTTGTTAGTGAGGAACATATGATGAAACCTTCTTTTCCATTTGGGTCTTCAGGACTCGGCCAATGTACATATTTTTTCCTTGCGATTTGCACATTTACCTGCTTTTGTCCAAATACAGCACCAATGTTTTCCTTCACACCACTAGTGCTTCCACTGGAACACACCACCGGGGTCCTTTTCCCTTGGCCCACCTGATTGGTGCAATTTATACGAACACCTGCTGAAATTATACAGTATGCCTGTAACACCTGCACCATTTTGGCATATTCCTGGGAGAAAAAAAGACAAATCACTAGTTTATAAACTATAAGCGATGCTTGCAGACCTTAATACAAGCTAGTTTTATCAGCATGCAAAAATCTGAGGGGGTAAAATAATACAGGCTATTTACTAAAGGTTTTCTTCCATTTTGTATCAGTGGGAAAAAAGATGCCTAGTAAATAAAGCTCACAATTGCCTATTTCACTATAATTAGTGGAAACTCCCAGTTTGAATAGATACCAAATAATGCATGGACTACATCCTACTTCAAAAGTTTAATGTAATTTTAAAGTGACCTTGGATACAGTTTGATTAACATGAAAAATACCACCAGATCAATATCCAAATGCTGAAGTGTTTTTTTTAAAGCCAGTCGCTGTGTGTAAATATTTTATGTATATTAGTGCTGCCTTTTGTCCTTATTCAGCGGTTTGACCCCTAGCGATAGTACCGCAAGACTGCTACTAAGGGTCATAGCTGCCATTTTGAACCCAGAGCAGGAATATATGGGGATTGATCTTGCCCTGGTAATAAACCACCAGAGCAGAGCAATCCCCATTCTCTGTTCATCCCCAACCCTCAACACACTAAGCAGTTAGCATGGGTTTTTTTAATCACACTATTTTAGCATATGGTAGCTGTTAGCACTTGTTAACCAGTGTGGACTCATGCTATCTGCTTAGTGCATGTTAGTAAACAGGCCCTATGGTTTTCTAAATGTCATTACATTTCTAATACACTTCATTAAATATAACTATCTATCTATTTTTAAACTAGTCTTCAAATTATGCTCTGGTTCATATATCAAAGGTCCTTATTGGACAGTTTCCGATGAACCGTCTTTTTATAAGCTCCCGTCGTGTCAATTTTGAAATAAAGAAGTACTCTTTGGATAACTGGAATGAGCCTTTATTATATAAATTGCACAAATGAGAACCGACAGACGTGCAGAGATTCTAGTACGAAATACAAATCTTTCAAAATAGCAGACACTAGAGAATTTACAATTAAAAGTATCAGGTGATTTTTCTCCCATTCACAATCAATTTCAACAAGCTCCCTTTTTTCAGTCTGCACTGCCCGCAAAGATTTAGCCTTTGTTTCCTGGACAGCCTTTTAAGGCTCCCCAGTCTTCCTTTAGCTATCTCAGAAACAGATGCAACTAGAACCCTTGGAAATCCAGAATTTCAATGTACGCTATCTTAACAGTATCCTATTAAAGAAGCATTTTTAAACTTTGCCGATTACACTTTTTTCCTAGACTGGCAAAGTTAGTGATTCATTATCTACCAAATGTACCTTTTTAGTATTTCGCTGTAATTCTTTATGCCGTACAGGCAAAGTATAAAACAGTTGCTGTACAGTGACAGTGGTTCCCTGTTGGCGAGGAAAAGGCACTTTCTGAATAAGTTTTCCATTTTGATCAAACACTAAACGAGTCCCAACCTTTGCAGATCTGTGACAGGTAACAATAGTAAGATCGCTTAAAAACAAAAAAAAGAATAGGTTACTTGAGTAAATATCACCCAGACTTAGATAATTAGTAAATTCTGAAGTTCTATCATTGATTTGGTGCTCCTTGAAAGATTGGTAAAGGAGAATCAAGGGCTCCTGCATACTAAGATCACTTGAAATGTCCCAAATTATTTCCCTAACATGGAGTAGGGTATATGTATGAGTATCCTTTTATAACCGGGCACCCAGGTTAAGGAAGCCAGAACATGCCTATTTTAAGCTTATTTTATAAAAGTAGATGATGCCTACTTTATAAAATACTAGCAGAAGTGGCAAAGATTGTGCATTAGGTTCAGGCACGAACTTTACACCTATTTTATAGCAGGTGTAAATGAACATGCACAAAGTACACACGCAAATTAATATATTTTACAGTCAATGTACAGTTGTGGTCAACATTACAGGCACGCTTGCGTTTTAGGTATGTTGTTTACGATATCTTGAGAAATCCTTGGAAATATTTCAACTGTATGTCATCATAATACTTTAATTGTATGTCCAATGGTATACAACCAAAAAATGATATCTGTGCAACTTAAGACATAGCAATGTCTGACAAACACAACAACAAAATATGACTTGGACAGGATTAATGGCACTCTTCACTAAAATTTGGTTGCACAACCCTTGGCAGCCTCCAAATGTTTCTTGTAGTCATCTAGAAAAGTTTCTTACATCTGTCTGCTGGTAGTTTCTTCTCCCACTCTTCAACTGCATTTTTGTTCCAGCTCATGAATGTTTCCAGGATTCCTTTTACCAAGGTGAAATTAGACTTACCTGCTAGTCCCTCCATTCTAGACAAGTGGGTTGTCTCCCCCTACCAGCAGTTGGAGACTAAGCATGCTCAAAACCTTGGTGATGTCATCTCATGTAGTCTACCAGTACCACCCACCAAGGCCAGTATCCTATTGTCAAAGAAAATGTCCTAACCATCTACCCTCAAGCCAAACAGACAAACCAAACCATAATG
Source organism: Ichthyophis bannanicus (assembly GCA_033557465.1). Classification (NCBI taxonomy): domain Eukaryota; kingdom Metazoa; phylum Chordata; class Amphibia; order Gymnophiona; family Ichthyophiidae; genus Ichthyophis; species Ichthyophis bannanicus. Next base: position 11,828,741 of record CM066044.1, on the reverse strand, counting down.
AGAACAGATCAAGGAGGGTCACAATTTTTGCATATCTCCTATTGTGATTTCCCTCTTGTCAAAACATTTTAACCCCCCCCCCCTTTTGTTTGCTTATCTTTATACGGACCACCCACACAATCTCCCGTACTAAGCACACATCTGACAGAACACCAGGGCACTACCTCGAGAAACCACAAAGCACCCTAACCAGCTGGCTCTAACCTATATTGATGACTTCTTCTAGGACCGGGCTCGCACCAACCAAATCAGAAAACCCCAGGAGGGTCTTGGACTGGACTGGACTGGAGGGACTCAAGGACAGCATATTAGCAGGTAAGTCTAATTTCACCTTCCTTATCATCCCTCCTGTCCAGTCAAACGGGATGTACCGAAGCAAACCTACACATTGATGGACCCACGAGCCCAGCCTGCAATACCAAAGCTCCTAATCTCTCTTCTCTTGCCGCCTGCACATCCAACTGGTAATGACGCACGAACTTATGCAGTGACAACTACATTGCAGCTCGACAAATGTCTACGGGAGGCACTAAAGTACACTCGGCCCATGATACCGTTTGTGTCCTAATGGAATGTGCCTGCAAACCCTGCAGCACCTGTTTCCACCGAAGCAATTGTCTTCTTGATCCAGCGTGCCACCGACGCTTTGGAAGCCACCTCCCCTTGACGAAGGCCATAAAAAGGACAAACAGATGGCCCAACCTACGAAAAGGTTCTGTACGCTTCAAGTAGAGATGGAGAACACAGCGCATGACCAAAAAGATGCAGTTGCCTGTCCTCTGCCGCATTACCTCCTCCTGCAAAACTCAGCAGCGTGACCAGCCGGTTTAGATGAAAAGTCAAAACCACCTTAGGCAAGAAGAATGGCACAGGCCTAAGCAAAACCTTCTCCTTGGAAATTGACAGGAAAGGCTTGTGACAGGATAACACCTGAAGCTCCGAAATCCACCAGGCGAAACAAATCACTACCTTCAAAGTCAGATCTTTTAAGAGTCGCCTCTCTTAATGGCTCAAAGGGCGGCTCTCTAGGTCCGAAAGCACCAAATTCAGATCCCAAGAAGGAACAAGCGCCTGCCGTGGTGGTTTCATCTGCTTTAACGCCCTAAGGAATCATACCACATCCAGATGGGTTGCCAGAGATTCCCTGGACCTGTCCCTGGTAGCACGTTAAGATGGCCACCTGCACTTTCAATGAACCAAGAGCCAGCCCCTTGTTGAACCCCACCTGGAGGAAGACAAGGATCCCCGACAAGTGAGCCGCCAATGTTCCCCGCACAGACTCTCAAAAAGGTGCCACACTCTCACATAGGAAAGTAATGTCCAGCGCTTTCGAGCCCACAATAGCGTGGCTATCACCTAAGGCGAATAACCCCACTTTCTCAGCCTAGCCTTCTCAAGAGCCAAGTTGTAAGCAAGAATCGATCCACTTGCCACATGAGTATCGGACCCTGTGCCAACAAGTTAGGCCTTGCTGGCAACCTCCATGGCTCATCCACCAGCAGCCGCGGACCATGGATGGCACAGCCAATCCAGAGCGATGAGAATCACCAGCCCCATGTGTCTCGATACGCTGCAGCAGACATCTGATCGAGACCCACGGTGGGAACACACACACAGAAGCTCGTTCCTCGGCCATGGCTGCACTAACACATCCAGTCCTTCCGACATCTACTCCCGCCAGCAACTGAAGAATCGCGACGTCTTCGCAAATGTTGCCATGAAGTCCATGATGGCTGGCCCCACTGCCAGGTCACCCGTTCGAAGATATTTGGATCGAGAGTCCACTCACCTAGGTCTGATGTGTACCCCCTCTCTGATCACCTATAACATCCACTGGTCAGAGGCAATGATGGCCCAGGTGAGTAGAAACCACTGTAGACATCCTCCCACCTTACCCTGAGCCCCCCTTCCTTATTTATTTATTTACATTCTCTTATATACCGCGCTATTCTGCATCAGTGCGGTTTACATTGAACAGGGCATTATAACTTGGAGATAACTATTTTACAGGGAACATGGGCTATGGAGGGTTAAGTGGCTTGCCCAAGACCACAAGGAGCACCTGTGGGACTAGAAACCCCAGTCCTTCCGGCCCAAGGTTGCTGTCCTCTAGTGGGATTTGAACCCCCGACCTTCCGGCCTGAAGTACCTTGCCCCAACCACTAGGCCACTCCTCCACTCCTTGTTTTCTTGGTGGCTGAAGAGGCAGCAGAGTAATATCCTCTGCCCCCCCCGCCCCCAAAAGGAAGATCCTCTGCTCAGATACCATGCCCTCTGAAAGGGGACAGAGAGGGCTGCCTGGAAACACCAAAAATCTCTCGACTGTCCTTTACCAGCGCCGGACTCTTGGCTTGCTTCGGCTTATCGTCTGGAAGCTTACCGCTCTTGGAGTCCTCCAGTTCCTTAACCAACTTCTTTAAGGCTTCCCCAAAGAGCATTTTCCCCTTACAGGGAAGCCGACTTAGGTGTGCCTTGGAGGAAGCATCAGCCGCCCAATTGCGCAGCCACAAAAGATATCTTGCCACAACCACTAAGGCCATACTCTTAGATGTGGCCCAAATCAGATCATAAAAGGTTTCCGCCAAGAAGGCTGTGCCAGACTCCAGGCAAGTCGCTTCAGGGGACCCTCATGGAGAGTACCCTCGGCCTCCATAAGCACCTGAGCCCAACTGAAGCATGCTCAGGAGACATAAGCCCTGCAAATGGACACCTGGAGCATCATAGCATTGATGTCAAAGGCTTGCTTAAGCAGTGCTTCCATCTTCTTGTGCTGAGGATCCTTCAAGGCCACACCACCTTCTATGGGGATGATGGTCTTCTTAATCAAGGCAGAAACAACCACATCCACCTTTGGAGACCACAACCTCTCCTTGTCCTGGTCTAGCAATGGGTACAACTGAGCCATGGCTCGGCTCCCTTCTAGCCCTGCCTCCGGCATCTTCCATTCCATGTCAACCATTTTCTGAATCATTCTATGTGTTGGAAAGACCACCTGTGACTTCTTGCAGCACTGTAAAATCTGATCTTCTAATGGTTCCTCACCGGTCAGAGCCCTTTGCTTTATATTTAAAGCTGCCAGGGAGTGAGCGATAAGAGCTGGCAGCTCCTCCCTGCGGAAAACTCCTATCAAGTTGTGATCCTCTCCAGGCAGTGCATGGCCTTCTTCTGCCTCCAGCAATTCAAAGAAACTCTTAGATAGTCTAAAATAAAAGATTTTTCACAGGATATAGCAAATTATGAGAAGGAGTATGCACGTGGAAGCAATCAAAACAGGGAATAGAGGTTACAAATAAACAAGTTACTTTTGAAGTTTCCTCGGAAGAAGAGAGTAGTGATTCTTCAGTTAGATCATATAAAGTACAATATGAATTTACAATCTTTACAACAGGGTTTTCAAAGAGGCCACCCTTGCAATCGCCAGCCTTATTATTACCAACAGGGGGAGGGACGGAGGGGACCCTCTACCCGTTCATGCACCAAACAGTAGTCATTAATTTACCCAGAATAAAATTAACAGAAACACAAACATTGAATTTAGGATTATCTTTTGTCCCGTCATCGAAATACAATGGCTTTCTCATCTTAAAGAGATCATATTGTTTTTTTAGGAAATTGCAGGTAACTCATTTTTTTTCAAAAATCTACTACAGTTGGCATGCAGAATGATTCAGTGTGTTATAATCCCTCTAAAAGGTTACCATCAGGGGCGGTGGATGCAACCATTTCCACTTATGAAGGTTTGGTGTTACAAGATTTAGCCAGATTGGAGCAATCTCCACAAAAGTTGTTTTCGAATATTTCATGAGGACATTATCAAGTACTATTAGAATTGGGGGCTAGGTCAGACATTACAAGTCATAGAGCACATAAAGGAGGAGCAATTGTTATTCAGGATACCAGGACATACCATGAAATCGTATTGGAACACCTTCGGAATCAAAGGTATTATCAGGTGTTACGAGATGATCCCACTAATATGTTACAGTGGAAATTAAAGAACATACTACAATATTTTTTTTAAATAATTTGATCACTAAGAAATAATATGAATTTTTAAATAAACAGTTTCTTAGCATTCTTATTCTATACATGGTACCCAAAGTACATAAGTCATTACCCAGGACACCAGGGAGTTCAATAGTTTCTTGCCGCAATTCAGTCTTGGAACTTTTATCTAAATTCTGTGACAAGTTTACAACGTAAGTACTCTAGGTACAGAGTCCTATATAAAAGATTTGTTCTAGTTCATATCCTTGTTACAAAAAATAAATATAGATCTGGGATCAGCATTTCTGGTAACAATGGACCTTGTGGCCCTGTACACAAATATTGATCAACAAGACATTGGATGTTATAGCACAATTTTTATTACTGCTACCATTAAGGATCCCTGAACACTTTTTATTAGGGTTACCATAGTTGGTACTTAAGAGAAAATATTTTGTTTATGATTCCATGTTTTATTTATAGACTTTTGGAGTTGCTATGGGGGCAACAGTGGCTCCATCAGTGGCCACGTTATACATGTATAGATATACAATTCTTCAAAGTGGGACATCTCAATGGTTTATGAATATTCCTTTTTTGAAAAGATTTCTGGATGATATTTTTTTTTCCTTTGGATAGGTACGGAGGCTGATTTGAAGGGATTCTGTGAATGGATTAACACCATCAAACCAAATATTCAATCTACACCGAAATATCATAAAACACAGACTGAATTTCTGGACTTGTGGATCTATAAAGATTCAGACTGTGACAGAACTTTGTATCATAAGTTGGTGCAAAGAAATACTTTCTTGCAGTATAAAAGCTATCACCCAGGTCCATTACGTCAGGGTTTACCCTTGGGATAATTTTGAGACTTCGCCGACTATGTACTACCATGACAGAATTTCATACGCATGCAAAAAAGTCTTGGTTCAACGGTTAATACAAAGGGGTTACCCTTATTTGTTAATGCGTAAAGCTTACAAATGAGCACAATTTAATCATCCAGAATGGTGGGCTAATCAGTAGAGTCAAATTACAATTGAGGCTTCAACTAAGTTTGTAGGAGTTCTACCCTATATGCCAAATTCAGCAGCTGTGACAACAATCCTGAAGAAATCCTGAATGAAGGGCATATTCTAGCCCTTAATTCTTGTTTTCAGGTACCACTAAGGATGACTTACCAACGAAGATGTAATATCAATGACTTGGTGGTTCATGCAGCCTTAATGCAGGTTCATAGCAGTATTTTCAGCCAAGAACGAGGGCATTTTGCTTGTTCAACATGTGATTTCTATCTACACACATTAGTAGGACAAGATTGGAGTGATCCTTCTACCAACAAGGTATACACGATGCGTTATAGGACTTCTTGTCTGACCGCATCGGTTGTGTATGTAGTGATTTGTCCCTGCCAGCTTAAATACATAGGGGGAACTACGAGAATAATGAAGAAGCGCCTTCAGGAACATAGAGCTAGGATAAATTCAAGAGTACTATCATTCCTATGGCAATTCATTGTTCACAATTTGGACATTCATTTGAAGATTTAAAGTGGAGGATAATTGACCATGTCCCTATTGATTTAAGAGGGGGAGACCGAATTTCTAAACTGCATTATTTGGAACAATTATGGATCTTTAAACTTCATGCCATGACACTAGGGGACATGCAATGAAGCTACAGGGTAAACTATTTAAGACTAATAAAAGAAAATATTTTTTCACTCAACGTGTAATCAAACTCTGGAATTTGTTATCAGAGGATGTAGTAGAGGCTGTTAGTGTAGCTGGGTTTAAAAAAGGTTTGGACAAGTTCCTGGAGGAAAGGTCCATAAACCATTATTAAGAAGTGACCGAAAATATCAATGCTTGACCCAGTACAAACATTGTGGAACTTGTGTCTCTTGGGGAAACTGCTAGGTACATATGACCTAGATTGGCCACTGTTGGAAACAGAATACTGGGCTTGATGGACCTTGGTCTGACCCAGTATGGCATATCTTATGTTCTTATGACACCCTACAGATTAAATTTAGAGATTGATTGGTGGAGCCTATTATAACAATGACTGGGTTGGATATTAGGCTTTGAGTATGATGGTAATTGAGACTCTATCAGGTAGTGATTATGGGCTGTTTGGCTCTTAACCCTAATGGTAGGCTGTGGCTCACCTGACGTGTATTTATAATCATGAGGATTATTAGAGGGGGCTAGAACCAAGATTGGCCAGATCGCTTGAGGAAGAGCTGAAAAGATCTAGAGGCTTGAAACACGGCGTTATGTTGCATTTCCCAGGAAGAAACCAGTGTTCATTAGCATGGAACAGATGCAATGGAGGTTCATCCAAAGGATTAATCCTAGCCAAACAATACAAAGGAAGGCTTACGAGTAACATCCTGCATCATACCTCCACAGGCTAAGAGAACTACAAAGGCAGCGCGAGGCAGAAAGATATTTCTAAGAAACGTCTAAACTTCGGCGTCCTTTGTGCCGTGAAGGGGTAGGACAAGTTTAACAAGTGCCAAGAGTTCAGCATGTGGTACCTGAAGCAGCCCAGTAAATCTTCATAAGCTAAGTGATTGCTAAAGCTCGCCTAACAGACCACGTAACCCCTATACTGCTAGACCTCCACTGGCTCCCTATAAACAGCCGAATTAAATATAAAATTATCCTAACAACCTATAAACTCATAAACGACATAACCCCCTCACTCTTATCCACATTACTGCAATCTCCAACTTCGACAAGGACCCTCAGACAAAACGCAGCCCACTCTCTCATCATACCAAAAACCATCCGCAAAACTAAGAACACCACTAGCTCCAGAGCATTCTCATTCACTGCTCCTACACTCTGGAACGACCTCCCTATTGAACTTCGTACCATAAGAGACCTCTTCCAATTCAGAAAAGAATTAAAGACCTACCTGTTCACTGAACACTTCGAAGTCCCCTACTACCCCAAAGCTAGCTCCACAACAAACGTAGTCACACATGCACAAACTCCCTTAATCCAAACAATGTAAACACAAGCCTGCCCCCCTCCACACACACGCCCCAAGACGACATAAAAAGGAACTAAATTCCAACACCTACACCAATATCTGACCCACACAACACACACACCACACACTGTAAATATACATTTGTAAAAAGTTAGATGTGTTTGCTTTAATACCTACAAAGTTCTTGCTTTAAGACCTAAAAGATGTTTCTGCTTTTTGTTTTTCCTCTAATACCTACAAAGTTTATATTACTGTTCAATGTAAATAGTTGATTTCTATTGTTCTATGTAAAATGTATACAAACTGTGTACAAGACTGTTAACCTGTTATATGTAAACCGCCCTTGATCTCTGGAAGGGGCGGTATAAAAGAAATAGTTAAATAAATAAATAAATAAATAAAATAAATAAATAAGTATATCTGGGGGTTCGCATTTTGATTGCTTTTAATTAGGCTTTGATGTCTTACTATAAGAGAAAACAGAAGGCTTGCCACGAGAAAGTAAAACCTTTCAAGGCAAGCAATCCAACAAAAAACTATTTAAGAGGGTAGTTATTAGTTCAGATTATAGTGAATGAGCAATGTCCCAGTTTTTATACTATTTCCTATTGTTGAAAGGAGGCTGATGCCATGGTAGTTCTTACATTCCTGGCTATCGCCCTTTTTTAAGATTGGCATGATGATGGCTTTTTCTTTCATGCTGATGGAACATAATAACTGGTTCCTCAAGGCACAATTACATCACCCCCACTGGCTCCCAATCAGCTCCCGCATCCGATACAAGGTTCTGCTAAACATTTTCAAAATCATACTAAACCTCTCAGCAAACAGTCTGCAATCCCCTCATCAGATCTGACCCAGGCACCAGACCCAGGAGGAGAGGAACCTCAGACATCATCATCACCCCCAGAATATTCGCTAAAACAAGACAAGAGACCTCAAGAAGAGTGCAATCCCTGGCTGCACCCGCTCTCTGGAACTCACTCCCCGACGAACTAAGATCAACTGTGGACCTCAAGGACTTCAGAAAGATGCTCAAAACGACCCTCTTCAGAGAACACTTTAAGGACACCAAGTGACCTGACCTACGGACACTCTGTCTGATCCCTTCTCTTCTGAACCCCAGCCTCCCCAGCCCCCACTCCTCTCAACTTGTATATAGTCCCTTGTAAATAGCTCACTATGTATGTAGCTCACCAAGAAATCACTTATACCCTACACACATACATAAGCTGTTGATTCTATCACTGCATGCCCACTCCCACGTGATTTGTTTGAAGTGTAAACCGCCTTGGATTCCACGATAAAGCGGTATATTTATTTTATTTATTTATTTATTTACCAATTTTTCTATACCGCCTTTTCATTCAATCAAGGCGGTTTACAATAAACTTCAATTTATACAAAGAACTTGCAAATGTCAACAGTAACATAATATTACAAGAGACTATTCAGGTTGAAGTTATAATCTAAACTATATACATCTTAATGAGTAATAGTATGCTTGTATGGTGTGGATATCATGGCTTGTGTAAATCGGTTGTGGAGTGATTAGGGCGATTAGTGGTCTTCATGGATTTGGTCAATGAAAAGGGTGGTTTTTAGCAACTTCTGGAATTCTTTTATATCTGTTGTTGATTTTAGATTATCTGGGAGGACATTCCAGATAGCAGGGACAGCAAGAGAGAAGGCTCGCATGGACGTGGATTTGTTAGTTCTTGTGCATAGACTAGGTGTTGGGATATTGTTCTTGGTGCTGTTTCTGTATGATCTGTTGCTTGTTTTGGTTCCGATGAGTTCCTGTAGTATTCCTGCTGACATATTGTTTTTAATTTTGAAGATGGTGAGTGCTGATTTATATTTTGCCCGTGAAGAGATTGGTAGCCAGTGCAGATCATGTAGTATTGGAGTTATATGGTCTTGTATTGAAGCGTTAGCAATAATGCGGGCAGCAGTGTTTTGGACTATTTGTGGGGGACGGGTGGTTTGTTTAGGTAGACCTTGGAATAGGATATTACAGTAGTCCAGCACAGGTGTAATGATGGTCTGGCAAACTGTGCAGAAATGTTCTTTATTGAGGAGAGGTTTTAGTCTCTGGAGCGTATATAAATCCTTTTAAATAAATAATAAAATTAATGTTCCATGCACTAGATGAGTGTTAGAAGGACATGAAGCCGTTGCAGCAGGATGTCTCCCCCAGCTTTGATCATTTTGGCAGTGACTTGGTCCACTCCGGGCATCTTTTCATTCTTCAATGTTGTTATTGTACACTTCACTTCATCAACTGTTGGCTCACCATCGAGGAATGAATTCTCCGGCAGGTTGATGGGTGGTGGCTTTCATGATTGTCCCTGGAGCGGATCGTGGATGTATAGCTGTTGGAAGACTTCTTTCCACCTTTGCAGGTGTTCTCCAGAGGAGCTCACGAAAGTGCCATCCGCTTTCTTGATGTTGTCATTGGTCAACTTGGTTTTACCACTCAGTCTCCTAAGGGTCTGATACAAAGTCCAGTACTCATGCCTGGATGCTACTTCTTCCAGTTTGGCTATGACACCATTCCAGTAGGCTTCTTGTTCTGCCTTCATCTTCTGTCTGACCTCTTTGTTCAGTCGCCAATACATCTCGAAGTCAACGCGTTTGATTCATTTCTGTTTCTCCACCAGATCCATAAGAACATAAAATATGCCATACCGGGTCAGACCAAGGTCCATCAAGGCCAGTATCCTGTTTCCAACAGTGGCCAATCTAGGTCATATGTACCTAGCAGTTTCCCCAAAAGACACAGGTTCCGCAATGATTGTACTAGGTCAAGCATTGATATCCTGGGTCCCTTTTTAATAATGGTTTATGGATCTTTCCTCCAGGAACTTGTCCAAACCTTTTTTAAACCCAGCTACACTAACAGCTTTTACTACATCCTCTGGTAACAAATTTGATTACACGTTGAGTGAAAAAATATTTTCTCTTATTTGTCTTGAATAGTTTACCCTGTAGCTTCATCGCATGTCCCCTAGTCTTTCTATATTCTGATGACGTAAACAATCAATCTACGTGTACCTGTTCCACTCCGTTCATTATTTTAGACTTCTATCATATCTCCCCTCAGCCGTCTCTTTTCCTGGTTAAAGAGCCCTAACCTTTTTAGCCGTTCTTCATAGGGGTTTCCTTCCATCCCCTTTACCATTTTGGTGGCTCTTCTCTGAACCTTTTCTAATAACACTATATCCTTTTTAAGATACAGCGAACAGAATTGCACACAATATTCAAGGTGCGGTCGCACCATGGACTGATAAAACAAAGGATATTATAATGTCTCTATTTTCCATTCCTTTACTTATGATACCTAGCATTCTATTTGCTCTCTTGGCTGCTGCTGCACACTGGGCCGAGGGTTTTAACATGTTATCCACAATGACGCCTAAATCTTTTTCCTGGGTGGTGGTTCCTAATGTGGAACCTTGCATTGTGTAACCATAGTTTGGGTTGTTCTTCCCTAGGTGCATAACTTTGCACTTGTCCACATTCAATTTCATCTGCCATTTGGATGCCCAGTCTTCCAATTTATCAAGATCCTATTGCAAATTTCCACAATCCTCATGGGTTTTAACAACTTTAAATAGTTTTGTGTCATCTGCAAATTTGATAACCTCACTCGTTATTCCCTTTTCCAGATTTATTGTTCAAACCTTTTTTTTTTACTTTATGTACTGCAGTATTGATTTTGGGTATCTTTGCATTTGATTAATGGTTAATAGTAGCAAGCTGAGGAACCAGGTATAACATGGTTTAAATCCCACTTTCTCCTACTTACTTTCTTAGTGACCTTAGGGCAAGTCATTTCACCTTGTATTGCTTTAGGCACAGCCTTGATAGAGAAATTAGACCTTACCTGCTAATTTACTTTCATAGAGTCCCTCCAGTCCAGTCCAGATAGGTTGTGTCCGTCCACTAGCAGCTGGAGACTGATTATACAAATCTTTAATAATGTCACCCCATCTTACTCTTCCCTTCAGTATACTAATGACAAAGCAGCTAGAATCCTTTCCCCGATGAGAGGCAAGACTACACAACTAATCAAACAGGGAAACCTGCAGAAAATGACCTTTCCAACTCTGTCCCCATTGCAGTAGATCAGGGGTCTCAAACACGCGGCCCGCGGGCCGCATGCGGCCCGCGAGAGAAGGTTGTGCGGCCCGCGACGGAGGGAAATAAAAAAAGCCTTGCTTCTGCCGTTGCCGCCGTGGCAGCGGCAGAATCGACTGTCAATTTTTTTTTTTAAAACGGGCTTCTGCTGCTCAAGCAGCAAAATCAGCTGTGCTGCGGTACCTTCCTCTCTGCCCGGAGATCCTTCATTGTGCTCCATCAGCGTGTGCTTTTCAAGCCGCGAAGAGAGTATTCCCCTCTCGCGAGGCTTGACAAGTGAATAGGCTTAAGCCGCGCGAGAGGGAAATACTCTCTTCGCGGCTTAAGAAGCACACGCTGATGAAGCACAATGAGGGATCTCCGGGCAGAGAGGAAGGGGCCGCGGGACAGCTGATTTTCTGCTGCAGCAGCAGCAGCAGCAGAAGAAGCCAGGTGTTTTTTTTATTTACCCGGGGGGGGGGGGTAGGACTGGAAATGGGCTATTGGCAGGGGGGGGGTAAGACTGGAAATTGGCAATTGGCAGGGGGGGGGGTAGGACAGGAAATTGGCTATTGGCAGGGGGGGTGTAGGACTGGACATGGACTATTGGCAGGGGGGGGAGTAGGACTGGAAATGGGCTATTGGCAAGGGGGGTTATGACTGGAAGTGGGCTATTGGCAGGGGGGGGTGTAGGACTGGAAATGGGCTATTGGCAGGGGGCGTGTAGGACTGGAAATGGGCTATTGGCAGGGGGGGGGGTTATGACTGGAAATGGGCTATTGGCAGGGGGGGGTTATGACTGGAAATGGGCTATTGGCAGGGGGGGTTTATGACTGGAAATGGGCTATTGGCAGGGGGGGTTGGGAGTGGAAATGGGCTATTGGCGGGGGGGGGGGTCGGACGGGAAATGGGCTATGGGCTGGGGGGGGTAGGACTGGAAATGGGCTATTGGCAGGGGGGGGTGTAGGACTGGAAATGGGCTATTGGCAGGGGGGGTTATGACTGGAAATGGGCTATTGGCAGGGGGGGGTTATGACTGGAAATGGGCTATTGGCAGGGGGGGTTATGACTGGAGATGGGCTATTGGCAGGGGGGGGTGTAGGACTGGAAATGGGCTATTGGCAGGGGGGGTTATGACTGGAAATGGGCTATTGGCGGGGGGGGGTTATGACTGGAAATGGGCTATTGGCAGGGGGGGTATGACTGGTAATGGGCTATGGTGGGGGCTAGGACTGGAAATGGGCAGGTGGGGGTTAGGAAGGACTGGAAGTGGGCTGATGGGGGGAGTTAGGACTGGTAATGAGCTATGGAGGGGCTGACTGAAATGGGGTAATGGGGGTTAGGGCTGGAAGTGGGCTATTGGCAGGGGGGGGGGTTATGACTGGTAATGGGCTATGGTGGGGGCTAGGACTGGAAATGGGCAGATGGGGGTTAGGACTGGAGGTGGGCTGATTGGAAGGGGGGCTTGAACTGCAAATGGCTGATGGGGAGGGGGCTTGGAATGGAAATGGGCTGTGAGGGGAGGGAGCTAGGATTGGAAATGGGCTGATGGGGGGCTAGGATTGGAAATGGGCTGATGGGGGGCTAGGATTGGAAATGGGCTGATGGGGGGCTAGGATTGGAAATGGACTGATGCAGGGACTAGAAGGGAGCGTATGCTGGGTGGGGCTGGAACTAGAAGGGAGCTGATGTTGGGGGAGGATTAGAATGGGATGGAGCTGGGAAAGTGAAATGGAGAGGGGAAAAATATTTTGTCTGGGAGAGAAGACAAATCTACAATTGGCCAGGTATTGGGAGAGTAAGTGGGGATTGAGGATGGAGGGGTAAAATTTGAGTGGATGAAATAGGAATGAGGAAAGAGAAAAAGGAGAAAGATTAGTATGTTAAAGCAGATGTAGAGAGAGAATGGAAAAAAAACTAGGAGAGAAGAAAGGGCAAATGGACAGCAGACGATGGAGAGTTAGCAGAAGACATGAAGAAACCAGAAGAAAAGTGGCTGGAACAATTGCAACTGAAAAAAAATGCACAAAAGGTAGAAAAATATCTCTTTATTTTGAATTTATTAACTGGAATATGTCAGCTCTGGGAAATGTGCATCATTAATGTTTGCGCTTTGTTTAGTACAAGAGGAAATTAATTTATAGTTTTATTTCTACAGTGTTGTTGTACATTCCAAGTTTGGCTTTTGGGGTTCCCAGTTTAATTATTGTCTTCCTGTTTCTAAATCTTTTAGTCTTTCTTTATCCATGCACTCATTAAAGAGGCATGTTTACTAAAAGTTAGTGCATGGTAACATTATGCAAATATTTATGCAAATGAGGCCCCTTATGCAAATGAGGCCCCGCGTCTTATGCGGCCCCCGGGTTACTTTACAAGTCCTCATTCGGCCCTCAAAGCAATTTGAGTTTGAGACCCCTGCACTAGATTGTGGTAAAAACCAGTTTACAATCTTTTCTTTGAATTTCTTCCATTTTGCTTCTTTGCTTTTTTTTTTCTTTCCTTTCATCTTGGCTTAATCCAAGCCCCGTTGGATTGAGATGGAAAGACCTTTTGCCCCAACTGGACAGTCAGTCCTTTATCGGGTCTGGAGATCGCTCAACTGACCATCATTCCGCTTGCGAGCTCGTGACGCTGAACCACTAACACAGTTTCAGGTGGGTTCTGGACTGAACTGGAGGGACTCCATGAAAGTAAATTAGCAGGTAAAGTCTAATATCGCCATCATCCATGCCCCTTCAATCCAGTCCAGACAGATGGGATGAACCTATAGATGGGAGGGGCCCATGAGCCGTGCCAGTAACACTTGCTGACCAAGCCTCGCCTCCTGACTCACCTGCACATCCACACGGTAGTTTCTGGCAAAGGTATGCAAAGACGGCCACATCACAGTGTGACAAATCTCTGCTAGTGGCACCAAAATGAACTTCGCCCAGGACGCAGCCTGGGCTTGGGTCCGGGCCCTTGTAGAATGAGCACAAAGACACTCTGGAACTGCTCTACACTTAAGAAGATATGCCGATGCAATTGCCTCCTTCACCCATTGTGAGATGGATGCCTTTGTGGCCAAGTCACCTTTGCGTGGGACTCCAAACAGCACAAATGCTCCGATTTCCAGAAAGGTTGGGTGCGCTTAAGATAACACGGCAGTGCCCTGCGGATATCCAACTTATGCAGACATGTATCGGTAGTCTTAGTATTTGGTGCCCCAAACACCAGAAGAGTCACCACCTGGTGGACATGGAATGGCAACACCACATTTGGAAGAAAGGAAGGAACTGGTCGCGATATCACTCTCTCCTTGGAAGTGACTAGAAACGATTTCCTATAGGACAGCATCTGTAATTCAGAAATGTGCCTGGCCGAACAAAGAGCCAACAAGAAAACCACCTTTAAAGTTAAATCCTTCAGTGAGGTGTTGCCCAAAAGCTCAAACGGAGACACGGACAAAACGGATAGCACGAGATTAAGATACCAGGGTGGTACCACTGCCCGTACGGTGGTCTGATCTGCTTAATGGCGTGCAGGAACCGTGAGAAATCCAGGTGGTAGCTAACGGAGTCCCTTGCACCCTGCCCTGGTAGCAGGCCAGAGCTGCCACCTGAACCTTTAAAGAATTCAATGCAAACCCTTTATCAAAACCTACCCGGCCATAAGTTATCCATTTTTCCCGATGTCTCCAGACACACGCAGTGTTGGAGAAGGTCCTTTCTCCAGCTTAAGCCTAGAGTTTTGGCTGGGGGAGGCACCTTCTTCCTTCGGTTTTCGTGCAAATGTTTGGTGACTATCCAAGGGGTGAATTACGTGTATTCTGATCCTTTTCAGCTGGAATCTCTATTGGTTTCACTATAGGTTTGAGTGGTATTATTTTTGAGAATTATTATATTACTGTAGTGAGATAGGTTGGGCGTTGTAGCCTTTAGATAGTTAGCTTTGGTCTCCTTCTAATGCTGTATTCTCCGTGATGTGGGCTGCAGGGTGATATATATCTTGGGCTATTGCTTGTTCTAAATTTATTATCTGTTATTATTGATTATATTGCTTATTTTCATTGTATGTTGTTATTTGGTCGCATTAATAAAGAAAAAAAAAAAAAAGAATTCAATGCGAGCCCTTTATCAAAACCCACCCGTAAGAATGCCAGGGTGTCCACAACAGACATTTTCAAAGGCTGGAGGCTGCAGTTCTCACACCAATACTTTAAGACTCATCAAAATGTGGATATAGGAGAAAGGAATTAGACCTCTTCTGGGCCTTCAACAGCGTGATAATCACCCCAGGTGCATAACTACGCCTTGCCATCCATGCCCGCCCAAAAGCCAGGATGTAATCGAGAATCGATCCATGTGACGCATTAGGCAGGACCTTGTGAGGTTGGGCCTCTCTGGTAGTTGCCACGGACAGTCCACTATCATCCGGATCAGATCCGCATACCAAGGTCTCCGTGGCCAATCTCGAGCCTTCCGAATCACCCGGCCATCGTGCTGAGCTATCCTGTGCAGGAGGTGACCAATTAGTGCCCGGGGGGGGGAGGGGGAAGAAACATACAAGAGTCTCTCCCAAGGCCAGGGTTGAGCCAGAGTGTTGAGCCCTTCCGACATTCGCTCTCTCCACCAGCTGTAGAAACGACTGGCCTTGGCATTGACTGTGGATGCCATGAAGTCCATCACCGAGCTCTCCAGGGACTGCTTGGCCCACTGCAGAATCGGCTCAACTTCATAGCGCCAGCCATATTGCCCTGATCTCCAGGCGATTGATGAATCCGAAATCTCTTCCTCCGACTACTGTCCCTACGCCACCTGGGAGAGGCAATGCACCCACTATTTGTACACAATGGCATCCGTGGTCACTACCACCCAGTCCGGGGTCTCCAGAGACATTCCTCTGCTCAAATTGTTCCTGTTCAGCCACCATTGCAATGTGGTCTTGGTGTCCCCCAGACACTGAAGTCTGCAGGATAAGGGTGGAACTGAGATGACCATTTTGAGAGATGTACTCTCTGCAGTGATCTCATATGTGCTCAGGCCCAGGGAACTAGATCCAGCACCGCTGCCATCAACCCCAACACTGCCATCAACCCCAACCCCCAGGCTGAGGGCCTCACCATTCATAAGAACAGATGCAGCAGCCGCTGCAGCTTGTCTATTCTTTCCTCCGGTAACTACAGCAGGCCAGTCTCAGTGTCTAAGCATGCCCCCAGGTACATCAATTGCTAAGATGGGCTCAACTTGCTCTTGGCCATGATGATTACCCTTCACAGATCCTGCAAGAACTATATTATCTTCTGGCTCTAGTGGTACCCTGACGACAGCCTCTAGTGCCAAGAGGCATTCCTGAGTCAGCTTTACCATGTGCACCTTTCCCAGCGCCTTGCAAGGGGAATCCATAAAGGCATCCGACAGTGGGTGCTGAAATTCTAGGGCATATCCTTCGCAAATGATCTCCAGGACCCACGGTTATTTGGGCCCAGGAGTGGTAAAAGCATTGGAGATGTTCCCTGGTCTGCCCACCGTTCTTCTGGGCCTCCCTGGCTTCAATGTTGCTTTTTGGTGGGGTTGGAGAATCCAGTGAAATAGCCATGGGCCATCCCTCTACCCCGAAAGAACCATACCCGGTAAGGGAAATGCCCCCTCTGAGAAGGGGCAAAGCATATCGTCCGAAAGCGGTGAAAATCTCGTGCTCCTCCCCAAGTCTGCAGTGACTGCCCCTTGCCTCCCAGGCAGCCTGGCTTCCTTAGTCTCACAGAAGTCCTTGACCAACTCCTTGAGGGACTCGCCAAGCAGGAACTTAGTCTTAAAGGGAAGCTTGCTCAATCTGATCTTGGATGACACATTAGCTGACAAATTACGCAACTACAGAAAAACACTGAGCCGCCACGACCACTATACTCTTGGAAGAGGAGCGCACAAGATCAAAACAGAAATCAGAAAAAGTATGCAGAGGTGGACTCCAACTTAGACAGTTCCATATCCTATGGAGGGTCAGTAATTAGATCAGACCTGCTTCATTGCACTTTTCTGCTAGTTCTCCTTTTAAAATGTATCCACGGTTTGCCTTCTTAGGCTCTGTCTGTCTTGTGCTGTATTAATTGAGGATTTGGGGGGATACGATTTCCTTATAGAATTATCTGTTTATGTGTAATAAGTTATTACTGGATTACTGTTTCAAGTTTTGGAATGCTTGATGTGTGTAATATAAATTCAAATAGAAAAAGCATTCAGCTACAGGTTTTCCTTTAGACTGGCAGTTATAATGCTTTGCTCCCTTACTGCAACATTCCCTTCCTTTAAATCCTTATCCTGCCCTTCCTTCCCATATGGATCTCCCCTTAAAGTCGCGATTCTGTTAATGTCTTCAGTAAAAGAACAGAAATATGGAAATTACACTTACCTGGTAATTGATGTTCCTTGAGGGAGTACAGTTCAGTCCTCCACCACTGGGTAGTGCACCTCCTCCTGCAACATGGAGACTGGACAAGTCAAACTTGTGACATCACCGGGTATATCCTGCTGGCCTTCTCCCATGATCCCCCAGTGACCTACTGTCAAAGCAGACTCAAAGGAGCAAACAAACAACCAGTTAAAGTACTAAATACAAAGCTATGCTCAAACTTCAACTTTAAAATCACAGGGCCCCAAAAAGAAAGGCCGAAAACACCCTCCTCCGTGCCCCTGTCCCCCTGCGCACCAAACAGCGGAAGACAGAGAGCTAGAAGGAAGGAGAACTAAGGAAGAGGCAGAAAAGGTTGCTCTCGCGATTACCTGCCAATCAGAGCCCGTTGCCGACGCTAGGATCCGAAAGCACACTCGGAACTGACGCCTCGCGTCTGAAACATCCATCCCCGGGCGGGAATGAGGACTGAACTGTACTCCCTCAAGGAACATCAATTACCAGGTAAGTGTAATTTCCATTCCTTATCGGTCCTACAGTTCAGTCCTCCACCACTGGGATGTACCAGAGCAGTAATCATTGGGAGGGACCTATCCAGTCGGCTCGGCCCCTAAACGAACAGAGCAGGCACCGACCCCAGCCCGCTCCTCACGTCAACAGGCGGTAAGCCAACCAGGAAGAGACACGACCGAGAGCCCACTTGGATCCTCTTCACTGGTTGAAAACAGCACAGAACTCTGCCCCAAGCAGCGCTAGTGCTTCAGAAAGACAAACTCGCCATCGCAAAACACACTGAACGCCCTAGAAACAGACCTACTGAGAAGGCTACCGGAGCTCCGCCTGAAAAATCCGCTTGAGCTCCCCCTTGGCTCTCGACCCCACCAGGGTGTCAAGTGTTAGCAACCA
Source organism: Ichthyophis bannanicus (assembly GCA_033557465.1). NCBI lineage: Eukaryota > Metazoa > Chordata > Amphibia > Gymnophiona > Ichthyophiidae > Ichthyophis > Ichthyophis bannanicus. Next base: position 11,810,330 of record CM066044.1, on the reverse strand, counting down.
CTGCTCTCCCACAGAACCCGCCTCCACGGAGGGACAGGCAGCGAAGAGACCTCCCAGAAAGCGACGGGAACCTTCACCTAAGGTCCAAGAAACGCAGGTTACAAGCAAAGTGTTCTTGCGTAAGTCCCAAACCGACAACTAGACAGGCACAGCCGGATTTCACGAGGGAGAATGGAACCGAGGTCCATCCAGACAGAGGTGGGAAGCAAAATGAGGAAAATGGAAAAAACCACCAGCGTCAAACACCCTATTTGTCACACCTCTTAAGGGCTTTATTCTTTGCAACACAAAGTAGCTCTACAGCTATGTCCTGGACCAGTTGGAGTCTTTTTAATTGAGAATGTGGAATGCAGCTAAGCAATGAGTTGCAATAAACCAAGCGTGATCCACCAAGGGCATATAAGAGGGTGTCAAGTGCCCCAGAGTCCAGCGTTGTTTCAGAAGAAGTGGAGTCTTACATGGTGTGACAAAAAAGAAGGAGACTCTGGTAGCCACGCCCACGACGCAATGCCAGTAGGCCAAACCGCTTACATCACCTGGATATGCCCTCCGGAATTGGAGGAAACATGCAGAAGTAGCAATCGCCGACGTGATCCATGGGCCCTCTCCAGATCATTGGAAACCGCAAAAGACTTTGATGGTCTTTTCTCATCCATCCACAGCCTGAGATCTGCTACACATGTATTGCAGCATATGTGTGGCGCCTAGCTTTTATCCTGATCTTTTATTCTGCAGCCAAAATATAAATTGTAGGCTTTCTGAACCGCCACAGTCATATGCCATTTTTGTGATGTAAAAGTCACATCACCACAACTAGAACAGAAATTATCTGCATGATTAACACCAGTACGAGGGAATCGCAAAATATGCTGTTAGTGACCTATAGGTATAAAAAAAATTTCTTTTTTTTTTTTTTTTTTTTTTACTGTCAAGCGAGGCAAATTTAAGTAGTGACTGCATCAACTGGTTTTGGACAGTTATTTTGATTGGTTGCAAGTAAAGATTATGCAAGCTCACGCAAATGTTGCAGAATACACTGGTAATGGTCCCCACTGACTAATGAAGAGCACATATCTTAGCAACCAGACCATTGGCCATTTTCACTATGACCTCTGAAAGGCATAGAATGGACCGGGCCACGGCCCCGTACCAATGCGTCGACGCTATCCAGTAGCCTCATATGTCCTCTGCTAAACATCGACCCGTCGCCGCAGACTGACAGGTCGCCATGAGGTCCAATATGGGCTGACCGCATCTGAGCACACGCGGCGCGCACACCGCCTGAATGCAATCTCACTCCTCCGGCAAAACACTCGGACCCCCGCTAAGGACATTCGCCACCACAGTGTCCCCACCGAAACGCAGGCCGCCAAGGCTTCAACCGCTCACGCTGTCCCTTTGCTCGGGCCACCCTGACCACCCGACCGACTCCACCCTTGCCGATTGAAATAGGCCACCATCCCGGAGATCTCAGACAGCACCTACAGCGCTCGATCTGCTACTGTGTCCGCGAATGCCTGCCACGGCTGACGTACCGCGTACCGTTCCAGTCAGACGATGGAACACTGGGCGTGCTGCGTACACTAAAACGCCTTGTACATAAAGGATCCCCAAAATGTAGCCGAGTCTAACCACGCTCCGGCCAAGCTCCGGAAGAAAGGGACAGAACCTTATAAAAAAGAAGTGGAGACAATTAGGAAGACTTTCCTGTTTGATTATTCTTTTTTTTTTTTTTCCTTTTTACAACTCCATAAGGGCCACAAGGCACACAACCGAACAGGGCATTGTCCAGAGAACGCAAGGCCCCTCCTCCAGGCTGACTCCACATCCACAGCCTAAACCGGCAGTCACCTTGGCTGATGCCGAGCAGCGCGGAAGCCAACTTGTAAGCCCAGCATATGAAGTATGCCTACTAGTACAGCATTCCACAATGGAGGGACATGTAACCAGACGGCTTTGAATATGAACCTACAGATATCCCGCGCTTGCTCCAAGACAAGCACTGTGCAGCCTACTGGTCTTCTCGGAGCACCGCCACGACCCGAAGACCTAAACCGGCCAGCAAAAGACAACATACGCTGGGCCCGAAAGGAACCTGGTTGAACGGATCCCAGCACTCCCTGTATCGTTAGGATCGGAGCCTCCCCCCAAGGACTCAGCCCTGGCTGGAACCGGCTGAGCATAACTCCAGGTCCTGCGGCGAGCCCCCACGAAGAAGTGGGACGCAACGATGCCTTGAGGAAAGGGAAGGCGCAATGGGTGAAGCAAGTTGCTAGCCGACCAAGGAGTAAACCCCACACGCGCACCTCAACGGAAGGACGGAAGAACCGAGGATTCTGGTCCCACAGGTGCGCCTGCTAGCCTTTAACAACATACACCTCCGCAGGTACAAAAAACTTAAATTGTGAGCACCTTCAGGGGTAAGGGGAATAGACGACAGCCTCCGACTGTGGACCACCTTGTCTTGCACAACAGACAGCAGCACCCCACCAAACAAATGATTGGGAATATATGACCTCAGAACCCCAAGGCAGAGGTAAAACAGTAGAACGTGCAGTGGACGTGAATTTCCAGATCTGCCAGCCCTCCTGCCCACATTGAGAAGAGGCAGAGAAGAACTGGACTGGCGGATCTGGAGGGGTGCCTCCTGGACAGCCGGGCCACCGAAGGGAAAGCTGATGACTGAGGCCCAAACTCCTCAGGATGGCCCCGTCTTGCATTGGCAACCCCATGCAACACCATGACAACCCCACTCACGATATCCCAAGCGATCTCTGTCATTGCTGCAACAATCACCTGAGCATGAGACCACAGACGGAACACGGACATGCAGACGCACTCAAGGAGAGTGCACCTAAGAAGTATGAGCCTATCCAACATCCAGCACCACATGTCCAGGTGTCCCACTCCTGTCACCCAAAACACAGGACGCTTGAACCTAGGTGACCGTCATAGCAAAGACAGGGAGGCCTGACTGCCGCTATCAACCCTTCCAGGACCCTGGAACACTAAGCCCCGGACTGTGCCATCCAGCAACACTTCTCACGATCCCCAGCAGGGGCCTTTCCCCAGATGGCCCAGATGGGCAGAGTTCCCGCCAAATGGGCAAGCTGCGCTCTGATAACATAGTGCAGAAAACCAAATCAAAGTGTCTTAACCTAGCTAATTTTTGTCTAATAGTGATCATTCATAATATCAGCCAGGCTCAATCATAACATTAGTATTAATGATCTCTAAAGATTGAAGAGTTACTAATGTAACACTAATTGTTTTTTTTTTGTTGTTGTTTTTTTTAAAAGAGCTTCAAAGGCGATCTTGGAAACTACAGACCAATGAATCTGAGTTTCAGTGTTCTGAAAAGCAGCACCAAGCTGTCTTTTCAAAGGGTTAATAAACATGTCAGTAAGCCAAATGATATGTATCTGGATGGTTTTAGGAGGTACTTGACAAAGCCCTTATGAACTTCTCTGAGGAAGGAGATGATGTGCCTATTATAGAATGGGAAATGGATCAAAAACAGGAACACAATAGGACTAAATGGCCAGTTTTCTCACAGGAGACCCGTAAATAGTGGAATGTCTCGGGATCTGCACTGGAACTGGCATCTGGTAACATCTACTGCACTGAAAATGATCTGGAAAAGAGATCAGCAAGCATGGCGATCAAATTTGCAGATGGCATAACGACATTTAGAGGCTGTCTGCACAATTTCCAAGCGTATAAACATGGAAATAGCATCCTTATGTAAATGACAATTTCAGAAAGGGCTCAATTTGTAGGTGGTTGTGCCGCCGATGACCCTGAATGGCCAAATCCTAGCACGGAAATCTGCTGCTGACAGACGTTGCTAACTGCCAGAATGCAGACAAAGGTAAAGGCACCCCCCAAGAAGTAAAACCCAAACCAATCACATTACATTCAAAGAACTATAAACTATCATGAAATTAAAAGGAAATTAAATTAAAATTAAAAGTAACAGCAAAAGGAAGTCCTTATCTGGGTGTAGCCGCGTGGAACAGCGTCGTCTGCTCAAACGCGAGGCTGCTCCGCTCTCCGCCAGGAGGCCTCAGCCCTGCCGAGAAAATAGCGCCAATCCGAAGCAGGCCCGTTTGGCGCCAGACACCACAGAGGCGGCAAGAGCTCAGAGCCCCTCCATGCAGACTCGAGAGACTCCCTTGTGGCGTCGGGATGCAGCAGTTACCCCGCTGTAGCTGCGGGGTGAAGAGCTGTCCAGACACGCTGCTGCCTCGCGCCAACCAGAAGTAGCAGACGCTGCGAGCCCCCGGCCCACCGGCTAAAGAACCTTGAACGGCCTGAGGCTCCCGCCGCGATGGGAATCTGCCGCATGGACACTGCCAAAATGCAGGTGTTTTCCACAGAGCTTCTCCCCGTACAGTCCTGGGGGAGAGATCATCACCGGGCACAGAGACCGAAGAATCCCAAGCAGAGAGGCTAGCTGGCAGCGTGAACTTTGAAAAGGGACAGAACCCCCCTTTACACTAAGGCAGACTAGGTGAAATAAATAAAGTAAAAGTAAATTAAATTAAATGAAAATGAATACAATTTACAGGAATTACACCTAAAGAAGGGCAAAAGAAATGCAAGGTAAATCAAATCCTGACTAACTGCTCCTAAACTGCTTCTCAAGTGAGCCCAGCACCTAGGCTCACTACGTCCTCATGCTGCATGGAGACTGGACACACTGGGGGATCATGGGAGAAGACCAGCAGGATATACCCGGTGATGTCACAAGTTTGACTTGTCCAGTCTCCATGTTGCAGGAGGAGGTGCACTACCCAGTGGTGGAGGACTGAACTGTAGGACCGATAAGGAACCTGTATTTAAAAGTTATTGTTGCAATAAAGGTAAACATTTGATCTCAAATGTTTGAACCAGTCAGAATATTATGATATAATCATTTTACATATGCTTTGATATTGAAAAAGGCAAATGAATAAATTAAATTCTGGACCTCAAATTTTGAGTGACTCAGATGGAGATCCAATTTGAACCTTCATAAAAGCTAATATTACTAACCTTAATGCACACAGTGAACTCAGAGCTTCTCCTCGGAATCCAAATGTTGATACGTGAACTAGGTCGGAGAAATCTTGGAGTTTAGAAGTATAATGTTTCAGAGCTAGAAAAAAAGATTGGTAAAACAGTATTATGTACATAACACATCCGACTTAAATTTACAGATCACAGATCTCAAACACTTACCCATAACATCATACTACATAAGTATTCCCATAAAGAATCTCCAAAATGTACATTTTCTAGCTAAAGCCACCAGCTGTAAGGAAAATTACCTTTAAATATGGAATTAAATAAAGCTTAGATCCCCCAATATTATTCACAAGTCTTCAACTTACAATCAAATTTTGCCACATTACACTCAGAAGATAAAGGTTCAACTTACTTAAGCCTTCAAAGTTTTCTTCCTGCACTCCACAGCCATTATCTGAAACTTCTAAGTAATCGGTTCCATATTCTTTTAGCTTTATGTCTAAAATAATTAGAAAGGATCTTTAGTAACAGAACATTACCACTGCTAAGCAGCCCTACGAATTGATATAGCAGATACTACATGATAGTGCTATACACTCAACAACTTTCACCAGCTGAAATACAGCATATCCTGATGTCTCCGATGGAGATTAACTCCCCTGCAACTAGTGTTAGGCGTGGTGAAAGTTTCCTTCCCAGCATTTGCTTGTGTTTTTTTTCAAAGGGTTTCATATATGGTCTATGATCTGTTATGACTTGTTTTTAATTGCATAAGGGAAAACAAAATCAATACATTCAGGACTGTTTCACCAGGGACCCAGTGATTATTATCTATCAATTTGTGTTTGAACATCAGTTCTCCGTGATCAATCTGTAGGAGAGCTCCATGATATTTTTGTTTAACAAATGTGTTGATCAAACAAAAACCACCCCGTGTCCTCGGAGATCAAAAACTATGTATCAAAAACTGCAAGGTCCAGAAGACATTGAGAATCCAAAACTATATTTGTCGGGTACACTGTCACAGGAGAGGGAGATAGGTTTCGTCCTCATCATTGACTAGTCCTGTACTGCCTGAAGCAGATTTGTGTTCCAACCCGAAACGTATCACATCGCACACAGGACTGTCTTCTGACACTTGTTTAAGAGGAGTTTCATCGTGCTATTTTCTCAATCACATTTCAATTAAAAAGGGTTTACTGCAGCAGGGGGTGGGGAGAGGGAAACCCATCTCCCTCTCTTGTGACAGTGTACACGACAAATACAGTTTTAGATTCTCAATGTCTTCCTTTGGATCTTGCAGTTTTTGTTACAAATTGTTGGGCATTGAATTTTGATCTTATTTGTATTTACACATTGCTGTTCTTTTGCTAAATTCAAGACTATAGACATGTCATAATCTAATAAATGTGACACTAGAAAACACACAAGGAAAATGGCACACTTACCAATATTAGTTGCTCCAGCATCTAAACTGTTTTCCACCAGTTCTTTTACTGCTGTGCCCAGATTCAGTACAACCTGTCCTGAGCAGATCTGATGAACTGACTTGTGATCTATAGGCTTGATTATTTTAGCAGGGTCTATGCTGTGGAAAGAGAAATTAAAAGTATAAATCATGTTGTTGTTAAAAGCCATTAAGTCTATGTCAACTCATAGTGATGCTATGGTTACTTGTCCTGAACTGTGTTCAGTCTTCAGTCAACTGGCTTAAGTGCTGATCGAGTGGACATGTTAACAACTCTTTCCTAAAACCTATCCCTTGGGTCTGACATTTCAATCAGGATGAAAAATGTATTACAGCTTTCTTTCCAGAGGACAATGTTTCACAACAGTGCTCCTTAACGGAGCCTTTCAAGTTGCCCACAAATGTCTCCTCAGTTATGCTAACAATCCTTTGCTGGCATTCCATGATATAACAGTAACCAAAATAGATCATTTAAACTGTATGAAAGCTGATCCAAGTCATGGGAATTAAATATATTGCTCTTACAAAAAGAAAAACCTTTAGAATATAAGTAATTTCCGGAGAGGTTCTGAAATGATGCACAATCTGTCATTTAAAAGATCATCCTCATCATATCATGTTGCTGTCAAATTATGTCACTGTATCTGTGCGTTCAAGAGAGCAGACTGACAAGCTATTACTAAGTCAGTGGTTATACATGGGGCTGCATGAAACAGATACTGCACTGTCTGTGTAAGCCCACAGTCACATTTGTCTGATCCAGTTGTCAGTCTCCACTTTACCATAGATTTCTATTAACACACATAATTCTTTCCATCCACCAACAGGAAGTTTTTCCTTTCACGATACCTATGCAGGGTAACTTTGTATAGGGTATCTAAGTCGGAAAACAGATGTTTAGATCTAAGTATCCAAAAAGCCCCTGTTATTTTATACAAGGTTTTCTAAACGTGGAACCTTTTATAAACTATACATAGTGCTGCCAACAATTTACATGTCTTTAGTACAACACACATTAGAAAATGTGGCATCACCCAAGGTTTGCACATGTACGTAGCACTATTTACGCATACAAGTAGTGATTTTTGTTACCTGTGTAAGGAACAGGGGATTTAGAGTAATGGAGGAGTAGTCTGAAGATTAGAGCAGTGCGTTAAGAGCTAAGGAAGCTCAGTTTGAATCTTAGACAAAGTGATGGAACTGGATGGGATACATCCGAGAATATTGAAGGAACTTGGGGACCTTCTAATAACTCCATTGTCTGAACTTTTCAGTGCTTTTTTTAGAATCAGGAGTGGTGTACTTAGATTTCAGTAAAGTCTTTGATACCGTTATCACATAGACGATTTATAAACAAACTGAGCACCCTAGGGATGGGCCCTAAAGTTACTGATTCGGTTAGAAATTGGTTGAGTGGGAGGCAGCAAAGGGTACAGGTAAAATGGAGCTCACTCTCAGGAGAAGGTGATTACCAGTGGTGTGCCCCAGGGATCTATCCTTGATCCGATTCTTTTTAATATCTTTGATAGTGATATTGTGGAAGGTCTGCCTCTTTGCGGATGATACCAAAATCTGCAATAGGGTAGACACCCAGGAAGGAGTAGATAACATGAGGAGAGATCTAGCTAAGCTTGAAGAATGGTCAAGAATTTGGCAACTGAGATTTAATACTAAACAATGCAGGGTCATGCATTTGGCCAGCACAAATCCAAGGGAGCGATACAGTGTAGGGGCGAAGTATTTCTGTCCACAAAAGAAGCGTGGAGCATGGGCGTGATTATTTCTGATGATCTTAAGGTGGCTAGACAGGTAAAAGAGGTGACGGCAAAAGCCAGAAGGATGCATAGGGCGAGGAATGACCAGCAGAAAAAAAAAGGAGGTGATAATGCCTCTGTATAAGTTTTTGATGTGACCTTGTTTGGAATATTGTGTGCAGTTCTGGAGATCACACCTTCAAAGAGACATAAACAGAATGGAGTCGGTGCAGAGTGGCTACTAAAATGGTTAGTGGTCTTTGTTATAAAGCATATGAGGACAGACAAAGACGTTTAAATACCTCTATGGCAAAAAAAGCACAAGAGGAGAGCTTCTTTCGATTGAAAGCAAGCTCTGCTATGAGGGGATATAGGATGAGTGTGAAGGGAGATAGACTCAGGAGTAATATGTGGAAATATTTCTCTATGGAAAGGGTAGTAGATACGTGGAATAGTCTCCCAGTGAATGTGGTAAAGACGAGGACAGTATTGTAGTTCAAAAAAAGCCAAGGACAAACACAGAAGACCTCTAAAGGAAAAGAAGGGACTTTAGTATTTGATATAGAAGGGCAGACTAGATAGAAACATGACAGAAAAAGAAGACCACATGGCCTATATGTCTATATGCCACAGCATGATATTGAACCACATGCATTGTTATCCCCCCCTTTCAAATCCCAGGTTCAAACAAGCACCTAGCCAAGTGTTTTATACATGATTGGAAGCAGGTGGAAATGCCAATGTGAAAATTGTCTGCAGAATTATTATATTGTTGATGTAGAAAAAGATGCAATATATGCACACTGTGAAGGACTACCCCGAACATTCCTCCTTAATATTTCTATATGCTAGTTCTTTCACTTACAAGTAGCAACTTTTCTAGAATTGCTACTTCTGTGTGTATGCGGAATTACATGTGTAAATGGTGCTGAATCCTAAAATCACTTATCTCCGTTTATCATAATTCTAACTATTGCAACTTCTGAGACAATTCACAGAGACAGATGCAACTTGTAGATGCAAAATATGGTTTGTTATAACTTTCATGAAAGACAGTGTGTTTTAGCTGAGCTGGAGTTCTGCATTCTGAAGGACAATATTTATGCTACAGAATATTCTGTGCGCCGTCACTGTTGAAAGCTAGCAGTTGGTGAACATTTCTCCCGGGTTTCACCCTTAGTCTTAAAATCTGCTAAATTTTAAACTAATCTAGCCCCAGCTGAAAAAACATTTGTGACCCCCTTTGTTTATCAAGCTTGATTTTACAAGCCTAAATGAGAGCTGCATCTTCTAGCACTATATCACAAATTGTTTTGTTGTGACTAATGGGTTTTCGTGGCAAGATACCAAAGTAGATTGACAGGCCTTTCTTCTGTGCAGGTAATGCCGGTGTTGTTGCTGCTGTCAGAGAAATGTGATCCCCTGCCACCAACACTGTCCCATACTGCTGCCGCCCCCCAGATGAGTGGTTTGTTTTAGTCTGGTACCTCATCTGAGACCTGTCCATCTTGGGAGACCCTGCCAGTAGTTAAGCTACTGAAAACGTAGCACTCAGCACCACTGATGCACACAAGGCTGAAAGTTATCGCGATCTAACACAACTGCTTATCAAGAGCACAGAACATTAGTCTTAAAATGGACATGCACCTTAACGTGTGACGAAAACAAGGATCCTGACTACTGGCAAAAAAATAATTTCATTCTCGATGGAGAAGAAATAGAAACAGTGGACAACTTTAATCTGTTTGGATCAATAATCAAATGACAAGCAGTCAAGAAATCGGATGAAGCACCTAAACAAGATTCTCAAGTGCAGAGACATATCTCTCCAAACAAAGATTTGACTTGTCCAAGCTATGGTATTTTCAATAACGTCAAAAGCCAGGAGGATATTGGGCTGCATACAAAGAAGAATTACCAGCAGAAAAGAAGAGGTACTTATTCCACTATACAAGTCACTGGTAAGGCCTCACTTGGAATACTGTGTTCAGTTTTGGAGACCATATCTTGCAAAGGATGTAAAAACTGGAAACTGTTCAGAGGAAGGCTGCGTCAGAAGCCTTATGAGAAGAGACTTGAAGACCTAAATATGTACACTTTGGAGGAGGAGAGGAGAGATAGGGGAGATATGATTCAGACCTTAAATACTTAAAGAGAAATAATTAACAAACAAACCTCTTGCAAATACGGGGAAGCTGTAAAACTAGAGGGCATAACATGAAGCTGCAAGGTGTTAAATAGAAAGGCAATGTCAGGAAATAATTTTTCACTGAAAGGGTGGTGGATGCTTGGAATGCCCTCCCAATGGAAGTGGCAGGGGCAAACACAGTGACGGAATTCAAAATGGCATGGGATAGACACAGTGGATCCCTTTACAGCAATAGGATAAAATCAAAATAAACTGAACCATCTAATTTCTCAACAAATAGGGGTGTCCTAAATGGAGCGGTGGGTTCACCCCTAAACAAAGACACGGGGAGGGGTGGCCTGCACAGAGCGGCAGGTGCACCTACTCTTGCCATCTTACTGGGCAGACTAGATGGACCATACTGGTCTTTATATGCCGTCATTTACTATCTTACTATGTCATATGGATGTGAAAGTTGGACAGTGAAGAATAAAGAGGAAGAAAAATCAATGCCTTTGAATTATGGAGCTAGCAAAGAATACTATGTATATCATGGACTGCCTGAAGAACAAATCAATCAGAACTACAGTATATCAAATCTAAGCTTTTCTTAGAAGCTCAAATGACAAGAATTCGACTTTCATACTTTGGATACATCATGCAAAGAGAAAGATCATTAGAGAATAACATGTTCGGAAAGGTTGAAAGTCAGTGCAAGAGAGAATAATGTCAGTAATATGTAGAAGTGTTTAGAAGAATTCACAGATTCATAGGATACTGACAAGAGCTGGAATGTAAATACCTCTGCTACAGCATCTAGATTGAACTGAAACACCCATTTCATTTTTCACAGGGATTGGCAACCTAGAAGTAAAATGCTCTATAATGCTGTAACTAGTCCCCATTAATAAATGACCAAATTCAGCTTAATACAAGCCAGTAGAAGACATGGGAATCAGAAAACCCACATGCAAACCTATGATTACATATATTCAGAGACCCATTGATATAACAGCCGTCATTAACCCCATATGTTTATCTGTATGCTACACTGTTTTCATTTTACCTAGAAAAGAAAGTACTTAGGGTATTGAAAAATTGCATTCATATATCTAAGTCATAAAGTATGTGGGTGCTTCTAGCACACATATATTATGATAATTTTCTACAAGGTGCTTCCTTTTGGAAATTAGTGTCAAGTATAAAACATTAAAAGGGAGGAGCGGCCTAGTGGTTGGGGCAAGTTACCTCAGGCCAGAAGGTCGGGGGTTCAAATCCCCCTAGAGGACAGCAACCTTGGGCCAGAAGGACTGGGGTTTCTAGTCCCACAGGTTCTCCTTGTGGTCTTGGGCAATGGAGGGTTAACTGGCTTGCCCATGTTCCCTGTAAGTATTAGTGTATGTGTCTCATATCCCTCATGTTAAATGTATCCCCCAATTGTGTTGTGACCACTTTGATTGAAGGATAAGGTGGTATACAAAACTGTCTAAATAAATTAAAAGCAACCACGTATTTTACACTTATTATATATCCTGCATACCTGTGACAATGTGATGGATTCGTATGTTTTCCCCCCGTTTGTTTGAATATCTCATTACAGCTGGACAAGAAGTATGCATGCTATGGAAGCTTGTGCGTATTTTTAGTTAGATCGCGTGAACTTATTTTTCTGACACTGTGGCAGGTGCAGGCCTGTGACCCACGGTGTCTGACATAGGCAGGCCAGCATGGCTAGCTTGACCTGTAAATGAGGCCTGTGGAGAGGCATATAGGATTGCACATCCCCCAATATGCTGCTATTGTAAGATAGAACTCAGTAGAAGTATTGAATTAGCTTAGGTAAGCAGAACTGCAGAACTGAGAAATGGAAAAATACAGAAAAGACATGTTTAAAAGTTACTGATAAGAAAAAAGTACATCTGCAAAGAAATAATGAGGAGTGCTGACAGATGAGTTACAGAACCTCGCTCTTCTGTATGCACAAATTGGTTCTATAACCTTGAGAGTGTGAAAGTAACAAGTTGATGAACTGACCATTGTAATTGGGACTAGAAGGGGGGCAGGCAGGTGTCATGCCCACAGAAGGGACATAATTGGATAAACTTATCAGTACCGGGACCAATGGAAGGGGTACGGGAGGTACGGGAGGTTACCGGGACCAATGAAATGTTTTTCTATACCTAGAATGGAACAAAAGTCTATAAAAGTTGTTGTAATGCTTGAAAACTTTGCTCAGCCATTTTGAAATTGACTTGCTTGAGACTTGTGCACAAATAAATGATTTGGACCTTCTGAACAGACTCCTGGTATCATTGGTTTGTCTGCGCTTTGCTGCTACATATTCCTTGGTGCGTTGGCCGGGAAGTTGTGGAATCAAAGTGTATATAGGGCAATATACCACGACTTTCCGCCTCTATAGGCTTGGTCCTGCCGGGATCGCGCCCTTCCGACGAGGGCTGCTCCCTGGCGCCACCGGTCCCTTGTATCGGAGGGAGCTGGTCGGACCTCGGCGGGTGCCGGACCCGGTTGGAGCCAACGCCTCGAACCCGAGTGAGGGGAGTCCGAGGTCCAACTCATGCGCCTGCTTGGGAAGTTTGAGGACCGGATCCGGTGAGTATAGTTTTGATTTTGGGTCTAGACAGAAATAGAAAGAGCAGTACTGCCATTGGAATTTGGAATTTGTAATCTCGAGATATTGGGAATTGGTAAGAGAGCATGATCAACTCTCAAGGAGGAGCCGAGTAACCCGGCATGGGAATTCGCTGGGGGAAACCCTCATCCTTTTTGTAATTGGGAAAAAGACTAGTCAGAATAGACAGAAACGAATGCATTCTGGGATACGTTGCTAGCATGATTGTGTGAACGAAGTGTGAATGAGAGGTCTGGCAGCACGGACCAAGTGAAGGCGGACCCCTGATTAGCGCATTTCCTGACCGGGCGACCGCGTTCAGGTCGCGAAAAGGGGGAAGCGATTGTCATCTTGTCTTGTTATTTGTATTCCCTATACGTTTCCAGGGCCGTGAGGACCCCTTACCCACGGTCCGCCCTCCTTTTCCCTTCTGTCTGTTGTTGCGCGCACACATCGAAATGGGAGGGGCGGGGTCTACTAGAAAACACTCCATTAGAATGTATGATCGCACATTTTAAAGAGGGATATTCAGGAGATTATGGTATTAAAATGACAGCAGCCCGTTTGCAGATTTTGTGTACTAGGGAGTGGCCCGATCTAGACCCCATCTGGCCCCGAGAGGGAACGTTCACTGTAGAGATTATTCAGTCAATACACCGTAGAGTACGGGTAGCGCACCCCGATCAATACCCCTATATAGATTCCTGGTTAAGTATTTGTGAAGATCCGCCCCCCTGGGCGCAGCGCTGTTATGAGGAACAGTGCAGAATAATGTTAGCTAAAACAGATTCTAGACAGAAAACGGAACAGCCTAGAATGAAAGAGCAGGATAAGAAAGCCAAGAAGAAACCCATCTTGGTAGATCCTGATTCCCCAGAGATAGTCCTCAGGCAGCCCCGAACCCCAGGTCCAGTAAGAGTAGCCCGGCGTCCTGCCCCAGAACCCCAGAGACGGCCAGAGCCGAGGCGGGCCCCAACCCCTGATCCCCCTCCTGGAGGAGAGAAAGAGGAAGAATTAGTGGAAAGAGAAGAGGAGGACATAAAAGACGAGTCAGAAGTGGAGATAGAAGAAGGAGAAAGAGAGAATTCCCCAGAAGAGGAGGACAGTGTACAAATAATCGAGAAAGCCAGCGCTAGCACTAGCACGCCAGTGAGAGAGAAACCCAAAGCAAAACCTGTTGAGAAAAAGAAAGTGACTCCTGCAAAGGCAACGACAATAACCCTTAGATCCCAAAAGATGCCTGTGACAGCCAAACTGTTTCCCTTACGGCAAGTCCCGGGAGTGCCCGTAAAGAATGATAATGATGAAGTGGTAGCGGGACCCCTAACTTATGTGTATATCCCTTTCTCTACAACTGATTTATTAAATTGGAGGTCGCATTATGCCTCCTATACTAGTAAGCCCCAGGAGCTGACAGAATTAGTAACTAGTATTATGGAAACTCACCAACCCACTTGGCCAGATTGCCGTCAGCTCCTGACCACCCTATTCACTACAGAAGAACGAGCGAGAATTAGAAAAGCAGCTATTGAATGGATGGCAGAAAACCCTGTAGCTCCGGCGCAGGGGCAGAATATAATAGACCGTAGGGAAGCAGCTCAGAGAGAATTCCCGAATGAAGACCCCCAATGGGATCCAAATACAGATGAAGGATCCACAGCCCTAGCCCGTTTTCGCCAAGGCTTTTTACAAGGCCTGAAAAGGGGGGGCCAAAAAGCTATGAACCTTTCCAAAGTTGCAGGAGTTATCCAAGGGATAGATGAGAGCCCAGCAGATTTTTATGAAAGATTAACTGAAGCATACAGAATGTATACTCCCTATGATCCCGAGGCACCAGGAAGTTTATGCATGGTGAATTCTGCTTTTGTAAACCAGTCTCAACCAGACATTAGACGTAAATTATAGAAATTAGAAGGGTTTGCGGGCATGAATGCAACACAGTTATTGGAAGTCGCTCATAAAGTGTATGTGAATCGTGATACTGAAAGACAGCGAGAATGTGATAGAAAGATGAAGAAGAAAGCTGATTTTTTGGCTGCGGCCATAGTTGAAAAGAAAAGGGGAGGTGTCCCTAGTCGAAGGAGCAGAGGAAGAGGGCGGGGTCAAGGCGGAGGCCGGACCCAGAGACTAGGCGTGAACCAATGCGCCTATTGCAGAGAGGAAGGACATTGGAGAGATACGTGCCCGCAACTCGAAGACGCCCAGCAAGATGACGACAACGATCATCAGTGGCGAGAAGAAAGACGAGGCCGTCCCCGAGGCCGAGGAGGAGCCAATCGAGAACAATACCAGCGAGAGAGAGGAGGAGCCATTCAAGCATTGGCCACACCAGCCCATGATGAGGATGACGTGGATTAGGACAGACCGGGCTCCAAGTTTGCTTTAGGTCTCCAGGAGCCTATGGTCGGAATACAAATAGGAGACCAAATTATGAACTTTATGGTTGATACTGGAGCACAGCATTCAGTAATAGACAAAAAGATAGCCCCATTCACTACAAAAGCAGTCACCATTATAGGAGCAACTGGTGCCAAAGCCACAAAGTCTTTTCTTCAAAACCGAATATGCAGTCTAGGAGGACAGCAAGTAACTCATCAATTCCTTTACATGCCCGAATGTCCAGTACCACTACTGGGACGAGATATGCTAGCCAAGCTTCAAGCACAAATATCTTTCTCTGAACAAGGAGAAATGCAAATGACAGTAAATTCCCAAGCCAAACCAGCAGGAGTAATGCTGCTGACAGTGCCCCGAGAAGAAGAATGGAGGTATTACGTTGATGACTCCATCCAAGATACCTATTTTGAACAAACTTTAAAGAACATCGATGCACCACCTGGAGTATGGGCAGAAGGCAGTCCCCCAGGCCTAGCCAAGCATATAGCTCCAGTGATTGTAACCCTCAAGCCTAGTGCTACACCAGTGCACGTCAAACAGTACCCTCTCCCAAGAGCCGCAATTGAAGGCATCCATCGCCACCTACAAAGATTGCTCGAGTATGGCCTACTAAAAGTATGTCAATCCCCATGGAACACCCCACTTTTGCCAGTAAAGAAACCTGGAACAGATGATTATCGCCCAGTGCAAGATTTGAGAAGAGTAAATGATGCAGCTGAAACCATACATCCAGTTGTACCTAATCCTTACACTCTTCTAGGACTGATACCTGCTGAAGCTACCCATTTCACTGTACTGGATTTGAAAGATGCATTCTTTTGCATAAGATTAGCCCCTGTAAGCCAAATATTGTTTGCATTTGAATGGCAGGACCCCATCTCTGGAAGAGGGGGCCAACTTACCTGGACAAGACTACCCCAAGGATTCAAGAATTCACCTACCATCTTTAGTGCTGCACTAAATCAAGACCTTTCAAGCTATCCAGTAGCCCCGGGGAAGAGGGTGCTTCTTCAATACGTGGATGATCTGTTGATAGCTGCCGTATCAGAAAGTGAATGTATACTAGCCACCAAAGATCTCTTGCAGTTACTAGATGAAGCTGGATACAAAGTTTCCAGAGCCAAAGCACAGCTATGCCAAAAAGAAGTGAAATACTTGGGTTTTCGTATTACCCACGGAAGCAGAAGATTAGGCAGAGAAAGAAAAGAAGCAGTATGCAGAATTCCAACTCCAACAACCAGAAAGCAGGTCAGAGCCTTTCTGGGAGCGGCAGGATATTGCCGAATCTGGATACCCAACTTTGCCCAAATTGCCAAACCACTGTATGAAGCCACAAAAGGAGAAGAGAAGTCACCACTGGAGTGGGGACTTGAGCAGGATACAGCCTTCCAGAAGTTAAAAGAAGAATTGATGTCATCACCAGCACTTGGACTACCAGATGTCCACAAACCTTTCCACTTGTTTGTACATGAAGCACAGGGAAATGCCCTAGGCATGTTGACTCAGAAATTAGGAAATTGGGAGCGACCTGTAGCATACCTGTCGAAACAATTGGACCCTGTGGCCAAAGGATGGCCACCTTGCTTGAGAGCAGTTGCAGCTACAGCACTACTAGTGAGCGAAGCAGACAAGCTCACACTAGGACAGAACATACGAGTCACTGTGCCACATGCAGTCCTTGCCCTTATGGAACAAAAAGCAAATTATTGGCTCACCAATTCCCGAATGTTGAAGTACCAGAGCATGTTATGTGAAAACCCACAGATACAACTTGAAGTGAGCCATGCCTTGAACCCAGCTACCTTGATACCCATCAGTGAAGAACTCCCAGAACATGACTGTATCGAAGTCATGGAAACTGTGTTCTCTAGTCGACCTGACTTAACAGATGTGCCCATAGACAATCCCGACCAGATCTATTATGTTGATGGGAGCAGTCTCATCCTTGATGGACGACGCTGTGCCGGATATGCAGTCGTCACTCAACACGAAGTAGTTGAATCATCAGCTCTAGCCTCAGGCACATCAGCCCAGAAAGCCGAATTGATAGCACTCACCAGAGCATTGTTGTTAAAGAGAAAAACTTGTGCTAAATGTATATACAGATTCCAAATATGCCTTCACCACCTTGCATGCCCATGGAGCTCTCTATAAAGAAAGAGGACTCATCACATCCGGAGGAAAATCAGTCAAATATGGTCCCGAGATATTGATGTTACTTGATGCAGTCTGGGCCCCAACACGTGTAGCTGTCATGCATTGTAGAGGACATCAAGCAGGAAAAGGAGAAGTTGCCCGAGGAAATAGATTTGCAGATGCCTCAGCACGGCAAGCAGCTATGACAGGACAAATTGCCCCACAAGCTATGCCAATGCAAGCAGCATTGTTTCCAGTACCCTTGAATCTATGGACCCCACGATATACCACCAAAGAATTGGATTACTATTGTGACAAAGAAAATGGAGTATTGAAAGACGGATGGATTGAGCTGCCACCAGAAGAGGGCAGTCAACCTCCTGGACGAATAGTAATTCCTGAACTGTTAGGACCATCCTTTGTTAAAGCTTTCCACGAAGCCACCCACTATGGGAAGAGTGCTATGGAAAAAGCACTCAGACCACATTTCTACATCCCTCTGATGACAACCATATCAGCCTCAGTAGCACGTCAATGTGTAACTTGTGCCAAAAATAATGCCAAGCAAGGCCTTATTACAGCACCCCAAGTTCAGTCAGGAGGTGTCACCCCCATGCACAACCTCCAAGTTGATTTTACCGAAATGCCAAAAGCCAATGGATACCATTACCTATTAGTATTAGTTTGTACTTTCTCTGGGTGGGTAGAAGCATTCCCAACCAGAACTGAGAAAGCCCGAGAAGTTACCAAAGTCTTAATGAGAGAGATTGTCCCCAGATTTGGAATCCCAGCAGTAATAGGGTCAGACAATGGACCCTCATTTGTCTCCCAAGTTACTCAGCAGTTAGCCAAAGCTTTGCAGATACAGTGGAAACTCCACACTGCATACAGACCCCAGAGTTCAGGGAAAGTTGAGCGAATGAATCGTACCTTGAAAGTCCAAATGTCCAAGCTTTGTCAGGAGACACACTTGAAATGGCCCCAAGTGCTCCCCATAGCTTTACTCAGAATACGCTCAGCCCCTGTAAAGTCAACAGGATTTTCCCCTTTTGAAGTTTTGTATGGTAAACCCCCACCAATAGTGCAGGGAGTCAAAGGAAGTTTAGCCCAGATTGGTTCAGAAGTAACCAGACAAGAACTCCTAGCTCTTAGTTTTGTTCTGCAGACTCTCCATACGTGGATCCAAGACCAGTTGCCTATCAACTTGACGGAACCCTTGCATTCCTACCAGCCTGGAACTTCGGTGTGGATCAAAGATTGGAAGAAGATACCGTTGGAACCCCATTGGAAGGGACCGTACACCGTCATCCTGTCTACCCCAACTGCAGTAAAGGTAGCCGAGATCGACGCCTGGATCCACCACAGCAGAGTCAAGCCCGCCGCCGATCCTGAACCAGAGCAGTGGACAGCAGAACAGCACCCTGATGTACCCTTGCGAGTTACTTTGAGACGGCAACCAGCAGCTTAGACACTTCATCACAAGTGCTTTGCAGTAGCCAAGTCTTTCGAAGAGGATTGCTGTTTTCCATGCAGCAACAGTTTTGTTTCAACGAACCCAATTTGTGTATGATTTGACTCACTACCTTGAGACTACATTGACTAAGCCAGACTTCACAAGCCAACTGAATTGCTAAGTTGGTTAATGTGTACTGGACATCTTGAGGATCTTCAATCAACACTCAGCACCCGTTAAATTGCTTCATTAGCGAACGGGACGAAGAATAAAAGACCGTCGTGATCAAGATCAGCAAGCTGAGGATTCAGAAGAACTCCAATCAACATCAACATGTATCTTTGTTTTTGCTTTGCCTTGGTTGCCTTCTTTGGAGGTTTTGAACTGACTTATGCTTTACCTCCATGCACTGCTTGCATTACTTCTACTAGAACTGGACTGAAAGTAACTCAGACTTTGCTTTACCATTCTTACTATACCTGCAAGGGAACAATAACTTGGTGTATCTATAACACCACTGAACTAAATGTTTGCACTCATGGCAAAATCAAAGCATGCTATAATCCGCATCAGAATCCATCCTATTACACGTTGGAAATAAGATGGAAGGATGCAGATGGACCTATATTAGCTGCTACACCACCACTTAAGGACATTACTAAACCTGCTGTTTTGAATTTTGATGCATGTAATGCCATTAATAGAGATAGTCAGTCCACCTGTGGTACATGGGAGAAAGCGTATCGAAATGACCATAAGTATATGTGTCCAGAAGGTGCCACAAATTGGTGGAAGTGTACAGGTAAAACAGGATCAGGGTATAGTACTGCTACAGCGGCAGACTACTATTGCCCGTATTGGGGATGTGTTTTTTATGCTACCTGGAACACTGGTATAACTGATGAGAAAATAGATAAACGGATGGCTACTCTAACCAAGCCAACCACAAATGATAAATGTCAGAAAGATGCTTGCAACCCCTTACACTTGCGTGTACATAATCCCCATGCATGGAAACAAGGATACAAGTTTGGTTTACGCATTGCTGGAGGAGCAATAGATCCAGGGACCATTGTGTATATCAGATTGAATACTCAAGCCCACAAGTCATCTAAATATCATATTCATAATACTTTTTATGAAGCTATGCATGTAAATAAGTTTGAGATCCCTCACCCTTCACAGAATTTGTTTCTAGAATTAGCCGGAGCAGTAGTATCTAGTCTTAAGATCACAGATTGTTATTTCTGTGGCGGAACCCAAATGGGAGACCAATGGCCCTGGGAAGCCCAAGAATTGAATTATTCCATGATTTATAATCAGACTGAATTACACAAGACTACCAGTGAATGGGTGTTAGCGCACTCAATCGTTGGACGTCTTTGCTATGCCAGAACTGGACCCCAGTTCACCCAAAAGGTAGGACAGCTGGTCTGTCTTAGCCAGAAATACTATAATGCCACGACCAAAAAGACAGCTTGGTGGTCAGGAATTAGACATCCTGAACCTCCTAACCCATTAGCTAGATTTCCTGAACTTGCAGGCCTATGGACTAACCTTGCCAAAGTCCAAGCCTGGCAAGCCCCACCCGGCCTATATTGGATCTGTGGAAACCGAGCATATGCACAACTCCCGCCACACTGGGGAGGAGCATGTGTCTTAGGAACCATCAGACCTTCTTTCTTCCTGTTAAACACTGAACATGGAGAACAATTAGGATACCCTGTATACACTACCCACAGACACAAAAGAGCATTGAGACAGAAAAGAGAAGCCTTACAGATAGGCAAATGGGAAAAGTGGCAGGGTGATGATTGGCCACCAGAAAGAATTATTGAGTATTATGGACCTGCCACTTGGAATGATGATGGTATGTATGGTTATCGTACCCCAATTTATATGATTAATCGTATTATTCGCTTACAAGCAGTAGTTGAAATAATAACCAATGAAACTAGTCATGCTCTTACGCTCTTAGCTAGACAAAGTACTCAGATGCGCACTGCTATATACCAGAATCGCTTAGCACTTGATTATTTGTTAGCAGCTGAAGGAGGAGTATGTGGTAAGCTGAATTTAACTAATTGCTGTTTGAAAATAGATGATAAAGGTCAAGTAGTTGAAGAAATTGCTAAAGATATGCAAAGACATGCTTATGTGCCAGTACAGACTTGGCACGCATTGAAATTTCCTAACTGGTTTGCTAACCTTTTCTCTTGGCTGGGAGATTTAAGACTTTCATTGTTTTAGTACTAATCCTTGTTGCTGTTATCCTCTTATTACCATGTTTAAAATCCCATGTTGTATGCGTTCCATTCATAGTGCTATTGAAAGTACAGTAGAGCGGAAGACCGCAACTAAATAATGGCTTTATACAAAGCTAGTCCTAGTAGAAATCCTTCAATGATGTGATTCTTCTAAAAAGGTGATTTAATTCTCACACCTTATTGAGTAATAGGGTGAGATTAATCAAAGGGGGAATGTGGCAGGTGCAGGCCTGTGACCCACGGTGTCTGACATAGGCAGGCCAGCATGGCTAGCTTGACCTGTAAATGAGGCCTGTGGAGAGGCATATAGGATTGCACATCCCCCAATATGCTGCTATTGTAAGATAGAACTCAGTAGACCTTCCAGCAATTAGGTGAGCAACAAATCATAAGCATCTTAACCAATTTAAACACCACTACCTCCCCTCTCGACCCATGCCCAGCCGCTTGGATGAAAGCAACCAAGAAGGAAAACGCAAAACCCATCGCGTACATTGTTAACCAGTCTCTGCAACAAGGTATCATGCCGACTCATCTCAAGAAGTCACTTATAAGACCCATCTTAAAGAACAAGTCTCTCAACAAAAGGGACCCTGCATCATATCGCCCAATCTCAAGCATATCCTTCTTAGCAAAAACAATAGAAAAAGCGGTTCAGCAACAACTACAAGACCACATGGACGAGAGAAACGCCCTGGATAAGCATCAATATGGGTTTTGACAGAATCACGGAGTTGAAACACTACTGCTGGCACTCTTGGACAATCTCCTCAAGGGCCTCGAAAACAGAAACACTATGTTCATACTCATATTTATTGACATCTCAGCGGCATTTGATACAGTTCACCACAACACCCTCCTAAACCGTCTGGCCTCATTGGGCATAGCAGGGACCCCCTTAAAATGGTTCAAATCATATATATCCAATAGGATGCAACAAGTGCAGTTCAACAATGATAAAGCTGATGCCTTCCCTCAAACCCAAGGGATTCCTCAAGGGTCCGCCTTATCATCTCTATTGTTCAATTTGTATATAAAACCGGTCTGCGAGATCTTTCAGAAATGTAACATCAAATATCACATATATGCAGACGATGTGATGCTGTACACGCAGCTTGACATAACGCAGCCAAACTTCAGTCCGATAGAAGAATGCCTTGACATGCTCCAGTCATGGCTTCAACAAAATAACATGTCAATAAACCACAAGAAAACGGAGGTCATGATTGTCTCCAGGAAACCCAATTTTATCCCGCCCACCACAATCACCCTTAACAAAAACATATATCATACGAAACCTGTAATAAAGTATCTAGGTGTCCTACTGGACTGCAACCTTAGAATGGACAAACACCTCCGAACAGTTAACCGAGCCATCTTCTACAAACTGAAAATTTTACAACCACTTCGCAATATCCTCGAGAAATCTGACTTCAGGTCTGTTGCTCAAGCACTAATCATTCCCCACCTGGACTACAGCAATGCAATTCTACAAGGGCTTCCGAAGAACACCCTAAGCATCCTGCAAATGGCTCAAAACGTTGCTGCTAGAGTCATCATGGAAAAGAAAGTCACAGACCACATAACCCCAGTGCTAATGGAACTGCACTGGCTCCCAGTAGCCGCCCGTATCATCTACAAACTGCTCATCACAACATTTAAACTCATCCATAACATCGCACCATCCTACCTCAATAACTTAATCACTATTCAACCATGCAACAGGAGCAGGAGAACCATGAATCTCAACACCCTATGCTTACCGACTAGCATAAGATCTGTCAAGGCCGAAACAAGCAATAGAGCGTTCACATACACAGCACCAATCCATTGGAACCAACTCCCACATGAGTTGAGACTCATAAACAACCTAAGTGAATTTCGACGAAAGCTTAAAACACACTTGTTTCAAACCCACTACAACTTGAGCTAACTGCTAATCATGTATAGTTTGTACTTTTTGGCAAGTAATTCTGTATAAATTGTATATATGGGACCCCCCCCCACGCTATTGTAATCAAATGTATACCCAAATCTGTGTGCTCAAATCAAATGTATGTTACACCCAACTGATTCTCCCGTGTTATGTAAATCATTGTCCAATCAAAAATGTAAATCTGAAAGATCTCAATGTGCTGTACAAAGCATTACGATTCTGTAGAGTAAACCGCTGCTGATCCTAGGAAGCAGCGGTATACAAATGTTTACTAAATAAATAAATAAAATAAATAAGTATTGAATTAGCTTAGGTAAGCAGAACTGCAGAACTGAGAAATGGAAAAATACAGAAAAGACATGTTTAAAAGTTACTGATAAGAAAAAAGTACATCTGCAAAGAAATAATGAGGAGTGCTGACAGATGAGTTACAGAACCTCGCTCTTCTGTATGCACAAATTGGTTCTATAACCTTGAGAGTGTGAAAGTAACAAGTTGATGAACTGACCATTGTAATTGGGACTAGAAGGGGGGCAGGCAGGTGTCATGCCCACAGAAGGGACATAATTGGATAAACTTATCAGTACCGGGACCAATGGAAGGGGTACGGGAGGTACGGGAGGTTACCGGGACCAATGAAATGTTTTTCTATACCTAGAATGGAACAAAAGTCTATAAAAGTTGTTGTAATGCTTGAAAACTTTGCTCAGCCATTTTGAAATTGACTTGCTTGAGACTTGTGCACAAATAAATGATTTGGACCTTCTGAACAGACTCCTGGTATCATTGGTTTGTCTGCGCTTTGCTGCTACAACACTGGCTAGTTTGTGCGGGTAAACTGTTTTGAAAACAGCCTTCAGACTGCACATACTAACTGCTACCATAGCATAAAGAACTTCCAGAGATTGTAATAAAAGCAGAATAATGCCAATTATGACTAGAATTCGGAAGCCCTGGCATTGATCTATATATTGCTTCATTCAGTACCGCTTCCACCCAAGGTTCAACTGTCCACTAAACACTCACCAAACTATCTCCATAGTTCGAGTTTATGCCGGATACCGAAAGCTATCCTAGATTAACAGCTTCATATTGCATTTTTAAACAGGAGGCAGTCACACTGCCTGAGGGTTAACAATAGTAGAGTGAATTAAGGAAGCTCCAAACATTCCAGATCCGTGGGAGTCCGTGAGCACGTTTGTCATACAACTCGCTGATAGGTCAAACTTTCCAACGTCCAAAGCACCAACCGCATTGCGTCCTCTGCTGTCGTCACATCAGGGCATTGGCTGTGGAACGAAGCTCGACCTATTCTAACATCCGGCCACGCGCATGACTGATTCGGGCGCTAGTGACTTTTAAGTTCGATCCCATTTCATTTGCGCATAGGGACTAGGCTATCTGTCTTAGCAGAAACGATCTATCCTCAGCTATAGCTAAACTGGAAAATCCAAAGCATTCCAAACCTTCAACACAATCCTATTGAATAAATGAGGGGGGTGGGGACAGAAAAGACAAATCTTTCAATAGAACGTTCTGACAGGACCTTCGATCCAGAGGGAGGCTTGGAACGCATCGCTCCACGTGACCTTGGAGCGGCCCAGCGGGTGGGGTTTTGTGCCGGTTGGTTGTCCCTTGTATTTTGGGGTGGAGTTGCGTTGCCTTGAGTCCGAGTCTCTGTTGTCACGGCTCCTGTGACCCTCAGCAGCCATGCCCATGTACAAGGTAAAACCGTACGTCTGTGGAGGGATTAAGATAGATTTGCCCACTTGCATGTACAAGTTACCCAACGTCCATGGAAGCTGCGGAGCCGTCGAGCAGGTAGGACGGAGCTAGGGAAGCATTCTGTGGAGACTGCCGTGCGCCGGGAGGATGAGGCCTCTTGAGGAGGTTTTCCTGTTAGGCCTGGGTTCTGGTGCGATGGTACACGCTATTCTTTTAGTGGTTGTCGAGAAAAGGGTGCGGCTGGGGCGTCGGCTCCTTGTTACAGGAAGAGACAAGTGTCGTATGCCGGGCTGGCACCTTAAAATCTGTCAGCGCTTAGCCAGTCGGACAGATCTAAAAGTCAGTCAAAGCCAGCACATGGGGGCAGTGGCCGAGACGTATCCAAACTTGCCTGCAATGTAAAGGTGTCTTGGCTTGGGAACGATGGCGAGACATCGTCCCGATTTGCCAATATCGGCGACTCTACAGTGCATGGCGGGGGGATGAGTTTGTGGAACTGGTCCTGTGTTAATATAATGCACTGTCTTATTCCTTGCGTTTATTTTAGCTCAGTATTGGTCATAGCATCATTCAATAAAGATTTTTTTTTCTGTAGACAAAAATAAGGCTGAATGTCTGGCTTTCCTTACGTTTTGTGCTTACCAGCTGTAAAACAAGCAGCATGTTCTTTATGAAGGCCTTCTTCTCCTTCATAATTAAACATTTGGCATCTTAGAACCATTCTTGTGAACAGTCTCACTCAAGTACAAGACCAGAAAACTGTATTATCTTTAACTCCTTGCATGTGGAGCATGAACAATGGTCATAGGAATGAAAGCACAACAATAAAACACATCTCAACAAATAGGGGTGACCTACACACAGAGCAGTGGGTACAGCCCTAAACAAAGGCATGGGGAGGGGTGACCTGCACGGAGCGGCAGGTGCACCTACTTTTGCTGCCTTGCTGGGCAGACTAGATGGATCATGTTGGTCTATCTCCAGGAACAAGCAGGAATGAGTCCTCACATATGGGTA
Source organism: Ichthyophis bannanicus (assembly GCA_033557465.1). Lineage (NCBI taxonomy): Eukaryota > Metazoa > Chordata > Amphibia > Gymnophiona > Ichthyophiidae > Ichthyophis > Ichthyophis bannanicus. The sequence continues at coordinate 11,784,410 of CM066044.1, read as the reverse complement.
CGTCGGTACCGACGGAGCCTGCGTGGGAAAGCTCCCCAGCTTCCCAAAAGGAAAGCTTTTGGGGCTTCCCAAAGCGCATGCGTGCTGCCTTCCCGCCTTCCTGACCAACTCTCCTCAGTTCTTCTTTTTCGGCGGAGCCAGCAGGTCGTGTTCCTGTCACCACTGAAGAATTTCTTGTTTTTAAAAGTTGTTCTGACCGCGTATCTGCCTTCCCCGATTCCGAACCGGTACCGCCGGTCTTTACTTCTTTATTTCTTTAAAAAAAAAAAAAAAAAATTTTCTTTTTCCACACTTGGTGTATTTCTTTTTGTAAGGCCTACCGGCCTTTACAAATTCTCCCTCATGGAGAAACCATCTTCTGGTTTTAAAAAATGCACCAAGTGCTCTGGTACTATTTCAGTCACAGACACCCATGAGTGGTGTCTTAAATGTTTGGGCCCTGACCATTCGGTTCCGGATTGTCCATCCTGCTCTCTGATGTCCAAACGGGGCTTACAGAACCGAGCAGCTAAATTTCATGTGCTGTTTTCTGCAGATAATCCAGCATCAGCATCATCCAGATCTTCATCTCCGGATGGATCTCGGGTAACCAAACATTCCTTGGGCAAGTCTTCAAGTGGCAAATCTCCCTCAAAGCAGAGAGAGGCCCTTGGGTTCGACCCTGAAGACCCTGCCCCAGCCAAACAACCCCGGCGGGAAGCTCCGGCTTCCAAAGCTCCTCCTATGGGGTTACAGGTTGACATCGATGGCACGGCCTCGACCGATCACCTGTTAGACTGCTCTGGGGTACCGGCTCAAACCGGTACCGACATCCAGGCAGTTGTGGCGTCAATGGGTACTACGGTACAATCCATGCAGCAGGCCATAATGGCTTTTATTAATGCTGCAACCGTCGGTTCCGACCCCGGTTCCGGTACCACAACCGATACCGGTACCCAGAGCATCTACTTCCAGTAGAAGGCCGGTACCGGTTTTTGCTTCCCGCGATATTCTCGGTACCGACCCAGCACCCGGTACGCCTGAGGTCGATACCGGTCGGTACCCGTATCAATCTCTAGAAGCAAGTAGGCGATACTTCGAGTCTTCTGAGGATGCCGATACCTCAGATGATTCTGATGAAGCATCCCTTATTCTTCCTGAGGAGCCTTCTTCCCCAAAGAGAAGAATGTCTCCTCCAGAGGACTTGTCCTTTCAGGACTTCATCTTGGAAGTTGCTAAAGGACTTTCCATTACAGTATCCTCTGAAAAGGAACCTAGACATTTAGACAAATTAGACTTTTTAGGATACTCTAAGGTTCCCAAAGAGGCAGTCACCTTACCCATTCATAATATTCTCCAAGAACATATGATGGATTTATGGGAGGCTCCTCTTACACTATCTCCACATTCTCGTCGGTTGGATACCATGTATCGGGTCCCTCCTCCTGGTTTTCAAAAAACCCAGCTTCCTCACCATTCTATTGTGGTGAAGTCTGCTATGAAAAAGATTAAGAGTACCAAAAGGCACTCTTCTACCCTTCCAGGAAGAGAATGTAGAACTTTGGATGCTTTTGGCAGGAAAATCTTTCAAGCTACTATGCTTATTGCCAGAATCAACTCCTACAGCCTCTATATGGGCATGTTTCTAAAGGAGCTTGCTCTTAAAGTACAAGATTTTCTCCCTTTATTCCAGAGGATAGAAAAGAGGAGTTCCTGCTTCTTTTAAAGCATATCCAAGATGTGTCAAAGTTCTCCAATAGGGCTGCCTTTGACTCTTTTGAAGGTGCTAGTAGAGCATCTGGCATAGCCATAGCTGCTCGTCGAATTGCTTGGCTCCAGGCCTCTGACCTGGAATCCTGGGTACAAGATGGCCTAGGCAATTTACCTTGTACAGGTGAGAATCTCTTTTTGGCAAAGAGTGGCAAGTCAAAGCCATTCAAATGGATGCAGAGAATGCTGCTTTGGATAGACTCTCTAAGTCTACTTCACTCCCTGCCAAAAAGAAGTCTTTTAAGAAGTCTTTCTACAAAAAGCCTAGATTTGGTTCCAATGCTGGCCAGTCATCTGCTCAAGCTCGCTTTGTTCCTAAGCGACAGCAGACTAAACAGGCCAGAACAAAGCCTGCAGCAGCTGCTACGCTTCAACAGTCCCAACCCCCTCAGGGTTTTTGACTTACTTCTAGAGAACATACCCTTTCTGGCTCTGCAGCAACCAGAGCCTCTCACCATTCCAGGAAGGCTAACTCATTTTGCTCCCAGATGGGAACAGATTACCTCAGAGCAGTGGACCCTCTCTATCATCAGAGAGGGATACAAACTGCATTTTTCCAGCCTTCCTATCTATCCCAGGGTGAGACATTTCGTCTCTCCCCCATCTCTCCTACACCTGTTGGATCAGGAGGTGAATACCCTGCTTGCCCAAGGGGCCATAGAACAGGTTCCCCTCCTCCAACAGGGCTCAGGGTTCTACTCCCCCTATTTTCTGATACCAAAGAAAACAGGAGGACACAGACCCATCCTAGATCTGAGAGAATTAAACAAATTCCTGTACATGGAAAAATTCAAAATGCTCTCTCTGGGTATTCTCCTTCCTTACCTTCAGAGTCAGGACTGGCTTTGTTCTCTAGACCTAAAGGATGCGTACACACACATACTCATCCATCCCTCCCACAGAAAATTCCTTCGATTTCTGTTCCAGGGAAAACATTTCCAGTACAGAGTACTCCCCTTCGGTCTAGCCTCTGCTCCAAGAGTGTTCACAAAATGCATGTCAGTAGTGGCTGCATTTCTACGCTCTCAGGGAATCTTTGTCTTCCCATACCTGGATGACTGGCTCATCCGAGCTCCATCTCAGTCTCAGGCTCAGACTTCCCTGGACCACACCATCTGCATTCTGCAGTATCTGGGACTTGTCATCATCTGCCAAAGTCTCAACTCACCCCTACTCAATCCCTAGAATTCATAGGGGCCTGGTTAGATACCACCACAGCAAAGGCCTATCTTCCCCAGGCACGTTGCCACCGGCTAGTGCACCTGGTCTCTCAGATTCAGTCCAGAACTCACTTGACTGCCCGAGAGATGTTACAATTGCTAGGCCACATGGCCTCCACAGTTTATGTGGTGCCTTATGCTCGCCTGCATATGAGAGCAGCTCAATGGACTCTGTCCACTCAGTGGACCCAAGCATCAGGAGCTCTCTCCGACCAAATAGAAACCTCCAAACGTCTCGTTGGGTCTCTCCAGTGGTGGATATCCATTCAAAACCTGTTGCTGGGGTCCCCCTTCCAACCGCTATCACCCCAGGCAACCCTCACTACAGATGCCTCCCAGACAGGCTGGGGAGCTCATCTTCAAGACCTCTCCACTCAAGGCCTTTGGTCTCCACAGGAGACTGCCCTTCATATCAACCTTCTGGAGCTTCGAGCAATTTTTCTTGCTCTCAAGGTCTTTCATACCCTCCTTTACAACATGACAGTGCTTGTTCATACCGACAATCAAGTAGCCATGTTCTACGTAAACAAACAAGGAGGGACTGGCTCTCTGTCGCTTTGCAACGAAGCTCTCAGACTGTGGGCCTTCGCCAGAGATCATAAATTCCATCTCCTGGCAGTATATCTCCCAGGAATTCAAAACTCTTGGGCAGACAGACTCAGCCGAGTTCTGCTTCCACACGAGTGGTCCCTGCACATGGATCAGGTACTCAGAATCTTTCAGAAATGGGGAACCCCGGACATAGACCTCTTTGCAAGTCCGTGGAATGCCAAACTTCCCCGGTTCTGTTCCAGAACTCCATGTCAGGGGGTTCAGGCCAGGGATGCCTTCCTCCTTCATTGGGGTCAGGGCCTCCTATATGCCTTTCCACCCATTCCTTTGATTCCCAAGACTCTGTTCAAACTGCAGAAGGATCACGGATCTATGATCCTCATAGCTCCACGCTGGCCACGCCAAGTGTGGTTCCCTCTACTTCTGCATCTCTCCCAGGGTCCCTCCCTAGACCTGGGAGCTGCTCCAGACCTTCTGTCTCAGGAAGAGGGGACTTCGTGGCACCCAAACCCCAAGTCCCTCCACCTCAGAGCATGGTTACTGAAGGCCTAGACCTTCAAGACTTAAATGTCTCTCAACAAGTGAAAGATATCCTCCATGCTTCCAGAAAACCTTCCACAAGGCGTTCTTATGCTTTTAAATGGAAGAGATTTTCCATTTGGTGTGCTCAACAGGATCTTGATCCTTTTGCTCTTCCTATCAATTCTCTATTGGAATATCTTCTGCATCTCTCCAATGCAGGCCTTAAAACGAATTCAGTAAGAGTCCATTTGAGTGCTATTGCAGCATCCCTCAAGCCTTTCAATGGACAACCTATTTCCTCTCATCCTCTTATTGCAAGATTCATGAGAGGCCTAACTTTAACTAAACCTCCCATTAGGCCTCCTCCGGTGGCATGGGACTTAAACTTGGTTCTTGGTCAGCTTATGAAGCCACCTTTTGAACCCTTAGCCATTACCTCCTTGAAATTTCTTTCCTGGAAGGTTATTTTCCTCATTGCAGTCACTTCAGCTCGTCGCATCAGTGAGCTGCAAGCCTTAGTGGCGAATCCACCCTATACAAGGTTCCATCATGATAAGGTAGTCCTTCGGACAAATCCACACTTTATGCCTAAAGTGGTTTCACCTTTTCATCTTAATCAAGAGGTATACCTACCTGTCTTCTTTCCAGCTCCTCATGCATCCAGTGCAGAGCGGAACCTTCATACTCTAGATTGTAAAAGAGCTCTTGCCTTTTACCTCCATAGGACTCAGCCACATCGAAAGTCTTCCCAACTTTTTGTTGCTTTCGATCCTTCTCATTTGGGACTTCCAGTCTCAAAACGAACACTTTCCAATTGGATTGCTCAGTGTATTTCGTTTGCTTACCAGAGTAAAAACATTTCTCTGGAGGGCCATGTCACAGCTCACAATGTGAGAGCCATGGCCACCTCTATGGCTCATCTTCACTCTGTATCCATAGATCAGATCTGCCGAGCAGCCACCTGGGCCTCGGTTCATACCTTCACTGCCCATTACTGCTTGGATAAGGACTCCCGCCGGGATGCCTTATTTGGTCAGGCTGTCCTCAAACACCTGTTCCATTCTTAAACAACTCCTGCCCACCTTCCCTCAATGGATGCCTGAGATCCATCGGAAGATGACATACCTACGTAGGGGATCTCCCAGGCATCTCAGCTAGGGAGTCCCCATATGTGAGGACTCATTCCTGCTTGTTCCTGGAGATAGCACAGTTACTTACCTGTAACAGGTGATCTCTGGGAACAGCAGGAATAGTCCTCACAACCCACCCACCTCCCCTAGGAGTTGTATCTCTTTCTCTTCCTGTCCTCTCTCTATTGTCTCAGCTTTAAACTCGAACTGAGGAGAGTTGGTCGGAAGGCGGGAAGGCAGTGCGCATGCGCTGTGGGAAGCCCCAAAAGCTTTCCTTTTGGGAAGCTGGGGAGCTTTCCCGTGCAGGCTCCGTCGGTACCGACGTACCCATATGTGAGGACTATTCCTGCTGTTCCCAGAGATCACCTGTTACAGGTAAGTAACTGTGCTTTATCTACCGTCATACACTACCTACTATGTTACATCATTGCTTAACAGGTGCCAAATGTTTGATTATGAAGGAGAAGAGGGCCTTAATAAAGAACATGCTGCTTGTTTTGCAGCCGGTAAGCACAAAATGTAAGGAAAGACGGACATTTTATTTATTTGAAAAACTTTTATATACCACCAATTCCCAAGATCAGTGGCGGTTTACATCGAACAATGCCAAAGTACATAGAACAATATGCAACTATATACCAATACATAGAACATTAAGCAACTATATACAGATACAATATAAAGTTTAGAACTTCAGCCTTATTCTTTGTCTACAGAGAAAACTTCTTTGTTGAATGATGCTATGACTAATACTAAGCTGAGAGAAATGCAAGGCATAAGACATTGCATTATATTAACACAGGACCAGTTCCACAAACTCATCTCCCGCCGATATTTTGAATTGTAACCTTAAATCATTATTGTTTAGCAGCAAAAGGTATTTGTTTTTCCTGGCTGTTAGCGACTATGGCTTATGTTTTTTACTACAGTGCTTTTCAAACTTTTATTCCGTATGACTCCAAACAGCTGACAATTCAGGTGACCCCCAAATAAATGATATAATCAGTCTCCTAGGACAAGCAGGATGAGTCAGCCACCCCTGGTGACATCATCTGACAGCACCAAAGACAAAAGTGCTTTCTGAGCATGTGCCTGGTAGCCCTACCCACTGGCCTGACCTTAGCTAACCCAGTTTCCATTCTTCCGCCTTACCAGCAAGACTGACCTACAAAGCACTTCCCTCCACCCCCCCAACGGAAAAAAAATAACCAAGAAAATGATCCAGAAGACCAGAATCCAAAGCAAAGTTCCTTATCGTTCCTCCAGCTTAGTCCTCAATGTATGGGTTGTGCACCTCCTCCTGCAGCATGAAGACTGGACCAATCAAATTTCAGCACCACTGGAATCAGCATACCAGGCACCTCTGGAACTCCAGTGTGTCCAGTCTTCATGCAGCAGGAGGACGTTAGTGAGTCTAGCTGGGCTCACTGGTTAGATAGTTTAGTATGTTTTTTTTCCCTAGCTAACCTTTTGAGTCATTATTTTTTGTCCTATTAGGACTTATTTTCATTTCTTCCTTTCAGGGGTTCCTGTTTCTTTAAATTTACGGTTCTGATTTGGGCACTCCGTGGGGGGGGGGGGGGGGGAGGACCTGTGGAAGGTCTTTCTCCTGCACAGCTTTTGCCGCCTCTCTGTTCTTGCCTGTCTGTATTTCTAAATTGGGATCTCTGCCCCAGGGTTGTTCGGGGCAGAGCTCCTACACTGCCGGTACAGCAGCTCCTCTCCCGGAGCTTAGAGGTCTACTGATTGAGTGCCGGTAAGTGTTGGCGGCTAGCGGCGGTCAGAGCCGGTCCTGTTCGGGTTCACCGTGCCTCTGCCCAGCCCTGCTGGAGTTCCCCTTTGTGTTTTATTTGTTTTTTTTTTCAGACAGCCTCCGCGGCTGCGGGGCTTCGGGGGTCGATCGCCGGCAGAGTTTGTTGACCTCGGGCGGCTTCTCCGGGAAGTAAAAGCGCGCCAAGGTCTCCTTGCTGTCGCGGCCATTTTAACTTTCGCGGTCTGGTCAGCGTGTTTCTCACGCGGCGGTATTTTCTTTTTCATTATTTCATTTGTTTCATTTCTCTTCTTTTCTTGTATTTTCTTTCATTAATATCAGCTGTCTCAGTTCTAATTGCTTCCCTTTACTTCGGGGTACTTCGGTCCCGCGGTTAGGGGGAAGGGTGGGGGGATAGCGTTTCTTCTCTCCTCTTCCTTCTTCTTTGCGGGTCTATCGATTTTTTTTTTTCATCAGCTGTCCCTGAGTTTCACAACAATTCTTTGTGGGATATTATAAAAAAAAAAAAAAAAGACTGGCAATTAAAAAGGGGAAGAGAAATCTTTTCCTTATATCACCTCTCTGGTTTCTAGCGGCTGCCCAGTTCCCGGTTGGTGTGCTGGTTCTGCTGGGTCAGTAAGCTATTTTTTCCCTCTCTGCGTTGAGGGGCATTTTTGCCGCCTGCTACTCGGTGTCAGAGTGCTTCCATGCCCGCGGGGTCCCTTTGTGTGATTTGTGTATCTCGGAGGGGTGCAGCTTCTGAAACAGGCGTCTGTCAGCGCTGTACTTCGGTGTCTCTCAGTATGGAGCAGCACCTGGAGAGCTCATTGGCTGCTGTGGCGCAGCCCGGTTCCGCAACGGGGGAGTTGGAGTCGCCCCTGGAGGGGCCCTCGGGGATTCCTTCTGCGGTCTCTTTGGCTTCTGGGGGGCAGTTGGACCTCGGGGGTGCATTACCCTTGGAGGAGTTTTCTCCCGATTTTATTTTGCTGATGCATCAGGCGTTCTGTCGTAGGCGCCAGAGCGTGGGCGCTGCTCCACCGTCGACGCCAGGGGTGATTGCCCCTTCCACGTCGGCGGAGAATCCGTTGTCCGGAGTCAAGGCACCTAAGCGACAACGTCTGCACGAACCCTTCCAGGCGGAGACTGAGTGGCCTGAGGGTGATGACCCTGAGTTCGACCATGAAGCGGATGGGGAGGCCTTGGAGGAGGGCGAGCTCCCTGAGCCGGAGGATCAAGCAAAGATTATTCGGGTGTTCAGGCGAGAGGAGTTGCCCGCTCTTGTTTCGGAGGCGCTTCAGACTCTGGGTTTGGCACCGACTCCTCCGGTGGAGGAGGCGGACGGAGCGGACCCCATTATTCAGGCGGTGCGACAGACTAGCGTGGTTTTTCCCATTCACAAAGTTATTGATCAGATGATTCAGTCGGAGTGGGATACTCCTGAATCGGGTCTCAAGGGGGTAAAGATCATGCGTCGGCTCTACCCTATGTCTGACAACGATCTGGAGCGTTTCCACTCTCCAAAGGTTGATGCGGCAGTATCGGCGGTGACTAAGAAAACCACGATTCCGGTGGAAGGTAGTGCGGCCTTGCGCGAGCCGCAGGACCGGAAGATGGACGGTCTGTTGAAGCAGTCGTTTGAGGCGGACGCGATTGCGTTGCAGGCCTCTGTTTGTGGAGCTTGGGTTGCTCGTGCCTGTTTGTGCTGGGTTCAACGACTTCAACAATCGCCCTCCTTGGAGGCCGACATGTTGGGTGAGCTCCACCGCTTGGAGTCTGGTTCGGCCTATTTGGCGGATGTTCATTATGATCTCATCAGAGCTCTTTCTAATAGCATGGCGTCTGTGGTAGCAGCACGCAGAGCCCTTTGGTTAAAGAATTGGGCGGCAGATGGGTCGTCCAAGTCGCGGTTGGGCAGATTACCCTTTAAAGGTCGGCTGCTCTTTGGTGAGGATTTGGATAGGTTGGTCAAGGATTTGGGTGAGTCCAAGGGCGGTACCCTGCCGGAGGATCGTCCCAAGCGAGGGCGGCCGCTTCCGGCTGTCAGGGGGCAGTTTCGGGACTTTCGTAGGTTTCGGTCACCCCGTTCTGGTGGATTCCAGCGTGGCCGATATATCTCGAGGGCCTCGAGCTTTCGAGGTTTTCGAGGAGCCAGTAGGGGATTTGCGGCTGCAACCCCTGCATCTGCTCGCAAGCCCCAATGAAGGGCAGCGGGCCCCGGTGGGGATACCGGTGATCGGAGGACGTCTTCAACGCTTTCTCTCCGCTTGGGCCCAAATTACTTCCAATCAGTGGGTTTTGGACATCGTATGGGACGGGTATGTCCTGGACTTGGCCAGACCCGTGCTCAATTCTTTTGTGGCGTCTCCCTGCCGGGGGGTTCGCAAGACAGCTCAGGTTCGCCAAACCCTCGATCGCCTTGTCCAGCTGGGGGCCGTAGTTCCCGTTCTGCAGGCGGAGTATGGTCTCGGAAGGTATTCCATTTATTTCGTGGTGCCAAAGAAGAATGGCGCTCTTCGCCCCATTTTGGATCTCAAAGGTGTGAACCGCTGCCTGCGGGTACCCCACTTTCGCATGGAAACCCTGCGGTCAGTGCTGGTGGCCGTCCGCAGGGGCGAGTTCCTCACTTCCCTCGACCTCACGGAGGCTTATCTCCATATCCCTATCCGGGAGGACCAACAAAAGTATCTCCGCTTCGCGTTGCCGTGGGGTCACTTCCAGTTCCAGGCCTTGCCCTTCGGTCTCGCGACCGCGCCGCGGGTGTTCACCAAAATCATGGTAGTAGTCGCGGCAGCATTGCGCAAGGAAGGGGTGCTAGTCCATCCCTATCTAGACGATTGGTTGATTTGGGGGAAGTCTCGCGAGGAGAGCATGGCGGCGACCTCCAAGGTCGTGGCGCTCTTGCAATCTCTCGGCTGGGTAGTCAACCCGCGCAAGAGCCACCTGGTTCCGACGCAGTTTCTCGAGTATTTGGGAGTGCGGTTCGATACTTGCGGGGGATCGGTTTTCCTTCCCGACCGCAGGGTGTTGGCGCTTCAGTCTCTCGTCTGACAGTTTCGACAAAGTCCCGCTCCGTCGGCGTGGCACTACCTTCAGTTGCTGGGGACGATGGCGGCTTCTCTGGAGGTAGTACCTTGGGCTCAATTTCACATGCGTTCGCTTCAGAGAGCCTTGCTCCGGCGCTGGTCCAACCAGTCCGATTCACTGAACAAGCGTCTTCCTTGCCCACTGGCGGTACGGAGAGATCTTCAGTGGTGGCTGCGACGGTCCTCGCTCCGTGCGGGAATGCCTCTGGAGCAGCCGGACTGGGTCCCGCTATTGACGGATGCTTGCCTGACCGGCTGGGGTGCCCACTGCGGAGACCAGTTCGTTCAAGGTCTCTGGTCTCCGGAGGAGAGCAGTTGGTCAATCAATCGCTTGGAACTTCGCGCCGTGCGGTTGGCCTTGCAAAGCTTCGAGACCCTGATATCATCGCGGGCAGTACGGGTGCTCTCCGACAATGCGGCGACGGTGGCATACATAAACCGGCAGGGCGGTACCGGCAGCGTAGGCTTGGAGGCAGAGGCTCGGATATTGTTCGAGTGGATCGAGCCCCGGCTACAAGCCATCTCGGCAGCGCACATTGCCGGGAAAGACAACGTGACTGCCGACTTTCTCAGCAGGGTTCAGGTGGATCCCTGCGAATGGGAACTCAACCCAAAGGTCTTCGCGCAGCTGGTTCAGCGTTGGGGCCAGCTGGTCATGGACCTGATGGCCACGTTCCGCTCAGCGAAGGCAGCTCGGTTCTACAGTCGTCGACGGGAGCCGATGTCAGAAGGCCTGGATGCCCTATTGCAAACTTGGCCCTCCACGGGTCTTCTTTACGTGTTTCCCCCGTGGCCCCTGCTGGGACGCGTAATTCAGCGTATCGAGGCCCACCGGGGTCGGGTGCTGTTGATAGCACCGGATTGGCCTCAATGTCCTTGGTATGCCGATCTGATGAGGTTGGTAGACGGCTCCCCGTGGCGGCTTCCGCTGGATTCGGATCTGTTGTGTCAGGGTCCTCTTCGCATGCCGCAAGTGGGGAGATTCTCTCTTACGGCCTGGCTATTGAAAGGGCGCGGTTAAGAAAACGCGGTTATTCCAAGTCTGTCGTGGCGACTCTGTTACAGGCGCGCAAGAGATCCACTTCCCTGGCCTATGTCAGAGTTTGGCGTATCTTTGAGGATTGGTGCTCTCGACGTCAGGTTCGAGCTGCTACGGCCTCCATTCCAGTGGTACTACTCGTCGATTTTTTACAAGACGGTTTTGCTAAAGGTTTGGCTGCCAGTTCCTTGCGCGTGCAGTTGGCGGCGCTATCGTGCTACCGGGGTAAGGTTCACGGAGTATCGCTGGGTGCCCATGCCGATGTCGTTCGCTTCTTGAGGGCCGTCTCTAGACTACGTCCGGCCCGCAGGATTTCTGTGCCTTCGTGGGATCTCAACTTGGTTTTGCGGGCCCTCACTGCGGCTCCCTTTGAACCTCTCTCTCGTAGTTCGGTAAAGGATTTGACTCTTAAGACGGTGTTCTTAGTAGCAATTTGTTCGGCGTGACGTATTTCTGAACTCCAGGCTCTTTCTTGCAGAGAGCCTTTCTTGTCTTTCTCGGATCAGAAGGTGGTTCTGCGGCCGGTGCCTTCTTTCTTGCCTAAGGTGTCTTCTCCTTTCCACGTCAATCAAGTGGTTTCGCTTCCGGTGTTTCCTGCGTCGGGGGAGCAGGCCTCTGATCGTGGTCTTCGTCGTTTGGACCTTAAGAGGGTTCTCCGGCGCTATTTGAAGGTTACCAGTGATTTTCGTAAATCGGATCATTTGTTTGTGTTGTTTGGCGGGCCTCGGAAAGGTGAGGCAGCGGCGAAAGCCTCCATTGCTCGGTGGATTAAGAAGGCGATTGGCTCGGCTTATCTTTTGCACGGTCGGATTCCGCCTGTTGGTTTGTGCGCCCATTCGAACAGGGCGCAGGCTGCGTCCTGGGCGGAGTTTAGTTTGGTATCACCGGTGGAGATCTGTAAGGCGGCAACGTGGTCTTCTCTGCACACTTTCAGTAAGCACTATCGACTTGATGTCTTGGCGGCGGGCGATGCAGGTTTTGGCTCGTCGGTTCTGCGTGCCAGCTGGAAGAATCCCGCCCGTTAGGCTGCTTTGTTACATCCCATACGTTGAGGACTAAGCTGGAGGAACGATAAGGAAATAGTAATTACACTTACCTGGTAATTGTAGTTCCTTGAGAGACGACAGCTTAGTCCTCCTTCCCGCCCTCTCATCTTTTTTTTAGCCCGGCACGCCTTGGGTTCAGAAGTCCGTATTCCCAGGTGAGTGTCTTTTCTTTGATTATTTTAGTTTCGTTTCAATGTTTTTTTTCTCTTTCTCTTTCTCTTGCTATCGGCTTAGGCTGCGGCAGGAGCGGGGCATTCTGTGTCTGTTGGTTTTGTTCCATTCACTACATTAAAAAAAAACAAAAAAAAAAAGGAATTTTTAAAGGTTAGCTATCTCTTTGAGTTTGCTTTGACAATAGGTCACTGGAGTTCCAGAGGTGCCTGGTATGCTGATTCCAGTGGTGCTGAAATTTGATTGGTCCAGTCTTCATGCTGCAGGAGGAGGTGCACAACCCATACGTTGAGGACTAAGCTGTCGTCTCTCAAGGAACTACAATTACCAGGTAAGTGTAATTACTATATACGGAGATGACCAAACCAGGCTTTAAAAAATGCCAGACATGCAGGAGGAAAATGAACAGCACCAACACTCACGATTGGTGCAATTGTTGTTTGGGAACTGGCCACAGCGTGAGAACTGCTCAAGGATGTCTCCCTGGGCCTGAAAATCGAAAAGCCATGCCTTGCAGGACTTCCTGGCCACCATCCCGCTTACCTCCTCAACTGCTCCTCAGGCCCAAGCCAATCAACACGTAGCACACAAGGACTCTTCTGTGGCACAGAATGTGCTCCCAAGAGCTTCTATCCCCAGCTGCGCTGCCACTGACGCTGCTGCCGTCTCCCCTGCTACCTTGCAAGCTCTGGGAATTAGCCCCCCGGCACACCGCCGCTACATTCAAGCCACTGACGCTGCTGCTGTCTCCCCTGCTGCCTTGCAAGCTCTGGAAATTAGCCCCCCAGCACACTGCCACCATATACAACGGACCGCTGAACTCAGCCCGCTTCCGTGGCATCTTGGTGCCAAAAGCTACATTGGGGTCTGCGGTTTGGCCTCATGTGATTCCACTGGCTGGCACCATGGCAATGGGGAAGCCCTAATCAGCATCACTGTACTGATAGAGGCACTTCCTGACATGCGGTGGCACCGGTCAGGGATCCCCTCCTGCTCACAGACGAAGACGGCCTTTGCGATTGGATTGAGACTTGTGCAACAGGGGAAACCATGGGGCAGGAAAGAAAAGAGCCACTGCACCATCTAGCACAGCAGCTCTAATGAGTCTAGGAGGAGGCCCATTAGAAGAGGAAGACACTTGCACCGTATCCACTGATTCTGCCAAGTTCCACAGATCGGTCAGGAAGCTGAAAATCCCACCTGCAGCTCATCACCAGCCTTCTCCAGCAATGGGCCCCAACATCCTCCATCCAGCAGCAGGCACAATGGACCAAAGGCCCTGTTTCATGCCCACGGGCCCTGCCATGTCTGGGAGACCGTCACCAGCCCCAGTGGGACCAGACAAGCAAGGTCCACAGTTCACAACCACTCTGGGGGGGGTGGGGGGTCTTCATAAGCCCCATCACCTGACTGATCCCTTAGAGCAGAAGACAGTGGGGGGCGAGGAGGTTGCAACTCTGGACTCGCCTGGCATGGGAGATGTGCTCACAGCATGGGGTGCAGGGGAGGACCCCTCACCACGCCCCTGAGATCGACCTATCCCAAGTTCTTGAAGCAGCTGATGACCATCCTGGCCCTCACACCCATGGACACACCAGAATCGAGGAATGAGATCCAAGGGGCACTGAAGTATTTGGACTCGCCAAAAATGCCAGTCCACAGGCAAAACTGTGGCAGACCCCTGCATCAGGGGCCCGCCTGATCTTGAAAGCTCGAGATGAAGAGTGCCCCAAGATTTGAGAGAATGCAACTCCTGCATCAATCCATTGTAGTGGAAACAGCCTTGAAGTGGGTCAAGTCATCATGCAATCAAGCCAACAACCTGCCTGGATGAAACACTTTCTTCCCCTCATCGTGTAATAGTTTGTGGTTGCAAGGGGCCATGCTTGGCGCAAAAAGCACGGCACATCAATTACAACACATCATGTTCCAGGACGTCCTGCTGGAGAACCTAAAAAGTGTCATCGAAACCCTGTCTCCGGAGGCACAGACTACTACCACAGTGAACCTTATTTGTGCAGTCTTTGATGCCTTCGACACAGCCATCTAGACTTCTGGAACAGCCATTTCAGCCAGGTGATTAGCCTGGCTGCAGGCTTCAGGACTGCTGGAGGATACCCATGACCGCATAGCAGATGCCCCATGCGCAGGTGACTCACTCTTTGGGGACAAAATCAAGGACACTGTGAATGATATGAAGGAGCGCAGTACCACTGCAGATGCTTGCTGAAGAAGGTCTCAAGTGCAGCACTAACAGCTGCAAAGGGAGCTGCTATCGCAAACCCTACTCCTCCTCAGAGACATAGCTCCTACCATAAACGGCAGGTACCACAGTACAAACAGCATTCCTACCTGGCTCTCTACCAACAGAAACAGATAGAGAAAGTGGAAACTGCAAAAGCAGGCTGTCCTTTTGTCAGGGAAAAATTCACTCTCCTTTTGAAAGCATGCCATGGGCTAAACTCCTGGTGGGGGTTGGCCGTCAGCCTTTCTGAACGCATGAGTACACATCACCACAGACCAGTGGGTACTCCAGATTATAGAGGAAGGGTACTGCATATGATTTTCTTTCTCCTCCTCCCTCCCCCCCCAGCAGCAGTCCACACCCCACCGTGAGACCCTGCCACACTTGCTCCTGTCCATGACCATAGAAATCCTATCCCTCCTGGCATATCAGGCAATAGAACCTGGCCTGCTGGATGAACTCAACAGTGGCTTTTACTCTAGATATTTTGATTCCCAGGAAGTTCGGTGGAGTCTACTTTATCCTCACCCTCTGGAAACTGAACAAGTTGATCATTAAGGAAAAGTTTGATGTACTCGTTGGATTCCATCCTGCCCCTCATCCAGAAAAGGGACTGGCTGGCCTCCTTGGATTTATAGGATGCATACACTCACATCCCTATGCATGCAACGCACAAGAAATACTTGCGCTTCAAGGTGCTGGGTGGTCACTACCAGTACAGAATCCTCCCTTTTGGGCTGTCCCCAGCTCCAAGAGTGTTCACCAAATGTATCACTGTGGCGGCAGCCCACCTCCAAAAACGAGGGGTCTGTCTCTTCCCATACCTCGACAATTAGCTATTCTCAGCACTGTTACCACAGGAGGCTTGAGCTGCTGTCCAGCAAACTGTTACCCTCCTGTCCTCTTGGTTTTCCTGGTTAACCACCAGAAGTCTCAGCTTCTCCCTTCCCATTAACTGGAATTCGACACCACAGTATCCAAGGCATTCTTCCTCACTCAACAGGCAGCCACCATCATGATTCTGATGCAGAGTGTCGTCTTGACCCATCAGACCACTGCCTGGGCACTGCTCCGCCTCTTGGGCCACAAGGCAGCATCAACACAGGTCCTCACGCTAACACGGTTACATATGTGCCATTTACAGTGACACGCACCCACTGGAACCAGCTCTCGGAACCCCTGTATTCCAATGGATGCCGAAGCCAAGAACTCTTCTCTGGTGGGCCAGCTGGAAAAACCTCCTTTGTGGCAGGCCCCTCCAGCAACTTCCCTACCACTTGGTCATCACCACCGATGCCTCGAGGCAGGTTGAAGGGCTCATTTGTTACAACTTTGCACTCAAGGGGCCTGGACAACAAAGGAACAGACATACCACATCAACCTGCTGGAGCTCGAGGTAATTTGGTACATGCTCAGAGCTTTCTGCCTACACATAACAGACAACCAGGTGGCCATCTAATACATCAACAAACAAGGGGGGCAGGTTCCCTCACAGTGCAAGGAGGGCTCAAGTTCTGGTCCTTCGCCCTCTGCAGGCGATGCCTGCGATGAGCCTCCATAATGGTGCACCTCTCCACGATCGCAGCCTTCCATAACCATACCGGCAAAAGCTCTATTGCCACACTACTTCTAGTCAACCACTTCATGAAGGGGCTGGTGCAGTTTGGCCTCCAGCATCCCATGGGACCTAAACATGGTCTTCTATCAGCTGATGCAGCAGCCATTTGAGCCACTGCAAACAGCAGCACTGAAGTTCACCTCCGGGAAGACCCTCTTCCTGACAGGAATCACTTCTGCCAGATGGATCAGTGAACTACAAGCTCTTGTGGCACACCCACCATATACACAGCTCTGCCATGTCCACGCCACCCTTGGCACCCACCCGATGTTTGCCTCCAAGGGGGCATTGGTCTTCCACATCAAGCTGCTAACCTTCTACCCGGAATGCCATGCCTCCCCAGAGGAACAGAGGCTCCACACCCTGGACTGCATCCGGGCCCTGCTCATCTACCTACAGTGCCCCAGCAGCAAGGGACTGAACTCTTTGTCTCTGACCCAAACAAGCCAGGATGCCCGGTCACGAAGAGGACCTTGTCGCTGTGGATTTCAGGTTGCACAGCTTTCTGCCTGGACTGTTGTAAGTGCTGTGGTGCTCCTGCATTTCTTGCTCATTAGGGGAAAGAAATCCTGGATGCCATATTGCAATTTTTAGGCGCCATGGTGACCTGGTGCCTGGGATTTCTCAAGCCCTCCCTGTATTAGACACTTTCTCGATAGAAAAGCATTGTTGATTCTGGTTCATGCTCTTATTATGGGTAGACTTGATTACTGTTGTTCGCTGTATGAAGGGATTCCACAAACCAGTATGAAATGTTTACAGCTTAGCCAAAATACTGTGATACATTTATTTACTTATGCTAAATAGCATGATCACGCTACTCCATTACTTGGTAGTGAAGACTGTTTTGCCTCTAAGTTCTTACTTTTTACATAGAAACATGACGACAGAAAAAGACCACATGGCCTATCTAGTCTGTCCTTCCATATCAACCACTACAACAGTCTCCCCTTTTTTCCTTTTAGAGATCCTGTGTGTTTGTCCCATGCTTCTTTGATTCAGGATTGCACAATTGACCTTTTGACTCTTTGTTGTGGTCATCCTCTATCTTTCTAATCTACTTCCTTTATATTTTATCCTGTCCACTCAGATCTCAGGGTAAAAGTTTTCTCATTCTCCATAAATCTAGTCAAGCTAGGCTTGCATCCACCCATCATTCTGCATTCTGTTTTATAGCCACTCTTTTTTTTTAAATTTGTAAAACATAGTTACCTGTAGCAGGTGATCTCTGGGAACAGCAGAAATGTAGTCCTCGTGTATGGGTGACATCAGGTACCGAAGGAACCCACGCGGAAAACTTCCCGGCTACCAGTAGCCTTTGGGAGTAGTCCACTGCACCTGCACTGCTGCCGCCTTGCTCTTATAACTGACTGACTCTCTTCAGTGAGTCCCTCAGTTGAGTGTATAGCTGTAGCGAAGAGAAGAGGAGAAAGACACGACTCGTAAGGGAGGAGGGCGGGCTGTGAGGACTACATTCCTGCTGTTCCTGGAGATCATTTGCTACAGGTGAGTAACTATGCTATCTCCAGTTACAAGTAGGAATGTAGTCCTCACGTATGAGATTCCCCAACTGCCAGATCTCATGGTGGCAGACCACCTGGGTAGGTCCCTTACTTGCATTTCCCCAGCACGTGGATCCGGTGGTGTTCGGGCAGGGGGTAGGAGTTGGTCTATGTTCTGAAGAGATGTTGGAGCACTGCTTGTCCGAAGGCTGTGTCTTTGTGAGAGTCTTTGTCCAAACAGTAATGAGCTGCAAAGGTATGGATGGTGGACCAGGTTGCAGCTCGGCAAATCTCAGAAATGGGTACTGATCGAAGGTGTGCTATCAAGGTGGACATTGTGCGGATATCACGTGCAGTGACTTTCGTTGAGAGATAAGCCTGCACTGGTGTAGCAGAGAGATATGCAGTCAACTGTCCAGGAGGATAGGGTGCATTTTGTTACTGGAAGTCCAAGATGGGCTTGGTCAAACTTGACGAAAAGTTGGGATGACTTTCTGATGTCTAGTGCGTTGGAGGTAAAAGGTCAATGCTCTTTTGCAGTCCAAGGTACGGAGAGTTGCTTCCGCTTGGGAGGCGTGTGGCTTTGGAAAGAACAGTAGAACAACAGATTGGTTGATGTGGAAAACCAAGACTAAGTTTGGAGGAAGTGGGGATGTGTTTGTAGAACCACTTTGTCTCGGTAAAAATGTGTGTAAGGTTCATGGGCTACTAGACCATGTAGCTCACTTATTTGCCTGACTGAGGTGAGTGTTTATGAGGAAGAGCACCTTCCAGGAGACATATTGGAGATGAGTTGTGGCTAAGTGCTCAAATGGTGGCCTTAGGAGTTGTGCCAAGACGATGTTTAGATCCCATGATACTGGCAGTGGACAGATGGGCGGTTTAGTGAGTAGGAGTCCTTGCATGAAGTGAGCTACCAGAGGATCCGAGGAGATAGGTTTGCCATTTACCGGCATATGGAATGCAGAGGTGAACCTGTATTGAGGTTGATTTAAGGCCCTGCGAGGATAGATGCCATAGGTAGTTGAGTAGCATTGGGATAGGCGTTTCAAAGGGATTTTGAGCATTCTGCGAGCACAACACATGGTATCTCTTTTGCTTCAGTGAGTAGGTTTTCCTCATGGCTGGTTTTCTAGACGAGAGGAGGATTTGTTTTGACACTTGCAGAGACTGGGAGGTGTCGCAAGGCTATGCTCTCAGGAGCCATGCTGTCAAGCGAAGAGACCTGAGTTTGGGGTGAAGGAGCATGCCTCTCCTGTGAGAGGAGCCCTGGTGTTGAGCAGAGATGAATCGGGTGAGTCCAGGAAAGCTGTAGAAGGAGGGGAAACCAGGGTTGGCAGGTCCAGTATGGGGCTATGAGGATCATGTGTCTGTTGTCCTCTCGGAGCTTGAGAAGCATTTTGAGGATGAGGGATTGGTGGGAATGCATAAAGTAGACCCTGATTCCACGGAATCATGAAGGCGGCGTCGGTGAGACAGCGGATCGGTGATATTTTGGAACAGAATTGGGGAAGTTTGGCATTCTGTTGAGTGGCAAAGAGGTCGATCCATGGAGTTTCCCAGTTGTCGAACAGGCGATTTGCTATGGACTGGTCGAGAGACCATTCGTGTGGTTGTAGAACTCTGAGCCTGTCTTCCTGTAGGTTGTCCTGGCCTGGAATGTAGACTGCTCTCAGGTGCGTTTTTGGTTCTGAATGGCCAGGTCCCATAGTTGACAAGGTTCTCTGCAGAGGGGAAGGGAACCAGTTCCCCCCCCTGCTTGTTGACGTAGAACATGGCGACTTGGTTGTCTGTCCTGAGTAGGACAGAGGAGTTGACTAGGAGGTGTTGGAAAGTCTACAGGGCTCTTACGATGGCTCACAGTTTCAAGAGATTTATCTATCTGTTCGGATTTTGAAGCTGTCCAGAGACCTTGCGTGGAGAAACTGTCCACATGGGCTCCCCATCTGTGTTTGGAAGCATCTGTTATGAGGGTATGTTGTGGATGGGGTAGTTGGAAGGGGACTCCTTTTGAGGAGATTTGCGGGTGTTGTCCACTATTGGAGTGAGCGTACCAGTAGTGGCGTCACTTGAATCGAAACGTGTAAGTCCTCGGTGGCCTGAGTCCACTGGGATGATAGCGTCCACTGAGTTTGGCGCATGTGTAGTCTGGCATTGGGGACTATGTGTACTGTGGAGGCCATATTGCCTAATAGCTTTAGGAAGGTTCTCGCTGATTCAGAATGACTCTTGTGTATGGAGTCTGCTAAGAGTATGAGTCTCCTCCGGTCCTCCGGAAGATGGGCTCTGCCATGAAAGGGTATCTAGGATTGCTCCTATGAATTCTAGGCTGTGGGTTGGTACGAGGTGAGATTTCTGAAAATTTATCACCAAGCCTTGTGATTGAAGGAGGCTTATGGTTTCGTTAAGTGCTGAGGAGAGCTCTGTTGGAGAGTCGGCTGTTATCAGCCAATCGTCTAAGGGAAGATGTAGGCGCTTTTGGTGCGAAGATGTGCCGCTATGACAGCCTGCACTTCATATAGACTCTTGGAGCTGATGTGAGACCGACTTAGATAAGTGATTTCTCTTTATCAGAGGGGTCCGTTGTAGTTTTGTAGTCATCTCGAGTCTTTGATGGTTGCCAGTCCGGTGGTCTGTCCTTTTGACATTTTCTTGGAACTATGCCTTGATTCTTTCAACTATTTTGATGTCGAAGACCCCCTGGAAGAGGTGGAGGCAACCGAGGCGTTGTCCAGAAAGAGTTCTTTGAACTTTTTTTGCTCGATTCTCCAATCCACGTTTAGTCATCTGCTGGCAAAATGGACATTCGGTAGGAAGGTGAGCAGGTCCCAAACTTTAGGCACCAATCGTGCTTGTCGGTGACAGATATGGTGCCAGAGCACTTCGTGCATTTTTTAAAGCCTCTGGCAGGCTTTTCCATGCTGCGCCAGTGGGTAGGCCACGAATGTAGGCCTCAGGAGAAAACAGAAAAGTAAAGAGAGAAAATCAGGAAAAAGGATCTCTTTTTATATGGGAAGGGAATAAAAATAAGAAAGAAGGGGCATCGGAGATACGGGTAGGCAGAAAAACATTTCAGTGGTGCAGGAGAGATCCCGTTGGCTCCGTGGAAAAAAGAGAACTGAGGGAGTCACTAAGAGAGACAGCTATAAGAGCAGGAAGGCAGCAGCGCAGGCGCAGTGGACTGCTCCCAAAGGCTTTCTTATTGGTAGCTGGGGAGCTTCCCAAGTGGGCTCGGTCTGTACCCGATGTCACCCATACGTGAGGACTACATTCCTGCTTGTTCCTGGAGATTATATCACTCTCAAAACCTTATTTTCTAAGGTCAAAACTGCCCTCAAGACTTCTTATTTTTCCCTAGTTTTTCATGACATTTAAATTCTTGTGGGCTTCATAGTCCTGGCATTAGCAATGACCTTTCTCTTTCTTGGCTAGACTAATTTTACTCTATTAGTTGCTATTCTCCTCAGTTAAACATACTAAAAGAAAAAGAGCTATTTTGAAATAATACTGTAAAACTTCCTTGATGCATTGTGTGGGCAGTATAGAAAGTTTTAAAATAAATATATGGTGGTTGCAAGAAACTACAAGCAGTTAATTTGCCTAGGATGTCATAATATAGAAATAAACTTTATTTGGCTAATTGAAAACATACCCAAACTAATGTACATTAAGGTCTGGATTTATTTATTTATTTATTTATTTTTTATTGAAAGGCTTCCAAAAAATACATAGAAACATAAACCACAAAGATCTTCAAAGAAAATGCAACAGTAACAGCGTAACTTCCGATCACAACAGCATTCAACAATATGCCTTCATTTTTGCAGTTTTAAGATAAGATAAGGAAACGGGGAGCAATAACCCCCCAACCTCCCTCCCCCCCCAGAGCCTCCCTAGCCCAGGACCCCCCTCCCTCCCAATCCCCCCAACTATGGCTTGCTAGTGTTTAAGCACGGGAAGATGGTGAGCAAGAGGCACACACAGGGGGCAAGCTCCCTTTAAAGTATGCGTATTCCCCCCCTCTCATCCAGCACAGTCACGCACCATAACGAGAGACAAAGGGTGCCCACACCAACTCAAAGCGCGCCAAGCGCATCCTACTGACCACTACCCCTCGCTCCATGGTATACATATCCCACATCCGTTCCAGCCAAGCCTGAAAGGAGGGGGCCAAGGCACGCTTCCAGGCTGCTGCAAGGGATAATCTAGCTGCATTCAGGCCATGGCGGAGTAGAGCAAGCTGCAGAGCCCGTGCACCCGGCACCGAGGCCCCAAACAGGAAAATCCCCGGATCCCAAGGGATACTCACTCCCAGAAGCAATTGCAGCCGGAATTGTATACCCCTCCAAAAGGCACGAATGCGGGGGCAAGCCCACCAAATGTGCCCTAGGGTACCCCGTTGCCCACAATTACGCCAACAGAGGTCCACCGCCCCAGGATATATACGTGCGATCCGTGCCGGGGTCATGTACCAACAGTACAGTATATCTTATAATTGGTTTCACGGGCATTAATCGCTACCGCACTCTTCCACAAGTGTGTTTCCGCCCTCTCCCACTGTTGCTCAGTATAGGAGAGGTTCAAGTCAGAGTTCCAAAGTTCCCTGTGCCTAGTAGAACACGATTGGGACCCCTGCAAGTGGGCATACAGGGTCGCCACGAGTCCCTTAGTGGTGGTGCACCCCTCACAGTAACGTTCCAGATCCGTCAGGGCCCGAGCAACCTGGGGCCGAACAAGCTTGGATCGAACCCAGTGTGTCACTTGCGTATATTGATAGAGATGCCTAGCCGGAATGTCAAATTCATCTTGTAACGCACGAAAAGATTGTAATCGACCGTCATCAGAGTTGTCCGACCCGACTAAGGCCGTGATGTCCCCACTGCCGAAAGACTGTATCGCTTAGCCCCGGTGGGAAAGAAGCGTTATTTACTATAGGGGCTAAAGGGGTTAAGTCCATGCCTCGAGGCCGAAAGTGCTGGTCCCAGCAACGGAGGGTATGAAGAACATAGGGGTTACTGGTGCATTTACCACGCCGGAGTTTTGGACCAAGCCACAGCCAGTCTCCTAATCCCGCTCCCCCCGCCAAGCTCATTTCCAGTTGTACCCATCGCTTAGTGCTATCAGCAATCATCCACTCCACCCCCGCCCGACATTGCGCCGCCGCATAATACCAGTGCAAATTGGGCATGCCCATACCTCCAGAACGTGTACGGGCATAGAGAACATGTCACGCTAATCGCGGACGACGATAATGCCATATGAATTTCATAAGCAGCTGCTGCTGCCAGGTCGCCAAAGTGGCCCGTGCAATGGGAAGCGGTAGAACCTGAAAAAAATAAAGAAAGCGGGGAACGACCACCATCTTGACTACGGCTATACGCCCGAACCAGGAAAGGAGCAGGCCATTCCAAACCTCTAGGTCCCGCCGAATCTGACGAAGCAGGGGATCATAATTGGCCTTAAAGAGGTCCGCCCGCTCCACAGTCAAATACACCCCTAAATAACGTAGGGCTCCGGACACCCAGCGAAGAGGATAAGCCGCTTGGAGCTCCGCACAAACCGCCCCAACATTCAAGATCTCCGATTTAGTGTAATTAATTTTGAAACCGGATACCCGAGAATAGTTTTCGAACAACTGCATCGCAACTGGAAGGGAAGCGGACGGATCCACCAGGGACAATATGATGTCATCCGCAAAGAGTGCAATCCGATATTCCGCAGGGCCAATGTGGACCCCCTGCAAGCCTGGATGTTCTCGAAAGCTCTGAGCCAAGGGTTCCATCGCGAGTGCGAAGAGCAGAGGCGAAAGAGGGCAACCCTGTCGTGTGCCCCTCTCCAGAAAGAAGTGTCTCTAGTGTCCCCCATTAATCCGAACGCACGCCTGGGGCATCTGATAAAGACTACGAACCCAACGGATATAATTAGAGCCAAAGCCCTTTGTCTCCAGAACACACCATAGGTATTCCCAGTCGACCCGATCAAAAGCTTTTTCTGCGTCAATCCCCACCAGCAAGGCTGGTTGTGGTTCCCGTTGGGCTACGTGAATGACCTGCAACATACGCCTAATGTTATCTGCGGCCTGGCGACTCGGCACAAATCCAACCTGATCTGGATGAACCAAGCCCGGAAGGACCCGATTCAAGCGCGCAGCCAGCACAGAGGCAAATATTTTAACGTCAACATTTAACAGGGAAATGGGGCGGTACGACGCCACATCGTGCAGTGGTTTACCAGGTTTGGGTATCATCACTATCAATGCCTCACGCTGGGACGATGGTAGAGAGACCCCCCCCCCAAGATCTCATTGAACAAGATAGTCAAGGTTGGCGCTAATTGTGCCCGAAACTTCTTATAATATTCTGCTGGGAAGCCATCACTACCCAGCGCACTGCCAGTTTTCAATCGCCGGATCGCAATTTCCACTTCGTCTACCGTTAATTCAGAATCTAACTGAGCTCGGTCAGGGTCAGAGAGATGCGGCAGAGCAATCCCCTGCAAATAGTCCTGTACACGATCCCGATCAAAGGGCTCTGCCTTATCGAGCAGCTCCAAATAGTCAGCAAAGAGATCACGTATCTCCCGGGAAATAACCCTCTTCCGTCCCCCAGAGTCGCGCAGTTCGCGAACCACTCTCGCGGACTGCTGTTGCTAGGAAGCGGCCTGTTTTATTCCCATGCTCATAAAAAGTTTGCCGTAATTTCCGGCGTTTATTATCTAATTCTTTTTGCAAACACGCATCCAAGTTGGCTCGAACAGTCCGCCACTGGCGCAGCACCTGATGCGAACCAGTTCGGGCGTGTTCCAAACCTAGGCGAGTAGACTCCTTCACCAACTGGTCGTGGTCATGCGTCCACATTTTACGCGTGCGGGCCGCCTCAGCCATGAGTTGACCTCGAGCCGTAGCCTTATAAGCATCCCACACCGTGGGGAGGGGAACGTCCCCAGAGTTGTTAAGCTCAAAGAATTCAGTGATAAAACGGACATGGTCCTGCACTGCACCTTGCCGCCGTAGGAACCTCACGTCTAAGCACCAAAGACATTGGTGCTCACTGTACAATCCGGCCGGAAGAGCAAGCCAGCACGGGGCATGATCTGACCAAGTCAGCGTTCCATGTCCAGCCTTCACTCTCCCGTCCATCAGGCGCTGATCCAATAAAAAATAGTCAATGCGAGTGTGAACCTGATGGACCGGAGAGTAGTACGTATAGCCTCTCTCCCCCCCATGGGTGTCCCTCCAGACATCCTGCAAACCTAGATCTAGCATAAAGCGTTGAAGGGCTCTTGCCGACCCCCCCCCCCACTCTTCCCCCCCAGCGCGACATGTGGAATCCAGGTGGGGCATCAAATGCATGTTACAATTCCCCCCCCCCCCCCCAGAACAATGGGGCCCTTTGCAAAATCCGCCAGTAAGGCTTTCAATCGTGTAAAAAAGAGCCCCTGACCTGTATTGGGCGCGTAAACATTAGCTAAAGTTAGCAAGTGTCCTTCTAAGCGGATATTCAAAAAAAGCCACCTCCCCAAAGTATCTCGCTTTATCTCCTCTATTTGTAGAGAGAGGCTCTGGTGAAATAGTAAGGCCACTCACAGCTTCTTCCGTCCCTGCGCATCCGAGGCCACCCGCACCTCAGTATACGGGGACCTCTTTAGCCAGCCCTGCTTACAATTCTGAAGATGGGTCTCCTGTAAGTAAACAATGTCCCCCTGCAAAGTGCGCAATTCTGAGAACAGCAGCGACCGTTTTCCTTGGGGAATTAAGACCCTTAACATTTAAAGAGATGAAGCGCACCATTGATATTTACAGTCTAGACCCTCTTAACCTCCAGCTACCCAGAAGATCCCGGTGATGTCTTCCCCCCAACAAGCCCAGAGGATTAGTTAGCCGGGCCCACCTATTCCATCCTCCAGAAATAAGAGCCATAGTCCCTCTTCCCAAATCCAAACATACCCACCAGTTCCAAATGAAAAAACCCACCCTCCCAATCCAAGCCCCCCCCTTCCCGTCAATACCACCTGCCTGTCGAAGTTAATACAGGACACGGTAAGTTGACCACAAACCCCGTTCCCCCCCCAAAACCCCACAAAGCAACAATTCAACCTCAACATATAGTAACATTCCCCCCACCACTCCCCCACCCACCCTGAGTCATCAATCCCATCATGCCTCCCCATCAGGACAATATCATCAGCAAAACATTTACAGGTCATCCGCCGCCCCCTGTGTGTGGCGGAGTGTGGGCCCAGGCTGATCTTTGTCAATAGCCAATAACTCAGTAAGAAATATTACAAAAGCAGAAGGGGGGGAAGACAATCAAAAAGAAAACAGCCAAGTACCAATGGCCAGTCATTCCACCACTTATCCAGAGTTCAGGAGGCCCACAGAGTAAGGCTCCCAAAACACTAAGAAAAGCTCTACATTTACACACAGAGAAAAAAGAGAGAAAAAAAAAAAGGGGGAATCAAGCGGGCTTGCCCACTCGAGTCCACTTGGAGTGCTGGGGCTTAGGGGGCGGCGGGTGAGGCTGAGCATTGTCATCAACTAGTCCCGCCTGGCGAAGAGCTCGCCAAGCTTCAGTATAGTCTTTTGCTGAAATCTTTTTGTTGCCCAGGAGAAAGTTCATCCTAAATGGAAAGGACCAAGAGTAGCGAATCCCCTTGCTGTTCAGGACCGTTGTGACTGGTTTCATCTCTCTCCGGCGTGCCAGGGTGAACGTCGCAAGGTCTTGGTAGATGGACACTGTCGCGTCCTGGAATCGAACCGCTTTCTTCTCCCGGCCTCGACGTATGAGCAACTCAGCATCAGAGTATTGCAAAAATCTCGCAATGACATCACGAGGTTGGTTGTTGGGAGGTTTTCCCAGGGCACGGTGGACTTGTTCTATTTCCATCCCAGAAGCATGCGCAGCCTGGTCCTCTGCCGGGAGCAACTCCGCTATCAACAGCTTAAGCACAGTTGGCAAATATTCTCTGCCCCCTACCGCTTCTGGAGTTCCGCGAAAACGCACGTTGTTGCGTCGGGAGCGGTTTTCAATGTCGTCAATTTTATAAGTCAGTTCCATTGCTTGCGCTTGTTGCCGGTCCAATGCACATTGTAAATCCATCAGAGTTCCATCATGATCAACCATTTTGGTCTCCACGTCCTCCACTTGGGCTCCCAACTCTTTGATGTCGGTCCGGAGTTCTGCGACATCTTTCAACAACTCCTCCCGTAGCGAGCGAAACTCATTGGCTAACTCCGCAAAGCCTTTACGGAGTTCCTGCTTGATTTGGGCAGAGGAGAGTTGTTTGTGGGAGTCCAATTCCTCTTCACTTACAGTCTCATCAGTACCTGATGGAGATTGTTCACGTGGGCTGCTTGGGGCCCCAGACTTGTTCTGCAGTCGCTGGGAGGAACGCATCCCTTCCCGAATTTCAGAATTTTTAGCTTTGGCAGCCATCCCCCTGGGCCCCCTGTATCACACAGTGTTGGGAGAGAGAGATACCGCCAATGTCAGCAAGGGCAAAGTCACTAGGGGGATAGCAGTGCTCAGAACCTCACAGGCCCGCCAAGCAGTCACTGCCACACAGTGTTGGGAGATATATAAAGTCGATGTCCGCAAAGCCCAGGGTACTGGAGAGACAGCGGGGCAATGAGATGGGGGCTGCTCCTGGCCTTCCTGAAGGGGCGAGCCGCCGGAGATGATACTCAGAGTGCTCTGCAGAGCTATGTGAAGACAGTGCTCTAAGGGCCCACTACTGCCCGATGTTAGGCTCCGATGGCAGTTCTGAGATTAAGGAGAACGCAGAGGCATTTTAACAGGGCCTCTGGGGTCCACGTTGCAGAGCCGAGGCCTCGGCGGGGCACTGATGAGCTAATAAGTACCACCGTCACCGGCGCCGTTTTTTAATCCCGAAGGTATGAGAAAAAGGGATGTAACCCTCGTACTTACCCCCTTCAGGGGGATTCACACTGGTGGGAGAAGGCGATGGGCTTCAGCAGTTGTCACACGGGTTCCAGGCTTGCTCCTCAGCTCCGTAGTCAGGGCTCCGTCTCCGCGCTCAGGCGCCCCCACCTTGAGTGCAGTGCTCCGCCTGGTAGTGGATTGCCTCACGGCCTCTGACCCGTCTCCCGGGGCCCAGCAACACAGTCCAGAAAGACTTCGCACAAGTGCCGTCCGGTCCGCGGAGGTCACAGGAGTCTGCTATGGTGTCAGGCCGGCCCGGAACATGCGTCGGGAAGAAGCGCGCAGCGGCAGGCCGCGCTCCGGGGACGGACTCTGCGGCTTCTCAGCCGCCTGGAATCTTGATGGACGATTTAACCCGACTCCGGAGGGCACCGCTTGCCTATGCCGACCCAGGGCAGGTAAAGATGGGGGATTTTGCGGCAGTTAGCACATGTTTGCTGAAGTTTTGGGGTGATGGGGACGGAGCTCAATTAGAATGCGGCCATCTCGCAGCGGGCTCACGAGCGCCCCCCGATCTCAAGGTCTGGATTTATTAATCTTTCCCTCATAGAGCAAAATGTGAATAAAGTCTTAAGGGCATGTTTACTAAGCCCTGCGCTGGTTGTGTGCATGTGGGCCACATTACCAGTGCAGGGCTTGGGGCATGTACATATATCCCCCCTGCAGTTACCACCTGCTGTGGTGATGGTTGCATCTGCACTAGCTGTGCCACACTGGGAACTCCCCTGTCCCATCCAGTCACTGATCCAATGTGTGCTGCCAGGGCAGAGTGGGGATTTTGGCACCTGGCCCCACCCTACAGCTCCCAAACCGCTTGCTAAACCCCCGTGTTACTGGGTAGCATGACTTAGTAAACATGCCCCTTGGCAAATCAGGCCCTAGATAGCATAAAATATATTCATCAGCTCTTTTTTTTTTTTTTTTTCCCATTTGTATTTTATGTAAAAGTCACACTACAGTAAATTTAAAATTCAGGTTTCTAGTATCGTTCATAAGCCAAGAATATTTGATTAAGATTAAATTAACCATACTGTTTTATGTTTAGGAGGAAGCTGACCCAGCACTCCAAGCACTTGAGAGCCGTCAAGAAGAAATCTTGAAGCGCTTATATGAGCTGAAAGCTGCAGTTGACGGGCTCTCAAAGATGATACAAACACCAGATGCTGACTTGGATGTAACTAGCATCATTCAAGCTGATGAATGCACTCCTTCAAGCACAAGCACGGCAGACCTGGACTCGGCTCTTGGAAAGGCAAGTACAGTTGGCCAGCTAATGTCAAATGCGGCTGATTGCAAATCTGAAAAGGGTTTTGCTGTTTGCAGCTGAATTTTGTTACTTTGAAGCCAAATTACAGTTTGCGTCAAATAGTTTTCTCTGCTTTAATTTGTATGTCAGGAAAATTGTTTTATGTTCTTAGGCTAGAAAACAGAGGCAGGATATGCTGCTTTCAGACCTGAGAGCCTAAGCTGAACTGTCAAACAAGACTGTAGTCCTTTCAATAAGAAGTCTTCAATGTTTAGACCTTATTAAAATTAAAGTGGTCCATCACAATTGGAGCGCAAATTGCTTTTTTGCTGATATTATTCGCGGTCTACAGATCTCGTAATTGCCTTTCTAAGATTGTTACTCTAAACTTTTAATTAGCTTGAATAATTTGTTTAATATGAAAGGTCCATAAAATTATCAGGTGATTTCTTCCCATTTTTCTTGTTTTAATTGCAGTACTTGAGATATGTAGGTTTGATTTAGTTACCTATTTTTGGTAGTGTTGAAAACGAAGTTTCTGCAATCGTAGAAGAACTAGCGGGTCCGTCCGCTTCGCCAGGAGCCGCTCACCCGCCCAAATCTCCTGCTCCAGATCTTTCCTGTGCTGTACATTTGCTTGATGTTTACGTATCTTATAAGTAGTCATATGCCCACGCATGGTAGCTTTGAAGGCCTCCCACCAAGCCCAGGTTGAAGTATCACCATAATGATTGGTCATAAAAAATTCTTGAATCGCCGATTTAACTGATTTATGGAAATCATCCTCCGCCAGCCATCGCTTGTCAAAGAACCAGCGCACTTGAGGGTTCCTAGCAGCCCCTGTTAATAGATCTATGGACACAGCGGAGTGATCCGAAACAGTTCTAGGAAGCATTTCTGTATCTTGCAAATTAGGCACCAATGTCTTGGAGACCAGAAAATAGTCAATCCGAGTTTGTGAATTATGGGGTAGAGAGTAGAAAGAGTATTCCCTGCCATTTGGAAAAGCAAATCGCCAGGGATCCACCAGCCCAAGAAGCTCCAGCATATTCAACAACTGCCGAGAAGACAGGGGCTTATGTTGCGGTTTGTAAGGAGATCTATCGAGCAGAGGATCTTGGATGAGGTTAAAGTCCCCACCGAGGACAATATGTGAGGACCCTGCTTCCAGCAGCTCTTGTGCAACATGATTATAAAATTGCGGATCATCGTTGTTGGGGCCATACACCGTCATGAAAGTGTAGAGATCTTCACGAAGGTGGACTATTACCTTGGCCCAGCGCCCAGCCGGATCAATTTTTGTCTCTTGTATTGCTACAGGTAAAGTTTTCCTACATAAAATTATAACCCCCCCTTTTTTTTTTAAGGGCGGGTGCTGATATGAGATTTTGATAAGTAGCATCTGTCACTTTATATGATTCAGTTTGCGAGAGATGGGTTTTTTCCTGTAAGTATATGACATCCGCTTTGTGATGTTTACAGTAGGCTAGAATTTTCTTTCTCTTAATAGGATTAGAGATACCCTGAACATTTAGGGAAATTACCCTCACTTTGCCATCAGCCATATTGCATACTAAACAGATTCTGGAGATGCGCACTCACGGTCAGCTGCCCCATAAACAGTGCAATGTAATACATATATTTGATATCAAACAAACCTGACTGTACATTACACCAAACCATCGTAACATTTATGGGAGAGCCCCAACCGCCCACCTTTGCCCACCCTAACCATCCCCTCAAGAATCAAACTAAACATTCCTCGAGCATATCTATGGCATCAGGGCACTAAGGTAACAAAGGAGTATCCGAACTCAGAGCAAACCAGGCCCGCTTTACTAAGTCAACATGGTTATCCCTATCAAGATTATCAGCTTGCTAACTCCAGATACAATGTTCGTAAAGAAAAAAAAGAAGGAAAAGAAAGGAGAGCCACATTACATCCATATGTAACTTTCAAAAAAAACATAACAAAACAGACCAGATAACTTGGACAAAGCCAAGCATACAAAGACATGATACCCACATCCAAGCTCCCTCATGTCCCCATTTCCATCCGCACCCGATCTTGCAGGAAGGCACGGAGCGAAGGGCCATCAGCAAAAGTTCTCGTGCTATTATCTAAAGTCACTCGCATAAGTGCCGGGTAAAATAGCCCATAACGCGCTTGAAGTTGCTGCAGTTGAGGCCTGCAGGCCAGCAGTTCCTTCCGACGCTGAACGGTTTGCTTGCTAAGATCCGGAAAGATGTTTATTTTCTGCCCGTCTAGCTGCAACCCCTGCCAACGCTTTGCAGCCAGTAGAATTTGTAAAGCCTGCTGATAACGAAGGACTTTAACCACGAACGGGCGCGGCCGCTGCAAGTGGGGAGAGGGATGCGATGGCACTCTATGAGCCCGTTCAAGCTCCAGAGGTCGAGCAAAGGTAATGTCCAAGAGCTCCGGGAGCAGCTTCTCAAGGAAGGTAATGGGGTCTGCCCCTTCCCGGCCTTCGGGTATGCCCAGAATTCGCACATTGCTGCGCCTTGCCCGGTTAGATTGGTCTTCGACAAGTGTTTCCAAAGCCGCCACTCACTTCGTAAGCGGGTGTATCTGAGCCACAATCGTTGACTGCCTGTCCAACTCTGCTTCTACATCTCCTAAGCGCTTTGAGACCTCTCCAAGTTTCCCCTTTATATCCTGCACATCCTCTTGTACTTGTGCCAGAGTCTCAGAATTAGCTGTGATAAGGTCTCTTAAAGCCCGGAGCTCTAACAAAATTTCTTTGACACCCTCCGTAGGTAGTTTTTTGGTCGCCATTTTGAGGGGAGAAGGGGGATCTTGCTTCGCCCGTTTATTAGCCAAGCCCGATGCTTGCGGGAACTCCAATCTAGCAGGCTTTAGAGTCGACATGTCCTTCGCTCCTGCCACCAAGAAATAATGACATAAGGGAGCACCGATCCCCGAGATATGCTCCGGATTCTGCACAATCAAGAGGGAGCCTTCGAATTAAGCGGCCATCTTCCCGCACGGCAGACTCCGCCACCCCTATTTTTGGTAGTGAAGTAGCTTGTTTATCTCCTTTTTATTCCGAGTTTTTAGGATGCTGAACTCTGATAAACATCTGAAGACTAATTCATATTTGTGGGGCTGATATTCTGTCATGGTTTTTGTGATTCACTGGAATTAGCCAAATTTATCTGTGCACGAGAGGAAATTTTGGTCTTACAAGCATCTTTTCTATTAAACCACACCAATCTGGACCAATAAGGATATTCTCAAGCTGAAACCAACAATATCATTCAAAATATACAGCCTAAAGATGTAATTTTCAAAGTTCTGATTCCGGATATCTCTTGTTCCTACTAACCATCATAAAGAACAAAATTGCTGAACATGTAGATAGTCATGGCTTAATGGGAGACAGCCAACATGGCTTTAAACAAGGAAGATCTTGTCTTACTAATCTGTTATGGGTTTTTTTTGAAGGTGTGACTAAACAGGTAGACAATGGCTTCCCTAGTGGCTGCCCGGAGATCCATTTGGCTGAGGAATTAGGCGGCTGATGGGTCGTCTAAGTCCCGTCTCAGCAAGCTCCCCTTCAAGGGCAAGCTGTTCGGAGAAGATTTGGATAAATTTAGTGAAGGACTTGAGTGAATCCAAGGGTGGCAGACTGCCGGAGGATAAGCCTAAGCAGGGGAGGACCTTTCCGGCTGCTCGTGGCCAGTTTAGAGATTTTCAGAAGGTTTCGGTCTTTGCGTTTGGAAGGTTTCCAGCACGGCAGGTTTGCTTCTAGGACCTGGGGGTTTTGCGGGGCAGCCTCCCCCTCGTCCTCCTTTAACTGCAAGCCTCAATGAAACGAGGTGGGCCCCGGTGGGAAGCCTACCGATAGGTGGCCGACTTCGGGAGTTCCTTCCTGCCTGGGTCCAAATAACATTAGATCAGTGGATGTTGGAGATTAGTGCGAGGAGGTTATGCATTAGAGTTGTCGTGCCTGCTTCGAGACTCCTTTGTACAATCACCCAGCAAAGGGCGGCAAAAATCTCTGGCAATCCGCCTGACGTTATACCGTCTGTTACAGTTGGGAGCGGTCGTTCCCGTCCCAGTTGCAGACATAGGGGTAGGCTGCTGCTCCATTTATTTCGTGGTGCCAAAGAAAGACTGATCTCTCCGGCCTATTCTAGATCTCAAAGGAGTGAATCATTGCCTTCGGGTGCCTCATTTCCGCATGGAAACTCTGAGGTGCGTCAAGGAGAGTGTTTGACTTCACTCGACCTCACGGAGGCCTACTTGCACATTCCAATCAGGGAAGCTCATCAGAAGTTCCTAAGATTTGCGTTCCTGTGGGGCCATTATCAGTTCCAGGCGTTGCCGTTCGGATTGGCTACGGCTCCGCGCATGTTCACCAAGATTATGGTGGTGGCGGCGGCAGCGTTATGAAAAGAGGGCATTCTAGTCCACCCTTATCTCGACGATTGGTTGATTCGGGCAAAGTCCAAGGTCGAGAGCTTGCAGTCCACGGACAGAGTGGTGAAAGTTCTACAGAGTCTCGGCTGGGTGGTCAACGCAAAAAAGAGCAACTTAGATCCGTCACAGAGTCTCAAATATCTGGGCGTTCGCTTCGACACTTCAAGAGGTTTGATGTTTTTGCCAGATCGCCGGGCACAGGTCCTACGCAAGCTCATGCACAGGTTCTTGGGGTTCCCGGCACCGACAGCATGGTGGTATCTTTGGCTGCTGGGGACCATGGTGGCAACACTGGAGGTAGTGCAGTGGGCCAGGTTTCACATGAGACCGCTGCAAAGGGCATTACTGCGCCGCTGGTTGAACCAGACGGACTCGCTGAACAAACGCCTTCCCTGCCCGATGCGGGTCAGACGAGCCCTGCGGTGGTGGCTGTCCCCGGGTGCCCTGCAAGCGGGAATGCTGTTGGAACAACCAGTTTGGCTCCCTCTGATGACGGATGCGAGCCTGACGGGCTGGGGAGCTCATTGCGAAGGGGATCTGGACCCGCACAGGGGATCTGGACCTGCCAGGAAGCTTCTTGGTTGATCAACCGCCTCGAGCTGCAGGCAGTGTTCCTGGTGCTGCAAGCGTTAGAGTTCAGTGAAGGGGCGAGCTGTAAGAGTGCTCTCGGACAATTCAGCAACGGTAGCTTACATCAATCGGCAGGGCGGAACGGGAAGTATGGCCATGGAAGAAGAAGCAGAGGCGTTGTTTCTCTGGATAGAACCTCGTCTTCAAGCCATTTCAGTAGCGCATATTGCAGGAAAGGACAATGTGATGGCAGATTTCCTCAGCAGAGTGCGGGTGGACGCCATAGAGTGGGAGCTTCATTCGCAGTTGTTCGTGCAAATTGCTCGCAGATGGGGGGCCGCCGATCATGGATCTAATGGCGACCCTATCATTCAGCAAAAACGGGTCGTTTCTTCAGCAGTCGGAGGGAAAGGATGTCAGAAGGCATCGACGCCCTCATCAACCCTGGCCGGCGTCGGGTCTCCTGTATGTCTTTCCTCCATGGGCGCTGATAGACCGAGTAGTTCAGTGCATCGAGGCGCACCGCAGCAGAGTTCTGCTGGTAGCCCTGGACTGGCCAAGATGCCCGTGGTATGCAGATCTAGTTTACCTGCTTGATGGAGAGCCTTGGAGACTGCCGATTTCGTCGGATCTACTGATTCAGGGTCCCCTACGAATGCCCCAAGTGGATCGATTTTTCACTTACGGTATGGCCATTGAAAGGGCACGGTTAAGAAGAAAAGGTTATTTGGCTACGGTCATCGCCACTCTGCTTCGAGCAAGAAAGAAATCTACATCTCTCGCATATGTGCGCGTGTGGCGTATTTTTGAGGATTGGTGTTCACGGCGGCAGATCCGGGCGGCAACTGCTTCCGTACCAGTAGTACTCAGTTTTTTGCAAGATGGCTTTGAGAGAGGGCTAGCCGCGAGTACTTTGAAGGTTCAATTGGCGTCTCTCTCTTGTTATAGGGGCAAGGTCCAGGGAGTAGGCCTGGCTTCGCGTACAGATGTACACCGTTTCCTTAAAGCGGTGTTTAGACTTCACCCATCGCGCAGGGTTGTAGTGCCGCCCTGGGATTTGAATCTGGTTTGGAGGTGTTAGCCAGGAAACCTTCTGAGCCTTTGAATCAGGCGTCGGTTAAGGACTTAACTTTGAAGACAGTCTTCTTGGTGGCCATATGCTCAGCAAGGCGAATTTCAGAGTTGCAGGCATTATCGTGCAGGGAGCCGTTCTTGTCTTTCTCTAGAGACAAAGTGGTGTTAAGACCGGTTCCCTCCTTTCTGCCTAAGGTGGTCTCCCCGTTTCATTTGAATCGGTCGGTATTCCTCCCAGTGTTGAACTCGGTAGCAGACCAGGCCTCGGATCATGGCTTGCATTGTCTGGACATCCGAAGAGTGTTGCGCCGGTATCTGAAGGTTTCAGGAGCCTTCCGTAAGTCAGACCATCTCTTCGTGGTGTTTGGACCTCGCAGGGGGGAAGTGGCAGCAAAAGCGTCCATTTCCAGACGGGTTAAGGAGGTGATTGCGTCGGCGTATATATTGCAGGGACGTCCAGTGCCGGTGGGGTTGCGGGCGTACTCCTACTAGAGCGCAGGCGACATCTTGGGCGGAGCACAGCTTGATACCACCAGTAGACATTTGTAGGGCTGGTCTTCCCTTCATGTTTTCCAGACGTTTTGGCAGCGAGTGATGCCTGTTTCGGATCGGCGGTGTTACGTGCAGGTTGGAAAGGTCCCTCCCAATGATAACTGCTCTGATACATCCCAGAGGTGGAGGACTAAACTGGAGTACCGATAAGGGAAATGCAAATTACACTTTAGGGACTCCAGTTTAGTCCTCAGTCCCACCCGAGAGAGTTTCAGAAGTTCACTGTAATTTGGAGAAGAAATGGTTTCCGGGCGTCAGAATATAGTGTGGCTCATGCCTGGAACATCTGGCTTGTGCCAGTCTTCCTTCCTTCCCCTTCTGTTCCTGTCACTTGTTCTGGGGGGATGGGGCAGAGGCCAAGTGTGGAATACTGACTCCCTTGTTAGCTTTTGGGGGGGTCAGGTTGATTTGTGTGAAGTTAAAGTTTTTCATTATTAGTTTTACAGTTGAGGTTAGACAGTTTTTTCTTAGCTGCTTATTTGTTACTCCTTGAAGTCTGCTTTGTCAATAGTTCACTGGGGCTGGTGGGATTTCCAGCAGGAGGTATCCAGTGAGGGCAAGATTCTGATTGGTCCAGTCTCCATGCTGCAGGAGGAGGTGCACTACCCAGAGGTGGACGACTAAACTGGAGTCCCTAAAGGAACCACAATTACCAGGTAAGTGTAATTTCTATATGTAGGGGGCTCTCGTGGTTCAAATGCAGTTTCGGACCAAATGTGGAAACGGAGCTGGCCCAACTCTTAGGCAGTCCACCTAGTCTTGCATAATGCTGCAGCTTCTGGGGAAAGTGGGGGCAGTAAAGAACAGCATTCACAGTAAACAGCCACACACAAAACAAAGATGATTTGATTTTTGTATCAATCAGTCTTGTGCGGACTGAAATGTGGGCTACTTCTGCTGGAATTCTGCATACAAAAATTCAAAATTTTCCACTTTTTTGTGATTATTGTAGTTTAAATATCACGCAATACAGAAGTTTTTAAATTTTGTTTGCAGAATTCCAGCAGAGGTAACCACATCATTCAAACAGAAGCTGGATACCCAGTGGATGGAAAACACTGTGTCTCCAATATGCTGATCCCATCAGTATTGTACTGGATTAGAGAATTGGCCAGTGTAGCACTTCCATGTAGTCGGGGGCTGGTGGTGAAAAATGTCCCAGAAAGACATAAAGGGTCCAAGTTCTTGCCTAGATCAGCAGAGATGAGGAGAGAGGGGGGCGCTAAGCCATAAACCTACTGATGTAAAGAGGTATGCATGTTTCCTCTGCTTACTGGTCTGACACTCACAAATGGCAGCATGAGTAGTACTATCCCATGGGCTGCAGATTCATTTCAGTTTTGTTTCTCTATGGGTACTCTGTGCATGCCAAAAAAAAAAAAGTAATGAAAGCGGGGAGGGATGCAAAACCATTTTTCCCAACGCACCCTTTCTATCTAGGTGGATTGCATAAGTAGTGCTATGGCTGTAACTCTCTCTAATTAAGAAGACCAATGTTGGGTCATAAATTTCCCACATACATGAAAACACATAAGACTCATATAATCACGCTCCAAACATTTTTGTTGGACTATAAATTGAGGTAGCTATATAAAGCATCCGCCTGTAAAGTCCATTTTCGCTAATTGAAGTGATCATACAATGTTTGTAAAAACTGTCAATAATTCAAGTCAACATGTTTCGAACCATAAAACTGTATAATGGTTTTTCTTCAAGACAATATAAAAAAGGCAGTACTTACCTTGACAAAGGAGACTTCTTGTCCTTGCATGTGGAGCTCCATAGGCCTGTGTAAAAAAACGGCCACGGCATCTTTTAAACACCCAGAAGCTCCTCCACGAATTCTCCTTAAAGAGATAAGCACACAAACACTAAGGAGAAATTTGTAGAGGAGCTTCTGGATGTTTCAAAGACGCCGTGGCCATTTTTCTACACAAGCCTATGGAGCTCCATATGTAAGGACTAGAAGTCTTCTGTATTAAAAATAAGTAAAGCAGAAACGTTATACAGTTTTATGGTTTGAAACGCATTGGCTTGAATTATTGGTAGTGTGTGTGTGTGTGTGGTGGTTTTTGGGGTGTTTAGGATTTTTTGTTTTTTTTTTACAAGCATTGCATGATCGCTTAAAGAAAGAGAAAAATAGACTTTATGGAGGATGCTTGATATAGCTACCTCACTTTAATAGTCCAACAAAAACTTTTGTTTGGAGCGTGATTGTATGGGTCAGTCTTCTGCAACCATTGTGACGCACAGAGCAGTTTATCCATTTGCTGTGGGTGTTGGAACCAGTAAGATTCAGGCATTTTATCACCTTTATGTGGACGACATAATGAT
The DNA here is from genome assembly GCA_033557465.1 of Ichthyophis bannanicus. Taxonomy (NCBI): domain Eukaryota; kingdom Metazoa; phylum Chordata; class Amphibia; order Gymnophiona; family Ichthyophiidae; genus Ichthyophis; species Ichthyophis bannanicus. The sequence continues at coordinate 11,746,622 of CM066044.1, read as the reverse complement.
GTATGTCCCATTCACAATACCTAATATTCCTACACTACTTAATACCTGCCTCAATGAAATAAACAATTGGCTAAATGAAAACAACTTATTCATCACGCTAAAACAGAAGCCCTAATAGTAACTAAAAACACAACTTTCATTCCCCCATCACACATTACATTGCAAAATAATGATATCAAAATAAAAACTGAAATATGTTACCTAGGCGTAATACTAGACAAACACCTCAGTATGGACACACATATACGAAATAACACAAAAAGTTTATTTTAAACTTAAAGTATTAAAACAACTCCGCCCCCTAATGCACCTACAGGATTTTCAACGTATAATACTGTGGCAGGTGAAGGCCTGTGATCCACGGTGTCTGACATAAGCAGGCCAGCATAGCTAGCTTGACCTGTAAATGAAGCCTGTGGAGAGGCACATAGGAATTGCACATCCCCCAACATGCTGCTATTGTAGGATAGAACTCTGTAAGAGAACTAAACTAACTTAGGTAAGCAAAACTGAGAGATGGAAAAATACAGAAAAGTATGTTTAAAAGTTACTGATAAGAAAAAGTACATCTGCAAGGAATATAATTGGGAGTGCTGACAGATGAGTTGCAGAGCCCTGCTCCCCTGCATGCACAAATTGGCTCTATGGCCTTGAGAGTGTGAAAGTAACAAGTTGATGAACTGACCATTGTAATTGGGACTAGAAGGGGGGTATGCAGGTGCCATGCCCACTGAAGGAACATAATTGGATAAACTTATCAGTACCGGGACCAATGGAAGAGGTACGGGAGAGTACCGGGACCAATGAAATGTTTTTTTCTATACCTAGAATGGAACAGAAATCTATAAAAGTTATTGTAATGCTAGAAAACTTTGCTCAGCCATTTTGAAATTGACTGGTTCGAGACTTGTGCACAAATAAATGATTTGGACCTTCTGAACAGACTCCTGGTATCATTGGTTTGTCTGCGCTTTGCTGCTACATATTCTTGGTGCGTTGGCCGGGAAACACAATACAAGCTATAATAAATCCCCATTTCGACTTTGCGAACTTAACCCTACTAGGCGTAACAAAGCATAATTTAAAAAAACTTCAACTAGCACAAAATGCAGCAGCCAGGACTATTATGAATGCCCCACCATTCCACCATATAACACCTATTTTAGAATATTTACACTGGCTCCCGATTCAATGCCGGATTCAGTATAAAACTCTTTTAACTACTTACAAAGTCCTAAATAACACAGCACCTCTTACTTTAAATAACCTTATCAATAAAGAACTCAATCATAATCTTCAAAGACGAGACCAACTAAATAAACTAATAACACCAAAGGAATTTATAAAGGCCAAAAAATCAACAAACAAAGCATTCTCTCATGCTGCCCCTATAACTTGGAACAACATTTCTTCGGAATTAAGATCCTTACCTCAAATCATGGAGTTCAGGAAAAAACTTAAAACACATTTATTCGCAACATACTACGGATCCTTGTCAAACTCACCTTTTCAACAAGAAAAAGGATAGTTTCACCAGCTGACATAACCCATCTCTGAACTGAAATAAGTGCTAAACCCCAAACCGAGGGTTTTTGAAAACATACATACCTTGTACATAGTTATAATCCGGTTCTTTGTATATAGTTTACAACTGTTAATTGTAAGATTGAACTTCTTGTAGTTTCACATTGTTATATGTAAAAACAGCATTGCCTTGTTTACTGTTGTTCCATGTAAACCGCAACTGATCAATGGAAGGTGCGGTATATAAAAAACTCGCTAATTAAATTAAATTAAATTTTGTCAAAAGATGGCTGGATGGGTGTGATGTTAGTACACTTGTGCTATTTTTTTCTTTATTTTCTATGATACTGGTTTAGTTTATCAATTTCTTTATTTTACTCCACTTCTTTATTTTACTATACTTTTAAATTAACATTAAAACTAATTGTCATTCACTTCAAGGTAATTTTTCTTTCTATGTATTTTGTCACCTTATAATTACTTTTTTTCACAAATTAGAATACTTCTATGTATTCTTCAACTACAGCTTGTATTGTCCTCTTCATTTCTGTGTGGTGCCATAATTTTGGTTCAGTTTAGACTGGCCACGGCTGTAAAGGAGCATGATTTATCAAAATGACTGGCTGCATATTAGTCGGCATGAGCTGGTCTTGGTATAGCTTTTATAATAAGTAGCAGGTGGCAATATTTCCGATGTTGCACAGCTGATTAATGCTATGAATTGTGTTTTGTTTTTCATGTAGGATTATGGCGCACTAAGGGATATTGTTATCAATGCAAACCCATCTCTACCTCCCCTGTCCCTCTTAGTGCTGCACAGCATGCTGTGTGAGCGTTATAAGGTTTTATCAGCAGTTTATACACATTCATCTGTGAAGAATGTGCCAGAGCCTCTCCTGAAATGCTTTGGTGACCATACGAACAAACATGCAAGGCAGGAGTACCAGTTGGGCTTTACTCTGATTTGGAAAGATGGTAAGCAAGCATTTGTTGAAAATTTAGAATGAGTCAAAGAGCTTATCAGTGAGGGTCCTTTAAGTTTATCATGTAAGGATTAATTCTGTTTTCTGTCCTGTTTAGCTCTGAGTCATATACACTTCAGCTTGAGCTCCTCTGTGCTAGAATGAAGATCCATTATGTAAAGCAAAAAGAAACCCCATTTTTCTACCCTTTTAATCTTAAATTGCAACACTTCTATTAAAGTTTCTTGAAGGACAAAGTTTTGGAAGAGCAGACCTCACTCCCTCAAGGTAGTCCTCCTGTTTACTTCAGTCACTGCAGAATTACTACTTAAACCACCGGATGGAAGGGTGACCAGCACAGTAGGGAACACGGAAAAAAGCACATTATACAGAGTACTGCAATTGATTGAAAAAGTGGGGAGATAGATTAATTACACACAATCTTTTTCCCTCCTGTAGGCTTTTGTAAATACATCATCATCCAGGATTGCTTTTCTTCTAGTTCAGTGCTCAAGTTTTCCTCAGTATATCCTTGAAACTATACTGCAGGGGAAGGAGATAGCCTTCTGTATATAGTCAAATTTCCCTAAGGTTAATATGGCCTCCTTTTATAGACAAGAAACTTGTACATCAACCATAATTAGATAAGAATTGAACTAAACGGGAAAGTTGCTTTGGAACAATAAGGAAATGGCAAAGTAGTAGGAGAAAACAATGTCCTTCAGTGGAGATTTTATTAAGTTTCTGACTTGGCCAAGTTTTGGCAAATGTGCTTACATCAGAGGTCTGTAAATCATATACACAAAAGAAGGGAATAATAACTTAAAAACGGGCTATATTAAACCATTAACGCTATGGTAAACAAAATAATTATGGTAGTATGTTTACTGAATATCGTCGTCTATAGTATGTTTAAGTTTTTGTTGGGGTAGTTTCTCGAAATGGGCTAGTTCCTTATCGTCACTCCAGTCCAGTCCCTTTACTTCTGGGTTACGCAACCCTTCCAGAAGCTTGGAGGCTGAGCCCAACCTTTTTGGGGATGGAGCGGTATAAATACCACTGGGACCACCCACCAACTCCAGTATTCTCAGCCTCCAAGCAGCTGGAGGGTTCCGTAAGCCTTGGGCTTACTGGAGTCCTACCTTCATCTATTCTCTTTAATTTAATTAATTTTACTTTAATTTACTTTAACTTTGTTTTCTAGTTTGGGGGCTCTGCTCCTTTAAGGTTTGCTTGCTCTCCTCCTCTCCCCCCCCCCCCCTCCCGGATCCGGCACGGCTCTCTGAGCTATTTTCTGGTCTGCAGCAGCGAGGAGGTGCTCTGCTCTGCCCAGCTCCCGGGTCTTCTAATCCTGCCTTCTTCGGGGGAAACAGCCTCGCGCCGAAGCCCTTCAGGTGGCTGAGCGCTAGAGGCTGCACCGCTAGCCGGATTGGACCGCCCATCCCGACGCTATTGAACGCGGAGGCAAGCCATGCGGTGCCCGGGTTCCCACACGGTGCGATCAGACGGCGATTGCACACGTGTCTCAGTGGGACTCAGCGCCGGACTCAACGCCGGAGCTCAGACCGGCGCCAGGAACACGCTCGCGGTCCCCCCGGTCAGGCTCCACGTGGTGAGGCCTACCACGTGTTGAGCCTACGGGTGGTGATCGCGGAGTCGGGCCCAGGATCTTCATACAGTCCTGAAAACCGCAAGTACCTGCCTTAAGGGATAAAGGAGTGTTATCTTATTTCCTTTGGTTTGACCTTATTTTAATTTCGATTTTAATTTCAATTTTAATTTTAATTCTCTTAAATTTATTGAAGTTACCTTATCTTTATTTATTTATGCTTTATTTGCTTGAGTTAATCTGGTAGATTTTCTACGGGTTTAAAAAGGGAAACAGTCTAAGGGGCTATTGATTCCTAAGAGAAATCTTGCCTTGGTTTCAGGTACCCGCAAGGGTAAGCCCCAGCCTTTCCCATGGCATCTAAACCGCGCTGCCCTTCCTGTGGAACGCGCAGAGGCACCTCCGCAGAGGCAGGAATCTGCAGGAGCTGCGCCGCAGTGGCTGCCTCAGTAGAACAGGAAATATTGCAGCCCTCCCAGGGATCAACAGACCCTCTAGTAGGGGAGGGGGGGTCCCAGTGCTCCATCTCTACTCCTTCGGAGCTGCCCACGCCTCCTCTGCTTCCTCCTCCCCTCCCCTCGAGTGCAGGGGGGGACGGAGAATTTTTCTCCCCTGACTTCATCCTCTTGCTTCATAAGGCCTACTGCCTGCGCAAGCAGGGCCTAGGGGCAGAGGAGGTTGCCACATCAGTGGAAGACAAATCAGCCAGACACCTCGGGGCTATCAACCCGGAATCTGGCATCCCTTCTAAGCGCCCACGTCTGGATGGGGAAGAGCTCCTAGCGTCCTTTTCTCAGGGTGCTCCGGAGGAGGATAGCTCGGCTAAGGACCTTGACGAGGATGAGGAGGAGCTGGAAGAAGGAGAGATCCCGGAAGAAGATCAATCACGGATAGTTAGGGTTTTTCGTCGAGAGGAGCTCCCGGCATTAATTAATGAGTCCTTAAAAGTGCTCAATGTGGCCTCAGACATGCCATCACAGGAAGAGGCGTTGGAGGATCCCTTAATCCAGGCCATTAGGAGATCCCAGAAGGTCTTCCCTGTCCACAGGGTTGTGCGCCAGATGATCCAGGAAGAATGGGACCAACCAGAATCAAGCTTAAGGGGAGTCAGAACCATGTCTCGCCTATACCCTCTTCCAGAGGCAGATAAAGAACTACTGAAATCGCCCAGGGTGGATGCAGCGGTATCAGCAGTTACTAAGAAGACGACTATCCCAGTTGAGGGCAGTTCAGCCTTAAAAGACGCGCAAGACAGGAAGTTGGATATGCTCCTGAAGCAAGCCTTTGATGTAAGCGCCCTCGCATTGCAGGCCTCCGTGTCAGGAGCTTGGGTGGCTCGAGCCTGCTTAAGGTGGGCTCAACAGCTCCAGACAGAGGGCTCTTCGGACGAGATTCAGGCCAACTCGGCCAGAGTGGAATCCGGCGCAGCCTACTTGGCGGATAGTCAGTATGACCTCATCAGAAGCCTAGCCAAGAACATGGCCTCTGTGGTGGCGGCTAGACGTTATCTGTGGCTACGAAATTGGGCAGCTGATGCTTCCTCGAAGACACGCCTGAGTCGGCTCCCCTTTAAAGGGAAACTATTATTTGGGGAGGATTTGGAGAAGCTAGTTAAAGACCTGGGTGAGTCTAAGGGAGGCAGACTTCCAGAAGATAGACCAAAACAAGGCCGCCCTCTAGCCCCAGTGCGTACCCAACCTAGGGATGCGCGGAGATTTCGACCAGCCAGGTCAAATTCCTTTCCCAGGGGCCGTTTTCCCTCAAAGGGACAAGGTTTCAGAAGTTTTCGAGGGGCAGGTCGGGGTTTTGGGGCATCCTCCTCCTCCTCCTTCTCGGGCCCTAGGAAACAACAATGAAATGTCGGGGGTCCAGGGGGAAGGGCGGCCGGTAGGCGGCCGCCTGAGGCTGTTTCTTCCCGCCTGGGCCCGTGTCACGTCCGATCAATGGGTCCTAGAGGTGATCAGAGAAGGTTATGCTCTCGAATTTGCAAAACAAATACCGCCAGCATTTGTTCAGTCTCCCTGCGGCTCGGCAGCAAAGAGGGAGGCAATAGAGACAACTCTTGCCCATCTAATAGCTTTAGGGGCGGTGATTCCAGTACCACCAGACCAGTGCGGCTCTGGTCGGTACTCGATTTACTTCGTAGTACCAAAAAAGGAAGGATCCTTTCGACCGATCCTAGATCTAAAACAGGTCAACCGCTGCCTCAGGGTGCCTCACTTCCGGATGGAGACCCTATGTTCAGTCATAGCTGCCGTGAGGGGAGGAGAGTTCCTAACTTCCCTCGACTTGACAGAAGCCTACTTGCACATCCCGGTCAGGAAGTCCCATCAACAATTCCTGAGATTCGCAGTGCCAAGAGGCCACTTTCAGTTCCAGGCCCTACCCTTTGGCCTAGCTACGGCCCCCAGAATGTTCACCAAGGTAATGGTCGTAGTGGCGGCCTCCCTCCGGAAGGAGGGAATATTAGTGCACCCCTACTTGGACGATTGGCTGATCCGCGCAAAGTCGGTAGAGGAAAGTCATTCTGCGATGTCCAGAGTGATCCAGGTCCTGGAGGAGTTGGGGTGGGTCATCAACCGGGCAAAGAGCAGGATGACTCCCTCTCAGGAACTCGAGTACCTAGGAGCAAGATTCGACACCCACAGGGGCAGAGTATTCCTGTCTCGGTCAAGATCAAGGGAACTAAGGTGCCTAATCACGCAGTTTCTATGCAGACGAAATCCCTCGGCGTGGCATTATCTTCAGGTTCTGGGAACTATGGCGGCGACAATAGAGGTAGTGCCATGGGCCAGGGCCCACATGCGACCGCTGCAGCGGGCGCTATTACGTCGATGGTCTCCCCAGCATCAGCCTCTCTCAATGCAGTTACCTTGCGCTCCGCGGACCAAACAGTCCCTCCACTGGTGGAGATGCCCGAGGAATCTGGACTGCGGAATGCCCCTCGATCCCCATCTGTGGTTGCTATTGACGACGGATGCCAGCCTGTCAGGCTGGGGAGTGCACTGCGAGGACCAGTTCGTCCAGGGTCGCTGGACACAGATGGAGTCGCAGTGGCCCATCAACAGACTGGAATTGCGGGCCGTCACCCTGGCTCTCAAGGCGTTCAGGGCCTTAGTGCAAGGAAAAGCAATTTGCGTTCTCTCCGACAATGTCACCGCGGTGGCCTACATCAACCACCAGGGAGGCACCAGCAGTCATGCCTTGGAGAAGGAGGCGGACACTCTTTTTTCCAGTGGGCGGAGTCTCGGCTGCTGGCACTCTCAGCGCAGCATGTGGCGGGCGAGGACAACGTCACAGCCGACTTCCTCAGCAGGTGCAAGATAGACCACGGAGAGTGGGAACTAGAACAGGAGACCTTCGACCAGATAGTGGCCCTTTGGGGTCGCCCAGTCATGGACCTCATGGCGAGGTTCTCTACAGCCAAGGTAGACAGATTCTTCAGTCGAAGGAAGGAAAGGATGTCCGAGGGATTAGATGCCCTGTCACAAAAGTGGCCTTCGGAAGGTCTTCTCTATGTATTCCCTCCTTGCGCTATGATCGGAAAGGTTCTCCAACGGGTGGAGTCTCACCAGGGCTTGGTAATCCTCATAGCTCCGGATTGGCCTCGCCGCCCCTGGTATGCGGATCTGATCAGATTGCTCGCCGACCTACCTTGGCGGCTCCCTTACAAAAGAGACCTGCTGAGGCAGGGCCCGGTCCGGATGCCTCACGTGGATAGATTCTCGCTTACGGCCTGGCTATTGAAAGGGCGCGGCTCCTAAAACGAGGCTACTCAGGAGCTGTAATCTCGACGCTGTTGAAGGCTAAGAAGCGCTCGACCTGTCTATCTTATGTAAGGGTTTGGCACATCTTCGAAGCTTGGTGTGCAGAGCACCGTCGGAAGCCCCTTTCGGCCTCGGTCCCGGAGGTTTTGGACTTCTTGCAAGCAGGTTTTTATAAAGGTCTGGCGCACAGCTCCTTGCGGGTCCAGCTGGCGGCGATCGCTTGCTATAGGGGAAAGGTCCGTGGCAAACCCTTAGGGGCACACCCAGACGTCTCCAGGTTCCTAAGAGCGGTTAGTCGGCTACGCCCGCAACGGAGGTCGGTCATCCCCCCTTGGGACCTTAACTTAGTGCTAAATGCCTTGATCGGGGAACCCTTTGAGCCTGTAAAAAGAGCCTCCTTAAAGGATTTAACCCTAAAGACAGTGTTTCTGGTAGCCATCTGCTCGGCCAGAAGGGTCTCGGAATTACAGGTGCTATCTTCCCAGCCCCCCTTCCTGTCCTTCCTCAAGGACAAAGTGGTTCTGCATACAGTTCCTTCCTTTTTGCCCAAAGTTATCTCTCCCTTTCATGTGAACCAGACAGTTACCCTGCCGGTCTTCGCGGCCAAGGGACAGGAAGGTAGGAATGACAAACTGCGTCTCCTAGACGTCCAGAGGGCCTTGAAACATTACCTCTCTCGCACAGCGCCATTCCGAAAGTCCGACCGGCTGTTCATTCAGTTCGGAGGACCGCACAAAGGTGAGGCGGCTGCCAAGGCTTCAGTCTCCAGGTGGATCAGAGAGGCGATTGCCTCCGCCTACATCCTGAAGGGGAAGCAGGTTCCGGTGGGGCTGTGGGCACACTCCACTCGGGCTCAGGCTGCCTCTTGGGCGGAATTCTCCCTTGTTCCTCCGCTGGACATCTGTAGAGCAGCGACTTGGTCATCGCTGCATACCTTCTCCAAGCACTATAGACTGGACGTGCAGAGTGCAGCGGACGCGCGGTTCGGTCTAGCGGTTCTTCAGTCCGGTATGCCGGAACCCACCCAGGGTTGAACTGCTCTGGTACATCCCAGAAGTAAAGGGACTGGACTGGAGTGACGATAAGGAAATAGTAATTAGATCTTACCTGCTAATTAGTGTTCCTGAAGGAACGACAGTCCAGTCCCTGATCCCACCCGCTTCCGGCAACCGTTCAGACCTCAGGTTCATGGCAAAGCATCGGACCGAGAGTAGGACCGGTGCGGCAGGAAGGAGAGCAGGATAAAGCCGGCTCGGGTAGAAGCAGACAACTCCTCAGGCCGTTGCCATGCCTCCTCTCCTTTTCCCCTTTATATATATATATTTCTTTCCAAAAAAAAAAAAAAAGCCTGTTGGATAGGTTTTGAGGTGTTATATTATGTTACGTTATGGAGTTTTGATTTGGAAGTTTGTTAGATCTGCTTTTTCAATCGAATACTGGAGTTGGTGGGTGGTCCCAGTGGTATTTATACCGCTCCATCCCCAAAAAGGTTGGGCTCAGCCTCCAAGCTGCTGGAAGGGTTGCGTAACCCAGAAGTAAAGGGACTGGACTGTCGTTCCTTCAGGAACACTAATTAGCAGGTAAGATCTAATTACTATTTTTGCATATATATCCGAAGGCTAACGGGTGCAAACGTATAATCCAACCATTAATCACCCATTTGACAGGTGATTTTAATGGTTGGATTATACTAATTTTGCACATGACAGTCATGAACCACACTTCTAAGCCCAGGGTATGTGGAGTATGATCTCATCTCTCAAATTTACTGCTAATGCTCGGTGTAATATTTGTATCTTGCCTAAGAGAGCCTCCCTCTAGAGTTCATAATTTTACATGTTTGCTATGGTGTTTTTCATGCCATGATCTTTCTCAGTTTGTGTTTCTTCAGAGTGATCCTGTGTGTGTTTTGACAATAGGGAAATGGTACAGGCTAAATTCATTTTTATAACTCTGCTTGGAAAATGCCCATCTTTAAAATATAGTAATGTAATGGACTTGTTTTTTTTCTTTCAGTTGCTAAGCCACAGATGAAATTCAGTATTCAGAACATGTGTCCAATTGAAGGAGAAGGCAATATTGCAAGATTTCTCTTCGCACTGTTAGGCAACAAGTTCAGTGCAGTCACATTAACCCTAATAGACAGCTGGGTGGATACAGCAATCTTTCAGCTGAAAGAGGGAAGTAGTAAAGAGAGAGCAGCTGTTATGCGCTCTCTGAATGCTGTCCTGGGTAAATCCGTGTGGCTGGCGGGGAATGAACTCACTGTAGCAGATATTGTAGCTTGGTGTGCTGTTCAGCAGACTGGAAATGTTAATGCTGCCCCAGCTAATGTGCAGAAATGGATGAAGTCCTGTGAGAACTTGCCACCTTTCAACATGGTATTGAAACTATTGAAATAAATACTTCAATCTTGTATTTACTACTTTGACATCCTGTTTATGACCTATTGGGGGTAGCTTTTGATAACTGGCTATTGCATGCCCTTCTATTCAAAAGTTTAGGCGTAGCACTGGAAGGTTATGAGCCCTATTCCAACTAAGGTGCATGTTTACAAAACTATAGTAGGGTGTGTCAGCTGCCAAAACTGCACAGTAAGGCAAAGTTCCTGTGGTATCTGCAGGGGGTGTCCCGGATTAGCCACTGCAGATGCCAAGGCGGGTCTGGATTTCCCCCATATAATTTGGGAAAAGCTAAGATGAGGGATGATAGCAGTCGGGTGCACACAGCTGGTAGTAGCTCTCTACCCTAATCAGGCCTTCCTTCAACCATATGGTCTGTGCAGCAGTGATGTGATCCATGGGACAGACAATATGAAATAAAAAAAAAAAAGTCTTGGACCCCCTGCAGTATCAATCCCCATTGCGAACTGATGGGGGGGGGGGGGAGAATCATTGCATCCTCTGGGCAAGTAGAGCACTCAACTAGCCAGCTGGGAGCCGCCGCCTCCCGATTCACTAGTAAAAAATTTAGGCTAGCCACTCGGGGAAATCCCCTCCATGTTACAAAAACATATCCTGGCTAGCCAGCAAAGGAGGGGGGGAGGGCACCACAACCATGGCCTCGTCAAACCTTCTCCACAGGCATACCTTTTTTTAAAATCATGGTGGTTTAGTGAAAGGATGGGACAGGAGCAAGTTTTCTGTTCTCTCCTCCCCCCCCCCCCCCCCCGTCATGAGTGTTTACAAAATGGGCACGATCATAAGGTGCTGCTCCCTAGTCTCATGGCAGGGCAGCACCACGTCGCAAGATCGCAGCCATATATGTTAGAACTATTAAGGAGGGCAGGAGCCCTCCTTAATAGTACTAACAAATATGGCTGTGCTCTTGTGGTACTACCCCCTAGTGTGAAACTAGAGGGCAGCACCCTGTGATTGCAGCTATTTTGCAAAGGCCAATGACGGAGGCAGGAGCAGAGGGGACCGCTTCTGCCCAGTCATTGCACTAGACCACCAGGCTATTAGCTGAGATATATCTTTGTAATGGGGAGGAAGAAGAGGGTTTTCCTTGCCTCAGGTGCTGTACAAACATCCCCCCCTCCGCCAGGCAGCTTTCTGAGGGGGGAGTGGTATTGAAGGGGGTCTGGGATATTTTTTCTTCATATTGTCAGTGTTGTGGATTGTCACCCTGTAGCACCAACATAGTGATTGGGGGGGGAGGGGGCATAATTGTCTCCAGGGCAGCCAGCTACTGCTTGAAAACATTTCATGTGGTGGTTGCCAACTAATGCCACCTTTTGATCTGTCCCTAGTTTCACCATGCAAAAACTAGGTATCGCAGAAAAGTGTCTGCACTATCTGATTTTTCATGTGCGTTAGCTGTTAACGTCCTTTAGTAGACATACCCTTAAGTGGAACAAAATTCCTGTTGCATTAGTGAACAGGATTTTCAGAATAGGCTCAGTATTATGAGAAAAGGAAGCACTAATTCATATGTAGAGATGGAAAGCAAACCCCTGGACCTTAAATAACAGGATAACTTTCAGAAGGCAAGATGAGGATATTTAAAAGTAGAATTATTTTTGCCCGCCACATGCAGCAGCCTTGAAAAGGTTGTAAATGCTAATGGGTTCAGTCTAATGTACTCGTATGTAGGAGACACTGCAAACTTGAAAGAACACTATTGTAAATTACCCAATAAAGTGGTTGTCTTATGTGATTCTGTGAAATAAGTACCGTTGCTAGTGAAAGAAAGGGTACGCCCCCAACTGCAGTCGGGTACAGATTAATCTTTTCTCACAGCAACCTTCTTTGTGTTTAGGCTAATTGCAGTAGTTTCCATTTTAGCATTTGCCAACCAGCAACTAAAAGTGGACTTATTAATATCATTGTACTTCATTACTACATGCACTGTCCTTTCAAGCTACAACTCATACATTCTTATATTTTAATAGTGAACAGATGCACCACTTGCTTCAAGGATGGTGGCATTCCTTCACCTGCTACAGTGACAAACGCAGCTAATATTATAGTGGACATCTCATCGTACAAAAAAAAAAGACAATTCTTCTTTGGTTATGCCTACGCCTTCTGTGCTGTATTCCTACATAAGGGTAATATGACATACTGTGTGGTATATCATGGGTCTCCAGTACGTGGAGGCTAATGTTTACATTCCTGTCCCCTCCTCCCTCCATCTATTGCCCCTTCTTCGGCTGAGGCCCCCATCTCATTGTAGTGCAGCTTCTTTCCCTCTTCTCTGGTTTAGAATTTTGCTCATAAAGTCCTACCATTGTCAGGCAAAACAAGAAAACCAGCCCAGTGGAGCCTCCATGCCTGTGCTCTCCAAGGCCTGGTTGCACATCACCCTCCCACCCCATGCTAATAGAATTTATTTTCTCTGTGAACAAGCAGGAAGAAGTCCTCACATATAGGTGGCATCCCCTGATGGAGCCCCCACACAGGAATGCACCCCTTTTTCCACAGGAAACCTTTGGGAGCCTCCATTGTTCATGTGCGTCTGCCTTGGTGCCATCTGCCCTTCAGTTCACTTTGTCCATGGAGCCCCATGAACGTGTTCCTTGTGCTATCCACAAAAAGCAATTTTTGGTCCTTCAGGGCTGGTTTATTATATAAGCCTCAAGGCATACTGAGGTTTGAGGGGAAGAACAGTTGTATGAGACCCTCTAGAGAACAGAAATTGAGCATAAATGATCAGAGAGCAAGAAATATGTGGGAGTATATTATGCAAGTGAAGGAACAGCTTCAAAGTCTTCAGTTGGAGAGGTATTGCCTTTGGCTTCAATGTATCCATCAGCAATACTATGAATTTGGCCATAAGGCCACTAGGCTGTTAGCTGATAAGTTGAGGAAGAAAGAAGTTCACAATTTAATAGTTCAAATCAAAGGTCCCTAGGATGAGATGCTTTCTTGAGGATTTGATGCAAAAGCAATGCCTTCAATTATTAAAAATTTACACACTAGTCTGGGGGAGGAAATCAACGGGGGTGGGCCAGAGGCCTACCTATATAGGCTTGACTTACAACAGGTGGAGCATGACCAGTTAAAAGGGTTGGAAGCTAAAAGTACTTCCTCAGAAATTAAGAAAGTGATTAAGACTTTCTCTATGGGTAAATCCCCAGGCCTGGATGGTTTTGTAGCTCAATTCTATATTCTTTTATATTGGAATTGGTGAACTTGCTGGAAAGGTTATTTAATAGTTTGGTAGAAGATAGCCAGCTATTGGAAAACATGCTGACAGCAGGAATCTTGATGATTCCTAAGCCTGGGAAAGGTCAAACTGGCTGTAGCTCTTACAGATCAATATCATTGGATTAACATAGATGTCAAGATTCTTGCTAAACTATTAGCTAATCGTTTGGTTTTGGTGGTGCCTGCTTTGGTTCAAAAAGACTAAGAAGGAATTATACCTGGGAGACAGGCCACTGATAATATTAAGGCAGTCATAAATCTTGTATGATAAGGTAGGCGGAAGGACTACCATGCTATTTTGCTGTCTCTTGATGTTGAGAAGGCCTTTGATAGAGTTCAGTGGGAATTTATGTTTGTGGTTTTGATAAAGGTGGATTTCATCTTTATACTGAAATCCATGTAATTATACTGAGGCCTTTCAGTTAATAGGGGGACTCATCAGGGTTGTTTTCTTTAACAGTTAGTTATTTACGCTTGTCATAGTCAGCGGCCCAGGCAAATTGAGCTATATTTTTACTGTTGTCAGTACCATTCAATTATCACTATTGCATGCAATTACTACTGGTTCTGTAGCCTTCACTTTTTACTGTGGCCAGTTAGCACTCAATTACCCCAGTTACCAGTAACACTCCCACAAAGTGTCTCACTTGCTCTCCCATTAGCTCTCCATAATATATAGCTACTCAATACCACTGTCAGAAGCCCATTGCCAATTACTCCTTTGACAATAGCATATCCACAATAACAAACATAATATCCCCTCCAATCCCTCACAGAAGTTACCTCATCCACATCAACAAAAACCCCAATGGCACTACCATTCAATACCCTAGCTATCTGCCTTTTCCTTCTTCTATGTTTGCTCAACGAAGCCCTTGCACTATATCACACAGCTCACCAAATTCCAATACTTCAGAATCATGGAAAAAGAAGGGCTGAATCTCCCTATCCCAACTCAAGAATAGATGCCCCCACACGCCACTCTCATCTAATACATATAGCTCTTCAACAACCAAAGAAAAATAAACAAAAGGAACCCCTTCAACCCTTTTGCTTAAACTGTGCCCTCATAAATGCAAGGTCTATCCGCAAGAAATGGCCAGTCATCACTGACACAATCTCTTCCTACAATCTAGACATCCTCATGATAACTGAAACTTGGTTATCCGACACAGATAATGTGATCCTTAACCAACTCATACCCCCCAACATCTCCGTCCATTCCCAACATAGAGAGAGCAAGAGAGGTGGAGGCATTCTCATACTTACCAAGAATGACCTAAACTTCCACACTGTGGACTCCACAAGCTCAAACAGCATGGACGTCTTAACCATCACGAATGAGCAATGCTCCATCAATTTAATTTACAGAGCACCCTCACCCTCCACGGATGACCTTCCTAACATTCTGGACTTAGCAACCAACACACGCCAGCCCAACATTCCCAACTGGATATTAGGAGATTTCAATCTCCCAACACTGCATCCTAGCCATGCCTCAGCCCTCCTTGAAGCAATCAACGAGTTGGGATACAAACAAATTGTTGAAGCCCCCACGCACAAGAGAGGAAACATCCTTGACATGATTTTGCTCCTCTGACAGCCCTTGATTCCAACAATAGACTCGACACTTCTGTAACCCCAGTACCTTGGTCAGACCACAACCTAATCACCTTCCCCATCCTCATCAATGGCAAACAGTCATCATACATCAACAAAAACTCCATTGACTCAACAAAAGTAACATCTCGGAAATTCAAAACCTTCAACAAAGAGCATATAATTACAGAAACCCTCCCTCTCCTACATGACACCTCTCTCAATCTCGAAAATCTGATCGCATCCTGGAACAACACTATCAGCACCATTGCACTACAACCAGTACAGGACACCAACCTAAAGAAAAGAAAATCCTCTCCTTGGTTCTCCCCTGACCTACGAGCCTCCCTCACACACCTAAGAAAATTGGAGAAACGATGGCGTCGCTCACACTCTTCTGAAGACCAAGCAGCCTATAGAGTACACCTATCTTTGCACAGAGAGTCAGTCATGACCAAGATGAGACAATTCCATACTGATACGCTGAAAAGATCGCTAAATAAACCACGTGATCTTTTCAACCTAGTCAAAATCTTATCTAAAGAACCTTCACCAGAACATCCTGAACCCATTCATCCTCAAGCGTTCGCCGATTACCTGCAATCCAAGCTGCTTCAAACCAACAACATTGCAACAATTCCTTCTCAAGTCACCGTATGTATATCAAACTTATCCATGTTCTCCACACCATCCAGAAAACATATTGAAGTCACCATCGCTGCTCTTAACACTACCACCGCACAAACTGACCCTTGCCCAGCCCACTGGATAAAGGAACTACGCCAAGATCTCAGCCCCATCATCACTAAAATGATGAATTTATCCTTTACAACTGGTTCCTTCCCACCAGTCCTCAAGAGAACATCCATCAGACCCCTCTTGAAAAACCACAAACTTGACCCACAAAAGGTTGAATCTTATAGACCCATAGCTAGCATTCCCCTGCTAGCTAAAATAATTGAAAAGGAAGCTCAAAGACAAATACAGGACCACATCGACACTGCCTCCCCTCTTGACCAATGCCAACATGGCTTCAGAGAGTTCCACGGTGTTGAAACCCTCCTAACCACTCTATGCAACAACATCATCACAGGCATTGATAACATCCGCCAAGGCTTTGCTCTTATCTTCTTAGACATTGCCGCGGCTTTTGACTCTGTTCATCATGATCTTTTAATAGGGCGACTAAAAGAAAAAGGCATCAATAACACTGCCCTGGAGTGGTGTAAATCATACCTTGATCAGAGATGGCAGTACGTTACCTCAGGAACCGCAACATCCGCACCTTACCACCAAAAACAAGGCGTACCACAAGGATCATCCCTATCTTCACTCTTCTTCAATATATACATACAGCCTGTTTGCAATATCATTAGGTCCTTCAATGTTGAATGCTTGATATACGCTGACGACATCCTTCTATACATGCCTTTCTCCACAGCCCATATGGACCTCTCCCCGCTAGCCAAATGTTTTGATGCAGTATCTGAATGGCTTCAATCCCAGAACCTCCGAATTCAACACAAAAAGACCGAGGTTCTTTTCATCACTAGAGACCCACTTTTCACCCCCCCATCCCATATAAAGGTCAAAGAAGCTGAGCTCCAATCCAAACCTTCCATTCGTTACCTTGGAGTCACTTTGGACCAGCGCATGGATTTGAAACTACATATAACCAACGTAGTCAGAGCCATCTACCTCAAGATCCGGACACTCCGCCATCTTCGCCCCCTGCTTGATCCTGATGACTTCCGGACGATATTTCAAGCCTTAACCCTACCACACCTTGACTATGCTAATGCCATTCTCCAAGGCCTCCCACACTCCACATTAAACCCATTGCAACTCGCCATGAATACCGCTGCTAGAGTCCTCTACGGAGCATCAAGAAGGGACCATATAACACCCATCCTAGAGCAACTCCACTGGCTCCCCATACATGGCAGAATACTGTTCAAAACATTACTACTAACTTTCAAGGCCACTAAAATCATCACCTCTTCCTCCCTAGTAGACCTCGTTCAGACTGTTCCACCCAATAGATCCAGGAGAACGATATCAACAAATGCACTAGTTATCCCTAAAGCAGCGACAAAATGCCTATCAACGACATCTAACAGGGCCTTCAGATTCTATGCCCCTAAGTGCTGGAATGCCCTACCTCCAGAGATTCGTGCTATCACTGATCTATCCCTTTTTAGAAAGGCTCTCAAATCCCACCTTTTCCCCCAATATTACTTGACCAGCTAACCAATCTCGATCCTTACCCTATAACTAATAACAAATTCTGTTGTGTATACTTGTAAATACTCATGTAAATAGTTGCAGAAATGCCGTCCCATGTTTTATCCAAGTTCTCTGACCTTGTTCTCTGTAAAACCAAACAGTTTGTTGTTCTGGTCTGTTGTTATATTGTGAACCGCGCTGATGCTGAATAGAGCGGTATATAAGAGCCTGTAATAAATAAATAAAATAAATAAAAATATGATCAGGGATTGTGCTGATGGGTAAAGACCATAAGATCTTACTAGTCATCAATGATGCTCTTTAGATTAGTCCATGTCAAGAGCCATTCCTCCCTGAAGTGATTCAGGTGTTGCAAGACTATGGGATAGTTTTGAGGTTTAAAATGTAATATGGATAAAGCTGCAGCCCTTAATGTAAACTTATAGGAGAGGTAGTGCTGCTGTAAAACCTTCACAATCTCCATTTCGTTCAATAGCCACCTCTTAGATTTCTCCGTAATGGTTCATTGGCAAACTATTTATTTAACTTTCCTGGTTTGAATGAGTGGTACCTTTTAAAATGAACATGCTACCCTGTTTGTTATATATGTTTCAGCCCTACCTGTAGAAGACAAAAAAGGTTTCCTGGAGGACGATGTATTCTCCCTGAATAAGCAAGTCCTCATGTATAGGTGATATTCTCTGGTCCACCAACAAAAGCACAAAGCCACGTAAATTGAAACACTCAGTCTAAAAATGTGGTTTAGCAAAGACAACGCTTTTCTTTATTACTAGTACAATAACCTGAGGAATTATGCTGGAATGACCCGACACAGGTCGTGTTTCGTATACCTTCTTCAGGTGTAGTAGGGCGTACTAGGGTCATAAATATATAAACAAAGACTATTAAAAATAATGCAATCAATAATATAAAAACATAATAAACAATATAAATAAAACAAACTATTAAACACAAAACAGGTGTGTGTAAACCATATAAACAAATGATTAAAAATATAGTCTATCATATAGTTAATAAAAACTAATAAGATAATACAAAAGATCATAATAAATAAAACCATAATTGAAATATAAATACTAAAAACCAATCAAACAGCATAAACAAGACAAACACATTGATAAAACCCATTGATGTATCAAAATGAACATAAGAATGGAAACGGTGATGGAACAATATTGATAAAAACAAATAAAAATGAACATATGAATATCTGTATAAGGGTGTGGCATAAAATGAGAATTACGTGTATGTTAGTACCTCAGTAACTAGGCAAATCCCAAATCTGAAGTTCTTGTGCTGAATGTGGAAGAAAAGATAAGATACCAAACTAAGACGCAAACAGGAGTAAGCCGATAAAGCCTAAATCTAGGAAAAAACCTCTGGACCATAAAGTCCAATTGATTCTTATAATTTTAACTTTAAAACCATAAAGTCAAAAAAATTTTTAAATAAAACTTGCCAAAAAAACATGTTTTTATTTAAAAAATTTTTGACTTTATGGTTTTAAATTAGGGGTAGAGGCGAGGCCGAAAAGCAGAACTCTGTATTGATAATGTCTCCCTTGGAACAGAGCGCAGGAACCTTCTGTGCTGTGCGTGAATAAGTATGTGAGTATATGCAGCCTTTAGATCTAGAGAACAGAGCCAATCCTGACTCTGGAGATAGGGGAGAAGAGTAGGTAGGGAGATCATCTTGAATTTCTCCTGCAGTAGATACTTGTTCAGTTCTCTGAGGTCCAGAATGGGCCTGTATCCTGATTTTCTTTGGAATGAGGAAGTATGGAGAACAAAAGCCCAGTCCCTCCTGGGAGAGTGGTACCTATTCTTTTGTGCCCTGCAAGAGAAGGGAGGTGACCTCTTGCAACAACAGGTGAGAGGGAGTTGAAATTAGATCTCTCGGAGGAGTCTAGGGGGCGGGGGGCATGGGTAGACTTCGTAGATGAAGTTTGTACCTCTCCCGTATTATGGAGAGAGTCCACTGCTCTGGTGTTACAAGATACCACTTGTGGGCAAAGTGACAAAGTCTGGCAGGAATGCGGATGGGATCTGAAATCTCCAGAGACAAAACGTCTATGTTCTCCAGAAGAGAGCGTCAAGGACCCTGAGGCGGTTGGGTCTGCTGAGGTGGCTGTGACTTAGGAGTCTAAGCCTTCCTATGTTGTTTTGGTGACTGTTGCCCCTTCTGGGGAGCATGAATGTGGCAGGGTTGTAAGAAGGGTAGTAGTTCTTTTTCTGCTTGAAAAATGCTGCCTTTGTCATGGTTTGTTTGTTTTTTTTTAAATCTGGGTTGGCAGTAGATAGTCTATTAAGGGGGGTGTTCTCAGATTCTAGCTGAGAAACCTTGTCCTGCCAATCCTTGCCATAAAGGTTTTCACCATTGCAAGGGATATTACCCAGCTTATTTTGAACACACTGTTCAAGATCAGATGCTTTTACAAGGGTGAGATAATCAGCTCTTATCAGCTGGGAGAAGAGGAGTCATCAACTCCAAATCTCTAGTCACCTCCTTAAGGAACATACCCATATAGAGTATGTAGGAATTGATTCTGGCTGATAACATGGAGGCCTTAAAATGATGATGACCAAAAGCGTTGAGGGTTCGAGGAATGTGTCTTAGCACTTTTTTTATTCAACGCATTGCCGATTCCACCACCATAGAATGGTGTGGTAATTGCATCTTTTGAAAGCCAGGACACTCCGGTACTCGGTACATTTGAGTATGTGGAGAGATGGTTAGGGGTGTCTCCCACATATGAAGCATAAGGTCATGCAGTATGTGATGAATAGGGAGAGTAGCAGCTTCTTTTTGGACTGCAGGGTATTGAAGGATTTCAAGTTCCTCAACCCTAGCTTCTTTCTCTGAAGTCACCATTATGGACAGACCCTGAGCAACATTGCGAATAAAGTCTTGGAAAGACATGTCCTCCGGAGGGGACATGTGACATTGTGGAGGCGGAGATGGGTGTTTCAGGAGAGTTCTCATTTCCCGGGTACTGGCCAAGTCATCGTCTGATGAATCTGAGTCCGAAGACTCAAAGTATCAATGGGAAGGTTGTTCGTGCTCTGCACGTACTCAATACCTTTCAAAACTGGTAGCTGAAGCTTGCGTACCAGCACCTTGGTACTGGAAACTGACTTGAGGGCTGGCATGAGTGGTAGTGTGGTAAGCGGCAAAAAAAAGTCTATGCAGGCTCTTTCGGTACCATAGCTGGTACCGATGCCTGAGGAATTGACTGTAAAGGCTTTATTGGTACGGAGGCCGCCAGTAAGGCTGCTAAGCTCTGCTCGATGGCCAGGATACGTTGATCCATGGAGCTTGCCAATGCTTAGGTATCGGTACCGGAATTGCAGGCCATGATCCCTAAGTATGGCACCAGGAACTCTCCGGAGGTGGAGGCTTTGGAGGCAAGGTCCTTCCGCCAAGGTTGTCTGGCTGGTGTGTCCTTCAGGGCAACTGCCTGAGGCATCTCGATGCTTAGAAGATCTACCCTTGGGGGGGGCCAGCCAGTCTTCGATACCTGAGATCCTTGGGAGGAAGATGAAGTTCTTGATGTCGATGCTTAAGACACTGCATCAGAAGCAAAGAGGGTTCCCAGTTTTGCAGCTTGATTCTGTAGGCCTTTCTTAGCCATCTTCCTACAGTGAGGACATTTGACTGTTGATCTGGTTCTAAACACTTTAGACACCAGTCATGGGTGTCTGTGGCTGAAATTGTACTGCCACATTTGGAACACTTCCTAAAACCACTGGATGGTTTTTCCATTTTGTCTGTGACAAAAGGGAGAGGCCTAAGACTAAGATGGCATCGCTGTGCCTGAAGAAAGAAGGCTTTCTTCCCTCACTGAGGAGAGGGGGGGGGGGGGGGTTTGTGGAAGGCAAGCAAGCAAGCACTGACAGGAAGGCAGATGCAACCATAACAAATAAGAAAAACAACAAATTTTCTGTGGTGACAGGCATTGCGTCTTGTCTGCTCCATGGAAAACGAAGAACTGAGGAGGGAGAGCTGGGAAGGCAGCAACACAGATGCAGTGGGATGCTCCCAAAGGCTTTCCTATTGGACGCTGGGGAGCGTTCCTGTGTCGGCTCAGTCGGTACCCGTATGTGAAGACTACATTCCTGCTTGTTCCTTGAGATTAGATCTTCTGGATTTATTTATTTAGCTATTTTTCTATATCATTAAATCTGCTACTCTAAGCAGTTTATATGAGAACATTACCAAATATACACTATAGAACAGGAACACATTATCTCTTAGCTGAAGACTATAGGCAGCAAGCCAGCTTCTGGATAGTTAAGTCTCACTCAGGAACACGTAACATAAGTCCTGAGGGGAAAACAAAGCCACTTGAGGAAAATTTAA
The DNA here is from genome assembly GCA_033557465.1 of Ichthyophis bannanicus. NCBI lineage: Eukaryota > Metazoa > Chordata > Amphibia > Gymnophiona > Ichthyophiidae > Ichthyophis > Ichthyophis bannanicus. Next base: position 11,724,904 of record CM066044.1, on the reverse strand, counting down.
AACCCAAAGGCTTAGGTTTCTACACTGATTTGCCAAGTTCTCCATTTTTCGGTGAACCTTTAACCTAGTCTGAGCCAAAGTTCCTTGGACTTGTTAAAGTTGTTGGAGAGCAGACTGAGACCCCAGCAATTGCTTCTGATGATCCCTTACCCTCTTCTCTGTGCTATCCAAACAAGAAGAGCTCAGAATTGAATCCTGAAGAACCTCCAAACATACCGTATGCACAGATTCAAAGACGATCCATATGAAGTCCAAAGTGATTAACTTCAGCTTACTCAGCAATGATACAAGTGTAGAGGTAGCAGGCAAAGAAGAATCAATCTCAGCTGCTATGCTGAAGGAACACTGACCGCCTGGAGGGGAGAAACTCTTCCCCCTTATCGATGACAGAGAGCAGCATGGCTCCAGAAACAGCAACAAGCTGTCCAGCTGAGCTAATACCTGCATCTTCCAGACTGGTGGCAGATGGCCAAGGAGCAGGGGGAATGAATGGGCCAGATTGGCTGAGCAAAACATTACTCCCCCAGTCAGGGCTTTTCCCAGTCCCTACAACAGGTATGCCCGCAGGAGGCAGCATAGTATCTAAAATCTGCTGTCTGGCCGCAAGCACCTCGAGTTTGAAAGGGAGATCTCCCATACCTTTGGCCTTGCGTTTCAGCATACAGTCCAAAGGGAAAATCAACACTGTAATGGAGATAAGAAAATGCCAATGAGCAGGGATGCCATTTGGATCCCTCAATTGGTTTTACCTTTTAGAAGCCTTTTTATAAACGCCGATACTATCAGAGCCCCCAGAAGTTCAACTCACGGTGCAGGCCCAGCTGCTGTCATATCAGCTTAAGCCTCAGAAGGCCCAACCCGTACCCCAGCCAGGGGCAGGATTGTTGATGCCTTCCTCAGGAGCATAGCCAGTTGCCTGATCGCTGAGGGAGTACCATCTCAGGTAAGTAGTCGGCTCTTCCACTTTGCACACAGGTAGTCCCCTCATAACCATGGACACTTGGGTGCTGCAAATAGTGCAGGACGGGTATCTGCTGCATTTTGGCCAGCTCCTGTTTCCATTCTTCCCAGTGAAGTATCCTCTAGACCCACACCATCATGGCCTTCTCCAGGCAGAGTTTGGTGCACTGCTGGCTGAATGGGCCATCGAGTTGGTACCCCTGGCTCAACATGAGTAGAATCCCTGCCTTATTTCTTCATCCCCTGAGGGGGGGGGGGGTGTTCAGGCCCATCCTCGACTTCAGGGACCTGAACTCTTTCTAGTATGGGAAAAATTCAAGATGGTCTCCCTAGTAACCCTGCTCCCCTATCTCATCAAGGGCGATTGGCTATGCTCCTTGGATCAGAAGGATGCTTGTACACACATCCTGATTCACCCCTCACACAGTAAATACCTGCTGGGGGGCCAGCATTTTCAGTAGCGGGTGTGCCCTTCGGGCTGTTGTCAGCCCCCGGGGTCATTGCCATTCATCTCCAGACCCTGGAGGTCTTCATCTTCCCCTGCTTAGATGAATGGCTGATAAAAGCCTCCATGCTGGATGACATGCAGCACTCAGCACACCTGATAAAGGTGCTAGAGTACCTATGGTTTGTGGTCAACCTGGTGGATCACAACAGTCTCTTTTCTCGTCTTTTTGAAGTAGGGTTTCATTGTAGTGTTCTTTCTTGGTTCACTTTCTTCCTTCATGACTGTACCGACCAGGTTTCCTGTCATGGGTCTGGTTCCCCTCTTTTCTCCCTTCCTTGAAGAGTTCCACAGGGCATAATATGAAGCTGCAAGGGGATAAACTGAAAGGCAATGTCAGGAAATACTTTTTCACTGAAAGGATGGTGGATGCTGGGAATGCTCTCCTGATGGAAGTGGTGGGGGCAAATACAATGACAGAATTCAAAATGGCATGGGACAGACACAGTGGATCCCTTTTATAGCAACAGGATAAAATAAAAACAAACATAACTATCTCATATCTCAACAAAAAAGGATGACCTACACTGAATGGTGGGTACACCCCTAAACAAAGGCATGGGGAGGGGTGACCTGCACAGAGCAGCAGGTGCACCTACTCTTGCCATCTTGCTGGGCAGACTAGATGGAACATACTGATCCAAAGAGCTATGATACTATCCCCCTACTCTTCAATGTCTCTCTCACCCCGGCTACCCTTATCCAATCTCTTTGGATCCCCTTCTACTTCTATGCTGCTGATACCCTTGTTAGTTCAGGTGGATAGTATATCCCCTGATCTCGCTGTAGTTAATTCTGCTTTGGAATCCATTGCAGGCTGCTGTTATGACAATGTCCTCAGACTTAATCTGGCTAAGACCACGGTCACATGATTCATTGGATCTTTAGCCGCCCTAACCCTAGCACCCACTCTTGGGACTCTCCCTATCTCTCTGCACTGCTCATTTAAGTACCTTGGTGTACACTCAGATTAGGCCTCTTTTTCTTCACATAACTGCCTATCTATCCTGCTCTGCTTTTGCGGTTCTCTGCAGAATCAGAGCCCTTCATCCTTTCTTAGACCAATCAGCTATGATCACTCTTCTCCTGAGTATTGTAATTTCCTGCATTGATTATTATAATATTTGTTTTGCCAGTCTTTGTCAGTATCAATTACAATGATTACAAACTATTCAAAATACCACCATCCATATCCAGGCCAAAAAATACCATCACATGTCGCTGCTCTTAATTCAGCATCATTGATTACCCATAATCCAGAGAATATAGTTTAAAATGTTAACCCTTACACACAAAGCTCTCCATAACTGTGCTCCATTATACCTCTCTTCCTCTATCATCCTTTACATTTCACAATGCTGTCTATGATCACTGCAAGATAAGTCTCATCCTTCCCTTGCCTTCACAAATCAAATATGAATCTACCTGTTGTTTGGCCTTCATTTATCTTGCTTCTGCCCTTTGGAACTCTTTTTCCATCTCATCTTTGTCTCGAGCCCTCATTTGCTCAGTTTAAACATCTAAAAACACATTTATTCACCCAAACATTTGGGATTGACCCTCCCACATGTGTTGCATATAATGAAGTAGACATTACTCACACAAACGAAAAGAAGTAGGCTGTCTAACTCTTTGCTATTCTGTCCTACAATGGATTTCTTATTTCTATGACAATTTGATGTGTTAATTTTATTATAAAACTTGTCCTGTACGCTTGCAAAGGGTGGTCTATCAGATAAACAATAAACTACCAAGTTTCACCTGCAGCTGTTGCAGCAGTTTGAATTCATCGGCACCCTTGGACATTACACGAACTTGAGCCTTCATCCCAAAATACCACTTGCAGCAGCTCAGGGAGGTGGTCTTTACTGTCTGCCAAAAGCAACACACCACAGCTCAAGGAATGCTGTGCATATTAGGCCACATGGCCTCTGATGCATGTGGCCCCACTGGTCCGTCTCTGGATGCACTGGGCTCAGTGGATGTTGTGCATCAGTGGAAGCAGGTCATGGGTCGCCTTGGGGATTGAGTAGCTATTACTGTGCCCCTGGTGGAATCTCTCCATTGGTGGCTGGAGCCACAGCACCTGCTAGAGGTCTTTCCTTCCAGTGGATGCCACCCCACTGGATGCTCACCACTGATGCATCCAAACTGGGCTAGAGTGAGCACTTGGGTGGCCTGTGGACACATGGCCTCTAGTGCCTCTAGGAGCACCTGCACAAGATCAACTTTCTGGAGTTGTGGGTAATTGCGAACGCCCTCAAGGCCTTCCAGGCATACTTGGCCAACCAGATGGTGATGTTCTACGTCAACAAGCAGGGAGGTACGGGCTTATACCTCTTGTGCTGAGAGGTGGTGCACCTCTGGAAGTTTACAGTGGCCCATGGCATCGAGCTGCAGGGGATCTACCTGCCTAGGGAGCTGAAAATGCTGGCAGACTATCTCAGCTGGGTGCTCCAGCCCCTCGCGTAGACCTCAACTGGAGGATGGTGGTGTGAATATTTTGGGAGTGGGGCATGCCAACTGTGGACCTCTTTGCCACAATGCGCAAGTGTGCCACTTCTGTTCCCACACGGCTCCGAGAGGCAGGCTGGCATCCAACGCCTTCCTCTTGAACTGGGGGATGGGCCTGTTCTTAGTTTACCCCTCTGATTCTTCTGATAGCGATGATGCTTCTCAAGCTCCAGGTAGACAAGGGGACAATGATCCTCACTGCCCTAGGCAGCCATGGATTTCCCTGCTGCTCCAGCTCTCCCATTGGGAGCCTCTCTGGCTGGGGTATAATTCTGCTGCACCTGAACATCTGCTCCCTGGCCCTAATGGCGTGGATAGTCCTGTCTGAATTCTATTTACCAGAGGAGGTGATGGACGTCCTCCCACAGGAAGTCCATCCACTGCTCCTACACCTTCAAGTGGCACAGGTTCTTGCTCTGGTTTGCTGACAAGGTACTGGGATCTCTTCTGCTCGGTGGAGGGTTTGTTGAAGTATCTCCTGCATCTATCTAATTCCAGCCTTAAGTCTAACTCTGAGTGCGATTGGGGCCTTCGAAAGGAAGCCCATCTCTGCTCAGCCGCTGGTGGCCCATTTTATGTGGTGTTTGCTTCTGTTGAAACCTCCAATTAAACCTTCCCTGGTGGTAAGGGATCTGAATGAGCTCTTGGGGTTGCTGTTGTCAGAACCTTTGAGCTGCTGGCCACCTGCCCCCTGAAATTTCTGACCTAGAAGGTTGTCCTTCTCATGGCTCTTGCCTCAGCTTGCAGAATCAGTGAGCTTCAGGCTCTGGTGGCTCACTCACTGTACACGAGGTTCCACCATAACCAGGTGGTGCTACGCACCCATCTGTGCATCTTGCCCTAGGTGGTCTTGGCAGCCCACCTTTTTTCCTCAGCCTCATGCCAAGAGGGCGGTGGCCTAGCTGCACACATAGAAGGCCAGCACACACTTGCAGTCTCTCTAATCTTGAGCAGACTAGTTTGCACCATCACTCTACACAGCTGTTTGTTTCATATGGACTCTAACAAGCTGGGCGTGGCTGTCTTCAAATGCATGCTTTCCATTTGGGTAGCAGATTGCATATACTTTGCCTGTGTTCAGGCAGGACAGAGCCTTGAGGGTCATGTCCATGCTCACAATGTCTGTGCTCTGTCTCCACGGAAGAGATTTGCAGGGCTGCCATGTGGTGCTCTGTTCATCCATACCTTTACAGCTTACTGTTACATGGATGGGGACTGCTGGTGTGACAGTAACGTCAGACAAGCTGTTCTCTGGCATCTGTTTGGGACTTAGGCTCAACTCCTTCCTACCGGCTCTTCTGTCCATCCAGGTTACTGCAAGAGTTGTCCTGATGTTGATGTCTGCTGTGGACATTGAATCAATTGTGTTCTGAAAAGAGATCACACACACTGTTTTCCCAGTCTTCTTGTGTTCAGTAGCCTGTAGCTGGGGAGTCCCATATGTGAGGACATCTTCCTGCTTGTTTACAGAGAAAGCAAAATGACTTACCTGTAGCAGGTGTTCTCTGTGAACAGCAGGAATAAGTTCTCACAACCCTCCCACCTGCCTGTGGAGTTGTTTTGGCTACTAGCTTTTGTACTGTATTGAAGGGAAGATGGCGCTGTAGTGGGTTAGAAGGCAGGCAAGCATGTGTAATGGTGGAAGTTGGGGAGTGTTCCCGTGCAGGGGCTATGTCGAGAGATGTTACTTATACATGAGAATTCTTTTCCTGCTGTTCAGAGAAAAACCTACTGTGTTGTGAGTAACTGTGCTATAGCAGGGGTGGAGAGCACAGGCAAAGGGGCTCCACTGCATTCATTTGTGCTCTATTTTTCTGCTGATGTGCTTCCATGTCTGGCACTTAAGCTGCTGCCAGCTCAACCAGTTTGGAGGAAGCAAGAGACAAATTGTGTAGCTTACCCCTACATCTCCAGTATCCAGGGGCCCCACCCTCTCCATATAGCACTGCCCATACTCCTGGAATAGTGTTTGTGTAAAAGGTTTTAAAATTTGGCTAGGTTTTAATAATAAAAAAAAGAGTAATGATTAAAATGCAATACAGAAACAAAATTTAGAGACTTAGAAGTCCCAGTATTATGTCATAAAAATACAAAATACTCTGCTCTTTCTCTCCCACTATGTCAGGCTTAATTACCCTTCCCTAGCTCTCCCTCCTTTTACAACTTGCAAAGTTTCTTCCTCACCCATAGGGGCTCACTTTGCTTTCCTTTTTTCTGGCTCTACCTTTGATATTGTGCTCCCTGTTCTTTCTTCTCCTATTATTTTATTATTATAGTAAACTGCTGTGATGACCATTTGGCGAAATATATCAAATTGGGGGAATGAATAAATCAATAAGCCTTGAGAATAATTAGCCCACAAAGCCCAAACATCCACCAGTCTCAAGTTGGCCATCTTCTTGACCAGCTGCTCTGCTGTGGGATGGCGAAACAGCTGGCAGCAGAGCCAAATAAAGGAAGGGAGGTTAGGAATACTAGAACAGCATAATGGCAGTGAATTGGAAAACTGGCACCAGTCCCTAGATTTTGCTTCTGGCTCTGTGGTGCAAGTTTCTACCATCCCTACTTCCCTAACAGTAGTGCAGGTGAGGGGGGCTCCATGCTGAAGACCACCTTAGACGTGCCCCACGGGACCAGAATCACAATCTCCTTTCTACATCCGGTTCAGTAGATCTGGTGCAAACAGATACACCCAACGTGTCCTCTAATAACTACAGAGGCTGATGATGTTGTCTCGTTAAGTGCTGTTTAACCAATAAGAGACTCCTGGCAACCCTGAGTACAGTTGTCCATGTCACTATCCCCTAAATTTGCAAGAGGCAAAAATTTTACATTGAACAGTTGTGCAGAATTTCCTGAAAGTAATGACCATGCAGACATTTGGAAAAATGGATCAAGGCATAAGTAGGAAAAGAATACAAAGTATATTTTGTACACAAATAATTTGCAAGATTAACATAATTTTAGTCACTCTCAAGTGCCATCTTCGATACGAAGGTTGGCAAGTATGGTGCACCAGTCTTCTCAACTTTGGATACTTAATTCAAATGATAATATTCATACAGAAGACCCAAGCTTTGCTACATCGTACACATCTTTCTCATTTCTTTCCTTCAACAGGGTTTGAATTTTATCCTTTAGTTTTTTAATTTCTTCTTCCTGCAGTACTACCTTCATCTGCAGATTGCTAATTACCTGTAGAAAAAAAGCCTTTTAGTTTTATTAAAAAGGAAAACAGGTTATACACAAATGCTAAACATTTTTCCTGCAGAAGTTACTGTAATTCAAGCAGTTCTCCCCCCCACAGCTTTATATAAACACATATGTTATCATTCCCTTTTGTGAGTTTTCAAAATGATAATTTCTGGAAAGAAGCACTTCAATGATTTCCACATGAACCTCAATGAAGAAAATAGAAAACATTTAAGTAGGACTGGTCTAAAGGCCCAGCTTTGCCCTATGTTCAATTCCCAGGCCCAAACACTTATTCCTTGAATTGTATGAGACTACATAATCATGGAGGCAGCATTCCTCATCCTTAGAAGGGAGCAAAATATGGATGAACCATAATGGCTAGGGCCCGATTCTGTCCAGAACATAGATCTCCTTTGTACGGCCGGGCTGAGCCAGACGTACAAAGGAGATTGTGATTCTGATCCCACGGGGCATGTCTAGCCCTGCGGAATCAGGAACAGACATGTACGTGCAGGCCAGGACTGCGATTCAGTCCCAGCTTACAAGTACATGCCCTGCCCGACTAACTCAGTCAGGGCTTTTAAATGGAGCCATGGCGTCATGTTGCCATGGCTCCATTTAAAAGCTGCGATGCCGGCTGCCTGCAAAAAGTTAATTCCCTGCAGCCTGACCCCCCTATCCAGCTCTTAAGGCCAGGGTTGGGTTGCAGGGAATTAACTCTGGCCTCCCCATCCCCACCCTGATGAGGAAAAAAATGACACCCAGGGGGTTGAATAACTTTCCCGGCCCTGGACATACAGGGCCGACATTAGGATCGGCCCTGGACATCCAGAGCTGGTGACCGCCTCTTCTCCACCCCTGACAAACTTCCCCACACATCTGGTGGGGAAGTTAGTCAGGGCCTGCAACTGCCACAAATAGCTGGGATGGACGTCCTGTTGGGATGTCCATCCCCGCTATTCGTGGTTCAGAATGACCCTGCTAGTGACTGAACTTAGGGGCCATGATTGCAGGATTCTATAGGGAGCCTCTGTATGTGACTACTGACTGAATGCTCTCATTACAATGGCTGGGCTACAAAAGTGTGAGAGGAATATAATATAAGGAAGCAGGTTTTTTTCCTCTAATTTTAAAATTTTGCAACATTTTAATAATTAAACAGTAATAATTAAAGGCTACGCAGAAAACATTTATGTAGATGCAGAATTCCTAGTGTCATACCATAAAAGTATATCTTACTACTATTCTCTCTTCTCCCTATCTCTCACCAGAAGATGGATACAGAACAAAAAGCTCAGAGCTGACTTTATTCCCTTTATAGAGAACTGGTGCAGCTTTCAGCTCTTCAGTATTTCTTTAATTCTAGCAGATGTTGTAAGCAGGAGGGCTGGTGCAGCAACTAGGCGTAGGCTGCTTCCAGGAAAGTATTTCCCCCACATTGCTCCATTTAAGACTAATAAGAGAAAATATTTTTTTCACTCAACGTATAATCAAACTCTGTAATTCGTTACTGGAGGATGTAATAAATGCTGTTAGTGTAGCTGGGTTTAAAAAAGGTTTGGACAAGTTCCTGGAGGAAAGGTCCATAAACCATTATTAAAAAGGACCCGGGAAATCCACTGCTTATCCCAGGATGAGCACTGTGGAAGCTGTGGACCTTTGGTACGTACCAGGTACTTGTGACCTGGATTAGCCACTGTTGGAAACAAGATACTGGGTTTGAGGGATCTTGGTCTGACCCACTATGGCATTTCTTATGTTCTTGGTGGAGCATACACATAGTCCTCTTGGGACAGATTCTTCCTTTCCTCATGGAAACTGACTCGGGGTCTCAAGTTTCTACTGATGAGTCAAATACTGGGTGACCCCTGGTAACCTTTGCACCCTTAGTGGGTCCAACAGCAGGAGCTACTGAAATACACACACTCCTCCTAATCTTGGAGTACAACAGGAAAGCAGAAAAGTTTTCCAAAAAAGAAAAGACTTGCAAACTGTTTCCCAGCCTCCTATTGTGTCAGATTTGGAGGGGGGGGGGGCACACGGTGCTTAGATCACTCTTCCTCCCACCTTACAGTATGTCTTTGGGAAAAGGGAAAAACTGCACTGCAGATAAGTCAAGGCAGCTCAGCATGTCAGCTACTGCATTCAGCCTTGTTTGTGAGAAGGCACCCAGCCAAAAGTGAGATTGAATGGGTTCTCCAGATTAAGCTCTGATCTCTACTGTGGAAGACAGCATTATGACCAGCTTCCCTGAGCTCTGGCATTTGACCTTCGAAGCGGATCAAAGCCAACCCCCGGCCAGGAAGGGCTCCGCTGCAGACTTCCTCCAGAGACCTGTTGAACATACGCCACCATCAAAGCATGCCACACTTTAGGGGAGAGAGATGACACACCTGAGGCAGTCAATGATTTATATATTTTGTTTTAAAAGAAACCAGGTTTATAATGCTTCATTCCATTTTAGATGTCCCCTTGCCAGTTTCTTTTAAGATGTCTTATATGTATTTTACGCTCTGTTCTTATTTTGACTTTAATTTTATTTATGTGGTTTGTTTGCAGTCTTAATCCCTGAAGACAGCTCCATTGAAACATGGCTGTGTCAGCTTAAGTATTCCTTGTATGTTCTAAATAGGAATTGGATTTCCAGTGCATTCTCAATAAATTTTGTTTGGTCTACTTGCTCTAGACTGGTTTGCATTCAGTGATGGCATGAGAGAGTCAGGAAGGGGTGGTAATAGATGACTGGCAGCTGGTCAGTGTGTAAAGAGGTTTCGGAGAACTACCTATCCAAAAACTGCAGTTTGAACTGTGGTATGGTCTTTATCTTTATTTAGCTCTTGATATACCACCCAAGCACATGCGTCAGGGCGGTGTACAATAAAATCAATTGGAGAGTGGAAAAAAAAAGGAACACCATTATTTAGACAGGATAGAGAGGGACAGAAAAGGACAGTTAGGCAGAATGAAGGAGGGGGGTGGGGGGATGCTGGTGAAATGTGGATGCCTTAAGGATCCGGGAGGTCAAATGCCTGCTGGAAGAGGTGGGTTTTGAGTGAGGTCTTGAAACGCAGCTAAGACGGTTCGGTACGGAGGGCAAGAGGGAGAGAGTTCCAGAGGGCAGGGGCCAAGAAAAAGAAAGCAGAATGACGTGCGGATTCCAGGCGAGCTGAGGAAGGGGAGGGAAGGAAGACGTGATTCCCATGTGCTAAGTGAAGAAGACGGGGAGAAGGTTGCAAACGGATAGAGTTGGCTAGATATTGGGGGGAGCCAGCGTGTAATGCTTTATGGGTTAGAATGAGAACTTTATAGAGGAAATGAGATTTGAGTGGAAGCCAGTGCAAACAGAAAAGGAGGGGGGTGATGTGGTCTCGGGTGGAAGAATGAGTGAGCAGATGTGCAGCTGTGTTTTGAACCAGCTGGCGGCACCGGAGCTGATATTTTGGGAGACCTGCTAAGATGGTGTTACAGTAGTCCAGCCTTGAGAGAATGAGTGAGATAACTAGTGAAGTTAGGAGGAGGGAAGGAAGGAGCGAACAGCACGAATCTGGCAAAGGAAGAAAAAGGAACAGCGGACGAGCAAGGAGATATGGTGGTGAAAGGAAAGAGAGAAGTCGAGAGTGACTCTGAGATAGCGGAGGGAAGAGACCAGGTCAAAGCAATACTGTCCTGTGATGTTTTGGATCACAGTAGACTGACGATGGTCTCTTTCACCTTAAGCTGGTACACACTGACCTGAGCTAGGCTTGGTATATCTGTCTAAGTATAAGAGAAGGTGATACAATTCTATTTGAAGCCGGTTTACCTAGATCATTCAGATTGTAAGTAATGAGGAATTGTAATGTCTTCATGTCCTTTGTGTCTTGCAAGTAATAAAAGAGCACATGTCTACAGTCTAGCATGCGAGACAAGCTTTTGACTTGATATGTACATGTGACTGGGAAGAAGATCTCTAAAGGAAAAAAGGGGGACTATAATAGTTGATATGGAAGGGCAGACTAGACAGGTCATATGCTCTTTTTCTGCTGTCATGTTTTTCTAAACAAGGTGGTCAGTAAGATGGGTCGATGTGGAATTGTGCAATGACCTTCAGGAGAAATTTAAGATGCATCCAGAGAACTACTCTGTTGTGATGGAACTGGATGTAGGATGGATAATTCTTTTTGCTGAAGTTATGGCCACAAGGAAATCTGTTTTCAATGTGAGATGCTTGAGGGACACAATCTTAATAGTTTAAATGGTGTTTGCATAAGCAGAGCTAGAATGACATTAATAGAATGCTAGGCATTATATTGTAAGGCAAGGAATGGGGACTAAAACAAAGGATATCATAATGCCTCTATTCCTCCATGGTGTGACGACAACAACCCGAGTATTGTGTGCAGTTCCGATCATCGCATCTTAAAAAAAAAGAATTAGCAGAAAGGGTACAGAGAAGGTCAACCTAAATGATAAAGGGGCTAGAAGGATATCCTATGAGGAAAGGCTTGAAAGATTAGAGCTCTTCAACTTTAAGAAGCCATAACTTCTCCCCCCTTCCCTCTGTGGCCAGATAACCAGCATCAAGGCTGTGATCGCAGCCTTCCCCCTACTGTTCTGTCCACGGGGATCTGATCTTTCACAGGCAGACGGGAGGCGTCTTTGCTGCATGGATACATGAGGGATGGGATCCTCACAGGCAGCCTGCTGCCTGCAATCATGGTCTACCCCTACTGTTCTGCCTGTGGGGATCCATGTACCCCAAGTAGTTAGAGAAATATTGGTAGAGCAGGACCTGTATAGCCCACCCCGTTCCAACTCCTATGGCCCTCAGCATCAGATTGGGAAAGACAATGCTTTGGATACAGGTGTCCTGAGAGCTATTATGGCTTCCTCCAGCCCAAATTGGGTGGAGAATGGATATGTTCCAGTCACTCATGAAAGATAAGAAAAATGAATTAAAAACAAAAAAAATCCCTTACCTGTTTGTTTCCTTTTCTCTTTTAGTCCTCCTAGACCTGTGACAACTTTGCTGTGAGTTCTAGCTGTTTTTTTTAATTATTTATTTGTGGTCTATATTGGTGTGCTACTTCACCTCCTGTTCCCTTTAGTTCTGCACTTCAGCTTTCTCAGCTGTATAACTTACCTTGCCTCTCTCAACTAACTGGCCTTTGTGTGGTAGCCAAGTTAACTGTTACTTTAAATTAAACATCTCTCCCTGCTCTATCCCCAGAACCTGCTGCATTTTAAACTTTTTTTCCTGCTCTAGCCTACCTGAGGGACTACCCCCTCCCCCCCTGCTGAGGGTACAGGACAGGGTACCTTGTAACAGCCCTCTTTTAATAGGTGTTATCTCCCCCCATTCCTTCCCAACACCCACCCGCCCCTGCGGTAATTGTAGCTTTATAGGTACTTACACGTCTTAGAGGAAAGGGGCTGCTCTCAGGTGCAGCTCTTTATCCAAATCAATCATACATTGAGGACCTGAGATTAATTTAAGCTTCAGGTGAACAAGGTATATTAGAGGTATTAGATACACTTATTAGTATAAGCATCTACATCAACCCTTAGTAAATACAGAATTTAAAGACCTAAACACAAGCTTTAAACTAAGATGCAGACAACAGTCCAGCAGCGAGATGGGGGCCTTCCAGTCTTTTGCATTGAGTGTCACATGTATGATTTTCTCCCAGTTGGTGAGAGGTCTTACGTATGCACTAAGTGCAAGGAGCTCTTTGCTCTCAGGGAACAAGTCCGTTCTCTAGAGGCTAGAGTAGCAGACCTGGAAGACATAAGAAAGACAGAGAAGTACATAGACGAGACCTACAGGGATATAGTCCTGAAGTCCCACCTCCAGTCTGGCAGCATCCCTGTTGCCATGGAGGGGAGAGGTCACGTGACAGGAGAACATCACCCTCGCACCGAGGATGTTTCTCCAGGGCCATGTGCCAATGAGGGGAGGGTTAGGACAGCTGTTATAGTTGGTGATTCAATCATTAGGCATGTAGATAGCTGGTGGATGTGAGGATCGCCTGGTAACATGCCTGCCTGGTGCGAAGGTAGCAGACCTCACGCACTGCCTAGATAGGATTTTAGATAGTGCTGAGGAGGAGTCTGCTGTCTTGGTACATGTCGGTACCAATGACATAGGAAAATGTGGTATGGAAGTTCTGGAGGCTAAATTTAAGCTTTTAGGTAGGATGTTGAAATCCAGAACTTCCAGGGTAGCGTTCTACGAAATGCTTCCTATTACATGTGCAGGACCCAAAAGGCAGGCAGAGCTCCAGAGTCTCAATGCGTGGATGAGATGATGGTGCAAGGATGAGGGGTTTGGATTTGTTAGGAAATGGGGAACATTCTGGGGAAAGGAGGGGCTCTTTCGAAGGGATGGGCTTCACCTTAACCGGGATGGAACCAGACTGCTGGCATTAACCTTTAAAAAGGAGATAGAGAAGCTTTTAAACTAGAAAATAGGGGAAAGCCAACAGTCGCCCAAGAGTGCATGGTTCGGAAGATGGTATCCTTGAAGGATACTACCAAAAGCAGTGAGGTTCCAAAAAAAAGTAAAGTAGCCCAAATGCCCTTGAGTATGGTGCAGACAGAGCGTAAAGATTCCAAATTACCCATGCCTACCAATAGCCAGATTAATATTAATAAAATACAGTCTCTAAAATGCTTATATGCAAATGCTAGAAGAATAAACAATAAGATGGGAGAGTTAGAATATATAGCACTAAATGAGATGTTAGATATGATTGCAATCTCAGAGACATGGTGGAAGGAGGATAACCACTGGGACACTGTGATACCTGGATACAAACTATATTGTAATGATAGAACTGATCAAATTGGTGGAAGGGTTGCGCTCTATGTTAGAGAGGGCATTGAGTCAGAAAGGATTAAAGTTTTGCAGGAAACAAAATTTGCTGTAGAATCTCTATGGATTGAAATTCCATGTATGAAGGGAAAGGCGATGGCAGTGGGGGTGTACTATCGACCGCCTGGCCAGAATGAACAAATGGATGATGAAATGCTCAAAGAAATCAAGGAAGCTAACAAAAGTCACAGCAGAGTAGTAATAATGGGTGATTTCAATTACCCCGGTATCGACTGGGTCAGTGTCATGGCAGGACATGCTAGGGAGATAAAGTTTCTAGATGAAATAAATGACTGCTTCCTGGAGCAGCTGGTTCATGAACCGACCAGAGGGGAAGCCATACTGGACCTAGTCCTTAGTGGAACACCAGATCTGGTGCAAGAGATAAGTGTGTTGGGACCACTTGGCAATAGTGATCATAGCATGATCGTGTTTGATATAATTAGTGGAAGAGGGATAGTAAAGAAATCCACAGTACTACCTTTTAATTTTCGAAAGGGAGACTATGATAAAATGAGGAATATAGTTAAGAAAAAACTAAAAGGAGCGATTACAAAGGTTAAAGACTTACATCAAGCTTGGGTGTTGTTTAAAAATACTATCCTGGAAGCCCAGACCAGCTGTATTCCACGCATTAAGAAAGGTGGAAGAAAGTCCAAAAAACTGCAGCATGGTTTAAAGGTGAGGTCAGAGAGGCTGTTGCTGCCAAAAAAGCATCTTTCAGGAAATGGAAAAAAGAGCCAAACGACGAAAACTGGAAACAGCACAAGCACTGGCAAGTTAAATGCAAAGCATTGATAAGGCAGGCAAAGCGAAAATTTGAGAAGGAACTTGCTATGGAAGCAAAAACACGAAATAAAGACTTTTTCAAGTACATTCGTAGCAAAAGGCCTGTGAGAGAGTCAATTGGACCATTAGATGATAGAGGGGTAAAAGGGGCAGTAAGAGGAGACAAGGCGATAGCAGAGAGACTGAATGAATTCTTTGCTTCGGTCTTTACTGAGGAAGATGTAGGGATGTTACCCAAGATTGAAGTGGTATTTAAAGGTGATACTGCAGAGGAATTGAGAGAAATATCGCTACACCGGGAAGATGTAATACAACTATTTGATAAACTGAATAGTAGCAAATCACCTGGACCGGATGGTATACATCCAAGAGTGTTGAAAGAACTGAAATATGAGATTGCAGACCTGCTATTAGTAATCTGTGAACTTTTATTAAAATCATCTGTAATATCTGAAGATTGGAGGGTCGTCAATGTAACGCCAATTTTTAAAAAGGGTTCCAGGGGTGATCCGGGAAATTACAGACTGGTGAGCCTGACGTCAGTACCGGGGAAGATGGTAGAAACCATCATAAAGAACAAAATTACACAGCATGTAGATAGTCATGGCCTAATGGGAGACAGCCAACATGGCTTTAGACAAGGAAGATCTTGTCTTACTAATCTGATATGTTTTTTTGAAGGTGTGAATAAACAGGTAGACAAAGGTGAGTCAGTTGATATAGTGTATCTGGACTTTCAGAAAGCCTTTGACAAGGTCCCTCATCAGAGACTTTTGGCAAAACTAAAAAGTCATGGGATAGGAGGCAATGTACTATTGTGGATCGGGAACTGGTTAAAAGATAGAAAGCAGAGGGTAGGGCTAAATGGCCAATTTTCCCCAATGGAAAAAGGTGAATAGTGGAGTACCCCAGGGATCTGTACTGGGTCCGCTACCTTTTGACATATTCATAAATGACCTGGAAAAGAGAATAACTAGTGAGGTTATCATATTTGCAGATGACACAAAACTGTTTAAAGCTGTTAAAACCCAAGAGGACTGTAGAAAACTGCAAGGGGATCTGGATAAATTGGAAGACTGGGCATCCAAATGGCAGATGAAATTCAATGTGAACAAGTGCAAAGTTATGCACCTAGGAAAGAACCACCCACACTATGGTTACACGATGCAAGGTTCCACATTGGGAACCACCACCCAGGAAAAAGATTTAGGAGTCATCGTGGATAACATGTTAAAACCCTCCGCCCAGTGTGCAGCGGTGGCCAAGAAAGCAAATAGAATGCTAGGTATTATAAGGAAAGGAATGGAAAATAAAACAAAGGTTATTATAATGCCTCTGTATCGTTCCATGGTACGACCGCACCTTGAATATTGTGTGCACTTCTGGTCGCCGTATCTTAAAAAGGATATAGCGTTATTAGAAAAGGTACAGAGAAGAGCCACCAAAATGGTAAAGGGGATGGAAGGCTACTCCTATGAAGAGAGGCTACAAAGGTTAGGGCTCTTCAACCTGGAAAAGAGACGGCTGAGGGGAGATATGATAGAGGTCTATAAATTAATGAATGGAGTGGAACGGGTAAACGTAGATCGATTGTTTACGCTATCAGAATATAGAAAGACTAGGGGACATGTAATGAAGCTACAGGGTAAACTATTTAAGACAAATAAGAGAAAATATTTTTTCACTCAACGTGTAATCAAACTCTGGAATTTGTTACCGGAGGATGTAGTAAGAGCTGTTAGTGTAGCTGGGTTTAAAAAAGGTTTGGACAAGTTCCTGGAGGAAAGGTCCATAAACCATTATTAAAAAGGGACCCATGATATCAATGCTTGACCCAATACAAGCATTGTGGAACCTGTGTCTTTTGGGGATACTGCTAGGTACGTATGACCTAGATTGGCCATTGTTGGAAACAGGATACTGGGCTTGATGGACCTTGGTCTGACCCAGTATGGCATATCTTATGTTCTTATGAAGCCATGACAATCAAAGGTTCTCACTCTGAAAAGTTCAGCAAACTAAGAGCAAGTACGTGGTTGCCCACTCTGAAAATAATTGGCCTAATCATACCCCTGATATGGGATATTATGTCATGTTTAGTTGTGCTGGCGATTTGGAAATCCAAAACAAAACAATTTCCTTTGACTGTCTTAGCTTGGATATAGGATATTGAAGAGCAGAAGCCAGCAGACAGCTTTGTAGCAAACAATAGTAGATGCAGTCTAGTTCTTTATAAACGGTAAACACCAAGGTAATAAATCAATCACACCGTTTAAGAATTAAACACAGCAATTCAGAAACTAGCTTATTTCATAAATGAGGTGCTTGTCTCAGATAAAGTGCCGTCAGTTTTTTCTGAGACAAGCACCTCATTTATGAAATAAGCTAGTTTCTGAATTGCTGTGTTTAATTCTTAAACGGTGTGATTGATTTATTACCTTAGCAGACAGCTTTGAGCATTTTTTTTTGTAATTGTATCTTTAGTACCATAATAAAAAAGAATTCCAACCACTGATATTTATGTACAGTATACCACCACACAGTTATACCCCATTATCCCTTCCCCACTCAGTTCAAGCACTGACTCCAAGAGTGACAGTCACCACTTTGACCTCATGGTCCAGACCGGAGAGCAGGATGTTGGTGTCACCTCCACCTTTTCTTCAAGTCCAGTAACTCCATCCAAAACAACAGTGAACTACCTCTCCCCCGTCCCAATAAACACATAACTTGTAGTAAATATATACACATTTTCAAACCTCAATGAGGCTACCCCTCCCAGAAACAGCCAGATACCCCCTGAATCAGGCCCTTCCCCTTTCCCCCTCGCCCACCAGTCCAAAATCTTCCTTCATACCACTCTCCCCCCTTCCCCCCAATCTAATACCTTTACAAGACCATTCACTCGCTGTTCGCTATACCACAACCAAATCTTAAGAAAGGAACCTCTTGAATGATGCTTAAAAGCTGCTATCTCACACATACTAAACACTTGCTCCAGCCTGCAGATAATCATTCCATGCATGGGAACCTCCGGTTTCTGCCACCACAATGCCAACTCCATTGAGCAACACACACAATACCCCAGAAAGGTTTCAAGATAACAATCCCGCCCCCATCCAGACCTCCTTCAACATAGGGCCTGGATTTTAACCTGGGTTTTAGTGATTTGACAGAACAGACCTTCCACAATTTCTGCACTTTTGGGCTCCCCCAGAACAAGTGATACAAATCACCCCTCTGACCACATCTTTTCCAGCACTCCTCTCCTCCTTTTTCTTTTTTTTTTACAAACAGCTTGAAGCTTAACAGGTGACCAATAGATATGTTAACTCTGAAATTGTAAATAGTTATTAACCTTTGTTCTTGTTCCATAATGTATCTATAATGTATTTGTTCTTGTTCCATAATGTATCTAACCATTATATTGTTCTGTTATGTATTTAAGCATTACACTGTTTATTGTCAAAAAATTGTTCCATGTAAAAACAAGCTCTTGCTTTGTTGACTGTTGTTCAATTGTGAACCGCACCTGAACTCCGGAAGATGCGGGATATAAATGATTGTTAAATAAATAAAATAAATATGTTCTCGAACTTTAAGGCTGTTCTCCAAAAGAGTCATACCCGGGGCCAATTTGCGGGTACCACTGTTCAAAGGCCTGGCAATATATCCTCCCACTGTTTTTGATGGTTTAATAGCTCCCGTCCCCCTTCTAACAACAAATTATACAGGGAAGACCCTTTTGTTGCTCACCCCTTTGCATAAGGAGTTCAAATGGCAGGAGCAGCTTCTGTAAGTCTGTGTGAACTTGTTGCTGGTACAGATAATGGCAAATCTGCACATAAGCATAATAATCTTTCTCCTTTAGCCCAAAAGCTTCTTGCAGTTTATAGAAGGGCAGCACTGCACTCCCCTCATCCACTAGCTGTCCTAGTCTTTGTAAGCTTTTCCTTTCTCATTCCAGAAACCAGTCACCTGCCCTCCCAAGGTCAAAATCACCTAAGCCTCTCAATAAGGCCTGCAGCAGCCCTTCACTGTATCGATGCCAAGTTCCCAATGTTAAGCTCATAAAGGGATTTCCATCCTTCCTGTCTTCCCTTGTTGCTCTGGGATCCCATATGCACCCTTCCAACACCCCCTCCTGTTACTCCATTTCCACCCATTGCAGCACCTCCTCCCACCTCCTCCATGCCAGCAGTGCCTATAGCTGGGCATCCACAATCCTCCCTCATCAAGCATATAATCTTCCTAGCTACACGTGTTGCTTTCCCTGCCCACATGAAATCCATGACCAGTCTTTGCAAGCTCTTCAAAAGTTTCCAGGGAACTTTAAATGGCAAGGCCCCAAAGAAAAATAGAATCCGGGGTAACATGTTTATTTTCACATTGGCAAAACGCCCCAGCCATGAGAAATGTAACCCTTTCCATTTATATAAATCCCTCTGCAACACCTTCAGCATGGGCCAAAATTCCATTCCCGGAGCTTATCTAGGGTATTGCCCAATTTAATCCATAAATACCGAAGAGAGCGTTGCACCCATTTAAATGGAAATGTATCCCTCAACCTCTCTTCCTCCTCCACCATCAAGTTAAACCCCAGGATCTCCGTTTTACCCTCATTTATTTTGTACCCAGAGACCTCACTGTACAATCTGATTTCCTTCATAAGAACCAGGAAGGTCATGTTGGGCAACCACTGTGTGTTTAGCACGTCATCAGCAGAGATATTTTAGACTCCTCCCCCCCCCCCCTCACCTTCACCCCTTTAATATCCGCTTGGTGCCAAATTCTCTCAGTCGTGGGCTTGATCACAAGTGCGAACAATAAGGGCGATAGTGGGCACCCCTGCCTGGTGATCCTTCCCAGATTGAAACTGTCCGAATAACCCCTATTTATCCTTATTCTTGCTCTCAGATTTGCATACAAGGCCTGCACCCACCTAATAAAATTTATCCCCAGGTCCTTAAACAAACGGCCACTCGTCCCTATCGAAGGCTTTTTCCACATCAACCATTATGAAAACCACCTTCTTCCCCTGCCTTCCCAACTCCCATGTAATATTTCATTTTTTCTTAATGTTATCCCCACCTTATCTTCCAAGCACAAATCCCGTTTGATCCCATTCCACAAGCTTAGGCACTACCCTCTGCAGCCTGCTAGCCAAAATCTTTGCTAAGAGTTTGGTGTCCCAATTAATGAAGAAGATCGGACTATAGGAGCCACACTGCAGTCCTTCCTTGGCTTGGGCAGTACAGTTATCCCAGCCTCTTCCATAGAGAACAGCACGCACCCTCTAGAAAGCACCCCATTAAGTACTTCCACTAGGAAAGGGATAAATAGTCCTGGAACCTCTTATAAAACTTGGCCATCAAGCCATCTATGCCCTGGGCCTTTTCTACTTTCAATGCAGATGATACCAAAATCTGCAATAGAGTAGACACCCAGGAAGGTGTAGATAACATGAGGAAGGATCTAGCTAAGCTTGAAGAATGGTCTAGAATTTGGCAGCTGAGATTTAATGTTAAAAAATGTAAGGTCATGCATTTGGGCTGCAGCAATCCAAGGGAGCAATATAGTATAGGGGGTGAAGTACTTTTGTCCACTAAAGAAGAGCAGGACCTAGGCGTGGTTGTGTCTGATGATCTTAAAGTAGCTAAACAGGTAGAAAAGGCGACTGCAAAAGCTAGAAGGATGCTTGGGTGCATACGGAGAGGAATGGCTAGCAGAAAATAGGTGGTGATAGTGCCTCTGTATAAGTCTTTGGTGCGACCTCATTTGGAGTATAGGGAATTCTGGAGACCACACCTTCAAAAGGATGTGAACAGGATGGAGTCGGTGCAGAGGGTGGCTACTAAAATGGTTAGTGGTCTTCATTATAAAGCATATGAGGATAGACTTAAGGATCTTAATATGTACACCTTAGAGGAAAGGCGGGATAGAGGTGATATGATTGAGATGTTTAAATACCTCCGTGAATCCACGTACAATAATGTGGTCTCTTTTCCTGAACGCGTAGCTTCCTAACCAAACAATGTGATGGCGTTCATTGAAACTTGAAGGGAAAAACTTGAAAACTAGGTATACTTGCAACTTCCTCCGTGTCTATACTGCTCTACTATTAAAAAAGCTTTAGCTAAGTATACTATATTCTTTATCTTCTTCTGTTAGTTCAATGGTGTTCTACTATCCACCGATGGTGCACCCAATCAAAAAAAATTTTTTTCTTTTGTTTTCTTAATTTACTTCTTCTTGTTTAGATTATAGTGAGAACCACAGGTGCTTATCTTTAAAATGGTGTCGGGAGGTCTAATTCTGTACTCCTTTGGGCTCAACTCCCGTTTCTGAAGTGAGTCCAAAAATCACTTAAATGACCTCCACTATGATAGGCTTTCTTATATCGGAGGTTACCAAAAACACACAAAATGTCTCAATCTTCTATGGTAACCTCTGTCAATATTTGTATGATCCCGACGCTCTCCCCCAGCGCCAGTAGCGTTTCTCCTGTTCGGGTTCTTCAGGGGATCATGAACCAAAAAGAAGCTGCCCACGTCCAAAACTTGAATGTATCTCCTTCTCTTAACTTGCGTAATCAAACTGGAGAATAAAAGAACGCCACGCATACCAATACCTCTGTGGCATAAATGTTCAGGGGGAGAGCCTCTTTCAATTGAAAGCAAGTTCTGCTACAAGGGGACATGGGATGAGGGTGAAGGGGGATAAATTCAGGAGTGATATGCGGACATATTTCTTTACGGAAAGAGTGGTGGATCCATGGAATAGTCTTCCAGTGGAGGTGGTAGAGATGAGGACAGTAATTGAATTCAATAAAGCATGGGACAAACACAGAGGATCTCTAAAGGAAAAAAGGGGACTGTTGTAGTTGTTGATATGGAAGGACAGACTAGATAGACCATGTGGTCTTTTTCTGTTGTCATATTTCTATGTTTCTAATGCCTTGTTGGCCTCCTTGATCTCACACTCACTAATAGGTCTCCCCATTTGAGCAGCCTCAAACTCCCCCAGGCGTTTTATCTTGCACTCTCAAATACTGAGCGCTGCTTTCCTCTCTACTCTGGACTTCACTCTTATACAACTTGGTATAGTACTCTGTGAATACCTGCCAAATCTGCAGAGCCCTATACACCATGCATTCCAATTACTGTTAATATAATTTTGTTGTCTCCTAGGCTTTCAGTCGGGAGGCCAAAATCTTTCCCGCCCTATTCCCCATTTCAAAGTACACTTGTTTAAGAACAGTAAGCTCGTAGGCCTTCAGCTGTGCTAGCTTGCAAGGTCCTGATCCCTGGAGTGGTTAGCCTCGAGTTCCTCTATTTGAAGTAACAATTGGTGTTCTTTGGCATATCGCTCCTTCTTAGCCCATGCAGCCAAACACAAAAGATGCCCCCTCACCACCACCTTTAAACCATCCCAAACTTGTCCCAGTGGGACCCCTCACCCCATTGAACTGGACATGCTCCTGTATTACCTGTCTAGTAGTTATCAGATGAGCTGCCTCCTCCTCCTCCAGTATTGAGTCATTAAGTTTCCAAAAGCGGAGGCCCCCCTCATTAGTCACCCATTCTAGGGTAACACTCACTGGGGTATGATCAGACCAGGTAATCGTCCCCTGTTCTGCCTCCTGAACTTTAGAAACACACTGCCCATTCACCCAAATCATATCTAGCTGAATGAGTGAAAGGTATACCTTCTCTCCAGGGATTACAACAGCTCCATATATCCAGTAATCCAAGGTGCTCCTTACATTGGAGCATACTGCGCCTCTCTTTATGCCCTCCCAAAGAGGTTCCCTTACTGTTATCAAGACGGGGATTTACTGTTATACTGCAGTCCCGTCCCCCCAACAGCACTAGCATGTTCCCTAAATCTTTCAACACCTTCAACAGGGAATCAAAAAATTATCCTTTGTCGTTCATGCAGTAACTTCTCTTGGCCCACTTGAAGATGTGTCTCCTATATACACAGAATATCTACCTGTTGCCTCTCCCCCCTCTCCCCTCTCAACCATCCGTTTTTTTTGCCACGATCGGAGTCTTTTAGCGTTGACTGTAGTAATCTTAACCTTCCTACCCGGTGAGGTCTTGCGCCCCCCCCCCTTGTCTTATTCGGACATGCTCTTCCCCCCACCTTCCTAACCACCAACCCCTCTTGCTTACCCTATCTCTATACCCCTCTGCGTCCAGAGGCTGTCGTGCAGAGTGGTGTCCACCCTGCTCGAGCCCCTTCCTATCTTACCCTTTATCCTTCCCCACTTCTACCCCCAGGCCTATTGTTCACCCCGATCCCCCCACATATTTATTTATTTATCCTGTTTTATATACCACCTTTTCCTTCAAAGTGGTTCACAATGGAATATTAAATACAATTTTAGTAGTGGTAAAGGGGAATAAAGGCTGGCTATGATTATTGGGAGGAAACGTAGTGCTCAGAAAATAGAAGCGTTTTTAACATCTTGTGGAAGTCCTTAATGTCCTGTGTGGATCTCATATGATCAGATAAAGAGTCATTGTGGATACCATGTTAAAACCCTCGGCCCAGTGTGCAGCGGCGGCCAAGAGAGCAAATAGAATGCTAGGTATGATAAGGAAAGGAATGGAAAATAAAACAAAAGATATTATAATGCCTCTATATCGTTCCATGGTGAGACCGCACCTTGAATATTGTGTGCAATTCTGGTCGCCGTATCTTAAAAAGGATATATCAATTTTAGAAAAGGTTCAGAGAAGAGCCACCAAAATGGTAAAGGGGATGGAAGGATACTCCTATGAAGAAAGGCTAAAAACGTTAGGGCTCTTTAACCTGGAAAAGAGACGGCTGAGGGGAGATATGATAGAAGTCTATAAATTAATGAATGGAGTGGAACGGGTAAACGTAGATCGATTGTTTACGTTATCAGAATATAGAAAGACTAGGGGACATGCAATGAAGCTACAGGGTAAACTATTTAAGACTAATAAAAGAAAATATTTTTTCACTCAACGTGTAATCAAACTCTGGAATTTGTTACCGGAGGATGTAGTAAAGGCTGTTAGTGTAGCTGGGTTTAAAAAAGGTTTGGACAAGTTCCTGGAGGAAAGGTCCATAAACCATTATTAAGAAGGGACCCAGGATATCAATGCTTGACCCAGTACAAGCATTGTGGAACCTGTCTCTTTTGGGGAAACTGCTAGGTACGTATGACCTAGATTGGCCACTGTTGGAAACAGGATACTGGGCTTGATGGACCTTGGTCTGACCCAGTATGGCATATCTTATGTTCTAACACTACCTGTACAGGGTGCTTCCCTTCGGGCTCGCATCTGCACCGTGGGTTTTCACAAAATGTCTCTCTGCGGTTTCCGCCTCCCTCAGGCACCAGGGCATACCCATCTTCCCCTACCTCGATGACTGGCTCATCACGGGGACCTCCATCGATAAAGCCCTCCTGGCAGCCTCGTAGACAATCCTCCTCCTCGACCGCCTCGGCTTCTTGGTCAACTACCCCAAGTCCCACCTCGAGCCAGTGCAGACCCTGGAGTTCATCGGTGCCCGCCTTGACACGGAGAGAGCGACCACCTTCCTGCCCGTGGACTGGGCGGACCGCCTCCAGGCCGTGGCAGCCCTGGTCCAGAGCAGGGCTTGGGTTACAGCACGGGTCATGTTGCACCTCCTAGGACACATGGCCGCCACCGTCCACGTGGTCCCCCATGCCCGCAAGCACATGCAGGCAGCCCAGTGGTGCCTCAGGACACAATGGAGCCAGGTCTTCGGCCTCCTCAGGGACCCTTATCCGGGTTTTCCACAGTCTCCACCACTCCCTGGGCTGGTGGCGGGACCCCCAAATTTTCCTTCGAGGAATGCCCTTCCAGACCCCACAGAACGAGCTCGTCCTAACGACGGATGCTTCCCTTCTGGGGTGGGGAGCCCACTGCGGCACAATGTGCAACCAGGGGCAGTGGTCGCCCGAGGAGTCTCGGCAGCAGATAAACCTGCTCAAGCTCCGGGCGGTCCGATGGGCCCTGAGAGCCTTTGAGGGCTACCTGAGGGGGAAGTCGGTGCTCGTGCAGACCAACAAAAGGGTAGCCATGTTTTATATCAACAAGGAGGGGGGGAACAGGATCACACCTCCTCTGTCGAGAGGTGATAAGAACATAAGATATGCCATACTGGGTCAGACCAAGGTCCATCAAGCCCAGTATCCTGTTTCCAACTGTGGCCAATCTAGGTCATACGTACCTAACAGTTTCCCCAAAAGACACAGGTTCCACAATGCTTGTACTGGGTCAAGCATTGATATCCTGGGTCCCTTCTTAATAATGGTTTATGGACCTTTCCTCCAGAAACTTGTCCAAACCTTTTTTAAATCCAGCTACACTAACAGCCTTTACCACATCCTCCGGTAACAAATTCCAGAGTTTGATTACACGTTGAGTGAAAAAATATTTTCTTAAACAGTTTACCCTGTAGCTTCATTGCATGTCCCCTAGTCTTTCTATGTTTAGTTCTATCATATCTCCCCTCAGCCGTCTCTTTTCCAGGTTAAAGAGCCCTAACCTTTTTAGCCTTTCTTCATAGGAGTATCCTTCCATCCCCTTTACCATTTTGGTGGCTCTTCTCTGAACCTTTTCTAATATCGCTATATCCTTTTTAAGATACGGTGACCAGAACTGCACACAATATTCAAGGTGCCGTCTCACCATGGAACAATATAGAGGCATTATAATATCTTTTGTTTTATTTTCCATTCCTTTCCTTATGATACCTAGCATTCTATTTGCTCTCTTGGCTGCTGCTGCACACTGGGCCGAGGGTTTTAACATGTTATCCACAATGACGCCTAAATCTTTTTCCTGGGTGGTGGTTCCTAATGTGGAACTTTGCATCGTGTAACCATAGTTTGGGTTGTTCTGCCCTAGGTGCATAACTTTGCACTTGTCCACATTAAATTTCATCGGCCATTTTGATGTCCAGTCTTCCAATTTATCAAGATCCTCTTGCAATTTTCCACAATCCTCTTGGGTTTTTAACAACTTTAAATAGTTTTGTGTCATCTGCAAATTTGATAACCTCACTCGTTAGTCCACTTTCTAGGTCATTTATGAATATGTCAAAAAGCAGCGGACCCAGCACAGATCCCTGGGGTACACCACTATTCACCTTTCTCCATTGGGAAAATTGGCCATTTAGCCCTACCCTCTGCTTTCTATCTTTTAACCAGTTCCTAATCCACAGTAGTATACTGCCTCCTATCCCATGACTCTTTCGTTTTGCCAAAAGTCTCTGATGAGGGACCTTGTCAAAGGCTTTCTGAAAGTCCAGATACACTATATCAACCGACTCACCTTTGTCCACCTGTTTATTCACACCTTCAAAAAAACATAACAGACAAGATCTTCCTTGTCTAAAGCCATGTTGGCTGTCTCCCATTAGGCCATGACTATCTACATGCTGAGTAATTTTATTCTTTATGGTTTCTACCATTTTTCCTGGTACTGACGTCAGGCTCACCGGTCTGTAGTTTCCCTGATCACCCCTGGAACCCTTTTTAAAAATTGTACTGCTCCCAACAAACCTTGCAGACCTGCAAACCAGGAGGAGTGGCCTAGTGGTTGGAGCAAGTTGCCTCGGGCCGAATTCCACTAGAGAACAGCAACCTTGGGCCAGAGGGACTGGTGTTTATAGTCCCACAGGTGCTCCTTGTGGCCTTGGGCAAGCCACTTAACCCTCCATTGCCTCAGGTACAAAACGTAGATTGTGAGCCCTTCAGGGACAGGGGAGATATATACCATACCTGAATGTACACCACTTTAACCCGGTGAAAAGCAGTATATAAGCCTTGCTAAATAAATAAAAATAAATCCTGCTCTTGAGGATATTCAGCAGCATTAACACAACTACACCATCAAATATACGCGTTAACGCAAAGCTAACTGGACTGCAGATACTGAGCCACTGCCTGGTTAGCAACACACAGTGAAAGTCAGACACAGGAACCCCTGGCCTAACATTTGCCACAGAAGCTAACTAGGCAGCGCCTGAATATCACTGTTGCCTGACTGGCTTAGCAGCAATCCCGGAAACCCAGGTAATCAATGCCGGAGCTGGGATATACAACTGGTACTACTACTAATCATCATTTGTATAGCGCTACAAGGCATATGCAGTGCTGTACAGACACATGTAAAAGATGGCCTGTGCTCATCAGAGCTTACAATCGTCGAGAGAGAGAACACCAAAACTGAGGACAAGGATACAATTAGGGGAATGGTAAGGAAACACAGTCTCCTATGTGAGTTGCCTACTTGGCCGATAGCCAGTATGATCTCATTAGGAGCTTAGCTAAGAACATGGCTTTGGTGGAGGCGGCTCGCCGCTACCTTTGGCTACGCAATTGGGCCACAGATGATTCTTCAAAGACCCGGCTCAGCAGGCTTCCATTTAAGGGAAAGCTTCTCTTTGGTGAGGACTCAGACAAGCTGATAAAGGATCTGGGGGGAGTCTAAAGGAGGTAGGCTTCCAGAGAATAGGCCTAAACAGAGCCGGCTGCCCGCTCCGTCGCGCCCTCAGCCGAGAGAGTCGCAAAGGTTTTGGGGCTTCCGGTCTACCCCCTTTCAGAGAGGTCACTTCTCCTCCAGGGGACAGAATTTCCGAGGATTCCAGGGGGCTGGAAAGGGGTTCGCTGCCTCTTCCACCACCTTGGGCCCTAGAAAGCCACAATGAAACAGGGGCCCAGCAGGGGGGACTGCTGGTAGGGCGACGCCTGTGGCAGTTCTTCCAGCCTGGGTCCCCTCCTTTGCGTCTCACTGGTGGATGTCCCTGCGAGTGGTCTACCTCCCAGGCAAGGAAAATGTCCTCGCAGACAAACTCGGCAGGATCATCCGCCCATACAAGTGGCACATGGATCCAGCGGAGGCCGTTGCCTTGTTCCTTCGGTGGGGGACCCCATCCATGGACCTGTTTGCCAGCCCGGTGAACGCGCAGCTTCCCCACTTCTGTGGCCTGGTCCTGCAGCCGAGCAGGGTGGCCCCAGATGCATTCCTCTTGAACTGGACCTCCAGCCTTCTTTACGTGTTCCCTCCCACTCCTCTCATTGCGAGGACCCTCCAAAAGGCTCAGCGGGGCTAAGCTTCGGTGATCTTCATGGTCTTGACAGCCTTGGTTCCTGCTTCTGCTATGACTCTCATCCAAGCCCCAGTCCCCCTGGGCTGTGCCCCGGACCTGTAAACACAGGTGGGTCAGATGTTCCACCCAAACCTGACTTCACTGTCTCTTACAGCCTGGCGGCTGAACGGGTCGCCTTAGCTCCGCTGCACCTCCCGGTGGACATCGAGGAGATTCTCCTCGCATCGAGGAAGGACTCAACAAGATGGGCATACGTCTTTAAGTGGCAATGTTTCTCGACCTGGTGCCCCAAGCTTTAGATTGACCCGTTCTCCTGCTCTACCCGGTGGATCCTCCAGTACCTCCTCCACCTCTCGAAAGCAGGGTTGAGATCCAATTCAGTCAGGGTACACATGAGCACCATTTCGGCAAACCACCTCCCTGTCGAGGGAAAACCCCTCTCGGGGCAGCCCTTTGCTTTATGTGAGGTCTCTTGATCTCCGATCCTCCCATCTGGCCTCCGCCAATGGAATGGGACCTCAACGTGGTGCTGATGCAGCTCACGTGAGCACCCTTCAAGCCGATGGAGACATGCTCGCTTTAGCATCTCTCCTGGAAGGTGGTCTTCCTGGTGGCTTTGACTTTGGCTCACCGAGTCAGCGAGCTTCAGGCCCTCATGGCTGAGGCTCCGTACCCCAGGTTCTACAGGAACAGGGTGGTCCTCCACACCCATCCCAAGTTCCTGCCGAAGGTGGTCTCAGACTTTCATCTCAACCAGGAGATAGTCCTACCAACCTTCTTCCTGAGACCACATGCCGACCAGGCATCGTCGGTGTTGCATACACTCGACTGCAAGAGGGCTCTTGCCTTCTACCTGCAGCGTACCAGGTTCATCGCAAGTCCGATCGGCTCTTTGTTGGCTATGACCCCAATCGCCTGGAGCAGGCAGTCACCAAGTGCACCATCTCCATCTGGGTGGTGGACTGCATTGCCTTCACCCAAGCAAAGGCAGGTCCCCCACTGGATCGGCGGGTCAGCATGCACGGCGTCGATGGCTTCGCTGCACTCAGTGCCTCTAATGGACATTTGCTGGGCTGCGACCTGGTCTTCAGCGAACACTTTCGCTGTTCACTACTGCCTGGAGAGGAAGTCCCGCCGGGACAGCGCCTTCGGCCAGGCTGTACTCCGTAATCTGTTCAGGGTATAAGCAACTCCTGCCCTCTGATGCTTCGATGGCTACCAAGAGCTTTGCCCCGGGGACCTGAAGACTCGGGCTCCTTCAGGTATCGACTTCTGCTCACGGCCTCGTGGACGCGTTTTGGATTACAGGCTTGGTAGCCTGTAGCTGGGGAGTCCCATAAGTGAGGACTGACTTCCTGCTTGTTCCTGGAGAAAGCGTAGTTACTCACCTGTAACAGGTGATCTCCAGGAACAAGCAGGAATAAGTCCTCACATATGGGTACGTCGGTACCGACGGAGCCCGTGCGGGAAAGCTCCCCAGCTTCTTAGAATAGAAGCTTTTGGGACCTCCCACTGCACATGCGCACTGCCTTCCCGCCTTCCTGAACAGCTCTCCTCAGTTTCTCTTTTTCCGCGGAGCCAGCAGGTCGTGTTCCTGTCACCGCTGAAGAAATTGTTATTTTATTTGTTTCTTTAGACCGCGTACCTGCCTTCCCCATACCGATACCGGTATCGCCGGTCTTTTCTTTCTTTCTTTAAAAAATTATAATTCTTTTTTCTTATTTTTTAGCTTTTTGGTCACTTCAGAGAGGCCTCTCGGCCTACTCAATTTCTCCTCATGGAGAAGCCAGCCCCTGGATTTAAGAAGTGTACCAAATGTAATGCTGTTATTTCAGTCACAGACACCCATGACTGGTGTCTGAAATGTTTGGGGCCTGACCATTCCATACCGGACTGCCCATCTTGCTCCCACATGTCTAAACGTGGGCTGCAGAACCGGGCCAACAAATTCCATGTGCTGTTTGCTTCAGAGAATACAGCATCACAGTCATCCAGGTCTTCTTCTCCGGATGGATCTCAGGTAACCAAACCTTCTGTGGGCAAGTCCTCAAAGAGCAAATCTCCTTCAAAGCATCGAGAGGCTCTTAGCTTAGAACTTGAGGACCCTGCCCCAGCCAAACAACCCCGGCGGGAAGTCCAACTTCCAAAACGCCAATTCAGGGGTCTCAGGTTGATATCGATGCTACGGCCTCGACAGATCACCTGTTAGCCTGCTCTGGGGTACCGGGTCACTCCGGTACCGACATCCAGGCAGCTATGGCGTCCATGGGCGATACTGTACAGTCCATGCAGCAGGCCGTCATGGCTTTCATTAAAGCTGCAACGCCATCGGTTCCGCTTTCAGCGGTTCCGGGCCCGATACCGGTATCGTCCGCCATGCCGGTATCGAGGCCGTCCACCTCTAAACGCAAGTCGGTACCGTATGGGCTTTCGCTCCATACCGGTTCCATACCCGATACGCCCGATATCGATACCGATCGGTACGCGTATCGTGCGTTAGAGGAAAGCACCGATTCCTCTGAGGATTTTCACTCCTCTGATGATTCTGCTGAGTTTTCACTCAACTTACCTGAGGAGCCCTCTTCTCCTAAAAGGAGAATGTCCCCTCCAGAGGATTTGTCCTTCCAGGACTTTGTTTTAGATATGGCTACAGCCCTTTCTATTACCACATCCTCTGAAAAGGAACCCAGATCCAAAAAACTGGATATTTTGGGATACTCAAAGGCCCCTAAGGAGGCAGTTACCCTGCCTATCCATGAAATCCTTCAAGAACAACTGATGGATTTCTGGGAAAATCCTTTGACTTTGTCTCCTTATTCCCGTAGGTTGGACACCATGTATAGGGTCCCTCCTTCTCCTGGTTTCCAAAAGACTCAATTGCCCCACCACTCTATTGTGGTGAAGTCTGCAATGAAGAAGATTAGGAGTACCAAAAGGCACTCTTCCACCCCTCCAGGACGGGAATGTAAGACTTTGGACTCTTTTGGTAGGAAAATTTTCCAGGCTAGTATGCTTATAGCCAGGATTAATTCCTACAGTCTCTATATGGGCATGTTCCTGGAGGAACTTGCCAAAAAGGTGCGGCATTTTGCCCCCTTTATCCCTGAGGATAAAAAGCAGGGTTTCCTTTCCCTAGTGAAACAACTCTTAGAGGTTTCTAAGTTCTCTAATAGGGCAGCATATGATTCCTTTGAGGGAGCCAGTAGGGCTTCGGGCATTGCTATTGCAGCCCGACGTCTTGCTTGGCTCCAGGCCTCTGATCTGGAACCTTGGGTTCTAGATGGCTTACGTAATCTGCCCTGTACAGGTGAGAACTTATTTGGGGAAGAGTGGCAAATCAAAGCCACCCAGATGGATGCTGAAAATGCCACCTTGGAAAGACTTTCAAAGTCCACTTCAATTCCTACTAAGAAAAAGTCTTTTAAAAGGCCTTACTATAAGAAGGCCAGAGTTGCTTCAAATACTGGCCAGCAGTCTTCTCAACCTCGCTATACTGCTAAGCGTCAGCAATCCAAACAAGCACGAGCTAAGCCTGCAGCAGCTACTGTAGCTCAGCAGGCTCCAACCCCTCAGGGGTTTTGACTTGCTCCTAGGGAACTTGCCACTTCTGGTTCTAACACAACCAGAACCTCTCACCATACCCGGAAGGTTGGTTCACTTTGCTCCCAGATGGGAACAAATCACAACAGAACAATGGACCCTCTCTATCATTCGAGAGGGTTACAAACTTCATTTCTCCAGCCTTCCTCCCCATCATATGGTGAGACCATTCAATTCTCCCCCATCTCTCCTAACCCTGTTGGGTCAAGAGGTTTCCTCTCTTCTTGCCCAAGGGGCCATAGAAGAGGTTCCTCTTCCTCAACAAGGGTCCGGTTTCTACTCCCCTTATTTTCTCATTCCAAAGAAGACAGGGGGATTCAGACCAATCCTAGATCTGAGAGAATTGAACAAATTTCTCTTCAAGGAGAAATTCAAAATGCTGTCTCTCGGCATTCTCCTTCCTTACCTCCAGGGTCAGGACTGGCTTTGTTCTCTAGACCTACAGGATGCGTATACACATATACTCATCCATCCATCCCACAGAAAGTATCTTCGCTTTCTGTTTCAGGGAAAACATTTCCAATACAGAGTACTCCCCTTCGGTCTAGCCTCTGCTCCAAGAGTATTCACAAAATGCATGGCAGTCGTAGCCGCATTTCTAAGAGGCATGGGAATCTTTGTCTTCCCATATCTGGACGACTGGCTCATCCGAGCTCCAACTCAGTCACAGGCCCAGATTTCCCTGGACCACACAAGGAGCCTTTTGCAGTATCTGGGACTGGTAGTAAACCTTCCCAAGTCCCAACTCATCCCTACTCAATCTCTAGAATTCATAGGGGCCCAGTTGGACACCATCACTGCAAGGGCCTACCTTCCACAGGTTCGAGGCCAGCGCCTCCTGAGTTTGGCCTCCCAAGCTCAGTCCAGCACTCACTTGACAGCCAGGGAAATGCTACGCCTACTGGGTCATATGGCCTCCACAGTGCATGTGGTGCCCTATGCTCGTCTTCATATGAGAGCAGCTCAATGGACCCTGGCCACTCAGTGGACTCAGGCGTCAGGAGCGCTCTCAGACCAAATACAAACCTCCGATCGTCTGTTTTGGTCCCTCCACTGGTGGACTTCCACCAAGAATCTGTTGTTGGGGGCTCCATTTCAACCATTGCTACCCCAAGCAACCCTCACAACAGATGCCTCCCAAACAGGGTGGGGAGCCCATCTGCAAACTCTCTCCACTCAGGGCACTTGGTCTCTACAGGAGACCACCCTTCATATCAATCTTCTGGAACTGCGAGCAATTTACCTTGCCCTCAAGGTCTTCCACTCCCTCCTAGCCAACCTCACTGTCCTAGTTCAGACGGACAATCAGGTGGCCATGTTTCACATAAACAAACAAGGAGGGACGGGCTCTCTGTCGCTTTGCAACGAAGCTCTAAGACTATGGGCCTTCGCCAGAGAGCATCAGATTCACCTGCTAGCAGTGTATCTCCCAGGAGTTCAAAACTCTCGGGCAGACAGGCTCAGTCGAGTTCTGCTGCCACACGAATGGTCCCTACATTTGGACCAAATAAACCGAATCTTTCAGGAATGGGGGACCCCGGACATAGACCTCTTTGCAAGTCCGTGGAATGCCAAACTTCCCCGGTTCTGTTCCAGAACTCCGTGTCAGGGAGCTCAGGCTACGGACGCCTTTCTCCTGAATTGGAATCAGGCATTCCTATATGCCTTTCCACCCATTCCTTTGATTCCCAAGACTCTGTTCAAACTCCAGAGGGATCATGGAACTATGATCCTCATAGCTCCACGCTGGCCACGCCAAGTGTGGTTCCCTCTACTTCTACAGCTCTCCCAGGGATCCTACTTGGATCTGGGAGCTGCGCCAGACCTCCTGTCTCAGGAGGAGGGGACTTTGTGGCACCCAAACCCCAAATCCCTTCACCTCAGTGCTTGGTTACTGAAGGCTTAAGCCTTCAAGACTTTCATCTTTCCCAACCAGTGAAAGATATCCTTTCTGCCTCTAGGAAACCCTCTACCAGGCGTTCCTATGCTTTCAAATGGAAACGTTTTTCCATTTGGTGTGCTCAGCAGGGTCTTGACCCTCTGGCACTTCCTTTGAATTCTCTTCTTGATTATCTCCTGCATCTATCCAATGCAGGCCTCAAGACGAATTCGGTAAGAGTCCATTTAAGCGCTATTGCAGCATCCTTGAAACATATAAATGGACAACCTATCTCCTCTCATCCTCTTGTTGCAAGATTCATGAGAGGCCTGACTCTCACTAAACCTCCCATCAGACCACCCCCGGTTGCATGGGATTTGAATCTAGTGCTCGGTCAACTTATGAAGCCACCTTTTGAGCCAATGTTTTCCACCTCCTTGAAATTTCTTTCCTGGAAGGTCATCTTCCTCATTGCAGTCACTTCGGCTCGCCGCATCAGTGAGCTGCAGGCTTTAGTGGCTAATCCACCTTACACAAGATTTCATCATGATAAGGTGGTCCTTAGGACGAATCCCCACTTTATGCCTAAAGTGGTCTCGCCTTTTCATCTTAATCAAGAGGTATATCTACCTGTCTTTTTTCCAGCTCCTCATGCATCCAATGCAGAGAGGAACCTTCATACTCTGGATTGTAAAAGAGCTCTCGCTTTTTACCTTAATAGGACTCAGCCACATCGAAAGTCTTCTCAACTTTTTGTGGCCTTTGATCCTTCCCATTTGGGACTTCCAGTCTCCAAGCGTACACTTTCCAATTGGATTGCTCAGTGTATTTCTTTTGCTTACCAGAGCAAAAACATTTCTCTGGAAGGCCATGTCACTGCTCACAATGTGAGGGCCATGGCAACTTCTATGGCTCATCTGCACTCTGTTTCCATAGATCAGATCTGTCGAGCCGCTACCTGGGCCTCGGTTCATACCTTCACAGCCCATTACTGTTTGGACAAGGACTCCCGCCGGGATGCCTTGTTTGGCCAGGCTGTCCTCAAGCACCTGTTCCATTCCTAAACAACTCCTGCCCACCTTCCCAGAATGGATGCCTGAGATCCATACGAAGATGGCGAACCTTTACAGGGGATCCCATGCATCTAAGCTAGGGAGTCCCCATATGTGAGGACTTATTCCTGCTTGTTCCTGGAGATAGCACAGTTACTTACCTGTAACAGGTGATCTCTGGGAACAGCAGGAATTAGTCCTCACAACCCACCCACCTCCCCTAGGAGTTGTATCTTTTATCTATCTATCTTCCTGTCCTCTCTCTGTTGACTCAGCTATAAACTCGAAACTGAGGAGAGCTGTTCAGGAAGGCGGGAAGGCAGTGCGCATGTGCAGTGGGAGGTCCCAAAAGCTTCTATTCTAAGAAGCTGGGGAGCTTTCCCGCACGGGCTCCGTCGGTACCGACGTACCCATATGTGAGGACTAATTCCTGCTGTTCCCAGAGATCACCTGTTACAGGTAAGTAACTGTGCTTTCTCCAGGGACGGCAGGAATCAGTCCTCACTACCCTCCCACCTTCCCTGAAGAGCTGCTATTTTTGTCCTTCGCTTGCCACCTGCTTAGTAGAGCTCTAGCAAGGGGACCTGACAGGGCAAGATGGCACCTTTGGGCGGGAAGAGGACCACACATGCGTGACAGCAATCCCAAAGGCTTTCTTTGAAAGTTGGGGAATTGCTCTGCGCGGGCTCCGTCAGTGCTGACGTCACCCATAAGTGAGGACTGATTCCTGCTGTCCCTGGAGAACACTTGTTATAGGTGAGTAACTACGCTTTTTGTTATGGGGGGATAGCAGCAGAGCTAAGGGCTCAAGCTGCCCTCGTGCAGGATGACATCACTTCCTCCTTTGAGCTTTTTAACTCTGTCTCCAGCTGCTGACAGGGGAACAAAGCCCACTCATTTGGGCTGGTCTAGTAAAACTAAAGAGAAGGAAATTAACGGGTAAGTTAAATTTCAATATAGCAGCAAATGCAGTTTCATGTCACAGTAATCCAATGAAAACTGGTTGCGAGTAAGCTAGAAGCCAAAAAGAGCAAGCCTAAATTTCCTAATCAAAAATTAATGAAAAGGTTATAGAACAGAGTACAGTACTTTCAAATGCAGAAATGCAGAGTCATATATTTGAGTTGCAAAACCACAAAGGAATAATACAATATATGGATTAATTTCTGTGCACAAAACAAGAGCAGCATCTGGGTGTGATCATATCTAATGATTTTAAGGTGGCCAAAGGGTAGATAAAGGGACAGTAAATGCCACAAGGATGGCTGGGTGCATAGGGAAAGGAATGTCCACTAGGAAGAAGGGAGGTGGATATTGCTTTTCTATAAGTCTCTGGTCCCAGCTCATTTGGCGTACTGCACTTTCAAAAGCATATAAACTGGAATAAGTCGATCTAGAGGGCAGTTCTGATATCATAAAACATATATTGGGACAGATATGAAGTTCTGGATATGTACATCCTGCTGGAAATGGAAGTTAGAATTTAAATACTTTCATGGTATAAAAACAGAGGAGTTAAACCTCTTTTAATGAAAAAGAACAGTGGAACAAAGAGCGATGGAATGAGGGTAAAAGGTGTAAAGATTAAGTAGTAAGCCACAAAAAGCCTTTATTTACAGAAAGGATGACGGATGCATGTGGCAACATCCCGGTCGGTGTGGTGAGGAAAAGGACAGTATCTGAATATAAGAAAGTGTAATATACATGATTTCTAAGGAAAAAAGGAATGTAGCATTGAGAAATGTAGTGTAGAGGGGCAGAATGGATAGGCCATATGGTCTTTATCTACCATCATATATACATAGTATCATAGTATATGAAGGCAGATGAAGACCAGTCTGCCCAGCATGGTGACAAGAGCAGGTGCACCTACCGCTCCGTGCAGGTCACCCCTCCGCATGAGTTTGTTTAGGGGTGTACCAACCACTTCGTTTAGTTCACCCCTTATTTGTTGAAATAGTTAGTTATGTTTATTTTGATTTTATCCTGTTGCTATAAAGGGATCCACAGTGTCTGTCCCATGCCAGTTTGAATTCTGTCACTGTCTTTGACCCCACCACTTCCATTGGGAGGGCATTCAAAGCATCCACCACCCTTTCAGTGAAAAAGTTCTATGTTTTTATGTTATGGTTTTTATTTCAAAACTAGTTAACAATAACGTGTAATTACTTACCTGAAACAAGTGTTCTCCAGGGACAGCAGGAATCAATCATCACATATGGGTGGTGTCGGCGCCGATGGAGCCTGCGCAGAAGCATCTCCCCAGCTTTCAAAGAAAGCATTTGGGAGAGGCACCACGCATACGTGGTCCCCTTCCCACTCAAGGGTACCATCTTGCCTCGGTCTAATGACATAGCTAAGACGGCAAAAATTAAAATACGGTAAAGAAGAAACTCCAAGGGAAGGAGTTAGGGTTGTGAGAAATGGTTCCTACTGTCCCCGGAGAACACCTGTTACAGGTGAGTAACTATGTTTTCTCTGGGAACAAGCAGGAAGTCAGTCCTCACATATGGGACTCCCCAGCTACAGGCTACCAAGAACCTGTACAAAATACCACGGCAGCCAGAGAAGTGAGCTGTGAGCTGCAGCAGTTAAGTCCCAACAAAGAAACTCTTGCAAGACCCAGGTGTCTGGCGGAGAACCAGCACTCTGATAGCCTTAACGCAGAAGGCCAACGTCGGAGGGCAGGAGTTGCCTACACCCCGAAGAGATCATGGAGTATAGTCTGGCCGAAGGCGCTGTCTTGTTGAGACTTCTTCTCTAGGTAGTAGTAAGCTGCAAAGGTATGGACCGAAGACCAAGTGGCAGCCCAGCAGATTTCCATCACAGGTACAGAATGCAGATTTGCCACGGAAGTAGCCATGGCTTTGATGTGGTACAGAATGCAGATTTGCCACGGAAGTAGCCATGGCCTTGATGTGGTGCGCCTTGACCCGCTGGTCTAGTGAGATCCCAGCCTGCTCACAGGCAAGGGCAATGCAGTCTGCCACCCAAGTAAACAGAGTTCGCTTTGTCACTGGGAGCCCCAGTCAACTGGGGACATAGCAGACGAAAAGCTGAGGTGCTTTGCGGTGGCCCTAAGTCTTTTTCAAATAGAAGGACAGGGTCCTTTTACAATCCAAAGTATGGCAGATGTTTTCCGCCTTGCCGGCGTGAGGCCTCGGAAAGAAGGTGGGGAGCACCACTTCCTGACTGAGGTGGAATGGGGACACCAACTTCAGCAGAACCTTGGGGTGTGTGCGGAGAACCATCTTGTTCTTGTAGAATCTTGTATAGGGAGGCTCTGCCATCAGAGCCTGGAGCTCGCTGACCCTGCGAACTGATGCGAGTGCCATGAGAAAGACAGTCTTCCAAGAGAGGTACCACAAGTGGCAGGTAGCCAGGGGCTCAAACAGCAGCTTAGTAAGCTTTGAGAGCACCACGTTGAGATCCTATTCTGACACTGGGATGCAGATGGGGGGAGGGGGGTTTGGATAGCATGAGACCCTGCAGGAACCATGATACAAGGGGCTGAGCAGAGGGGGTTTTCCCTGAATGACATGGTGATGCGCTGCGATAGCGCACATGTGCACGCTGACTGAGTTGGACTTTAGTCCACCTGTGACAGGTGGAGTAGGTACCGGAGTACTATCTGAACCAAGCAGAACGGGTTTGCCTGCTTCTTGATGCACGAGACCAAGAAGCGACACCACTTGAAAGCATATGCCCTCCTCATGGAGGCCTTATGGGAGGCCAGAAGGACCTCTTCCGAGGTTGAAGGCAGCCAGGGCTACCCTTTCAGCAGCCAAGCTGTTAGTGACAGGGACCCCAAGTTGGGGTGCAGGAGAGAGCCCTTCTCCTAAGAGAGCAGTCCTGAGGCATGGATCCAGGGAAATCGGCGATGCCACCGATGGTTGGAGAAGCAGAGGGAACCAAGTTTACCTGGATCACCATGGGGCTTATCAGTGATGCCCTGTTGCACTAGACCTTGAAGAGGGTCTGCGACCAGTGGAGTTGGTAGGAAGGCGTAAAAGAGGCCTTCCTTCCATGGAATGAGGAATGCATCCGCTGCCCCCCAGGATGGATGCGGCTGGCGTGAGCAGAAGCAGGGCAACTGTGTGATGTCCGGGCTAGTGAACAGGTCCACTAGAGGGACACCCTAGATTCGAAACTGCTGGGAGGCCACCCTAGGATCCAGGCGCAACTCATGCAGCTGGAGGACTCTGCTCAGCTTGTCTGCCAGGGCACTGTCTTGGCCTGGGAGATAGACCGCACTTAGGAGCATCCCATTGTGTGTCGCATATGAGCAGAGGGCTACCGCCTCCTGGCAAAGGGAGTATGACCCCGTGTCCCCTTGCTTGTTCACATAAAACACTGCGACTTGGTTGTCGGTCTGGATCAGCACCATCTGGTGCTGCAGCCAGTGGCAGAAGGCTCGGAGAGCCAGGGATATTGCCCGGAGCCCCAGAAGGTTAATCTGCAGCTGGCATCAGTATGGGACCAACTGCCTTGTGTGTGGAGGTCCTCGCAATGAGCCCCCAGTCCAGCAGGGAGGCGTCCATGGTGAGGACCCTCTGGGGGGTGGGTGCCTGGAAAGGCATCTCGGCCTGCGGGTGGCAGGGGATCTGCCACCAGTTAAAGGAGTCCACCAGTTCAGTGGTCATTCTCACCCTGTCACAGAGCCTGCCCATGGCTAGTGTCCATTGAGAACAAAGGCACCACTGGGCCACCCTCATGTGTAGGTGGGCATATGAGGTCACGTGGACCATAGAGGTCATGTGGCCCAGCAGGCGGAGGAGAAGCTGGGCGGGTAGTGGGCGGCAGTGCTGTAACTCTGCGGCTAGCCCCCTGAGGTGTTCTGACCTCTCCTGGGGGAGGAAGGCCTTGGCCTGGAGGGTGTCTAGCTGAACCCCTATGAATTCCAGGCACTGAGCCAGGGGGAGATAGGACATGGGAAAGTTGATGACGAACCCCAAATGCTGCAGGGTATGAATGATGCGCTCGGTGGCGTGGTGCATCTCTGCAGCTGTGCCTTCCTTTATAAGCCAGTCATCCAGGTAGGGAAAGACGAAGGCCCCTTAGAGACGAAGATGGGCTGCGACTGTTGCTAGACACTTGGTGATGAGGCCAGCCTGAAGGGGAGCATCCTGTATTGTTAGTGACCTCCTTCCACCACAAAGCGGAGGTATTTTCGGTGGTTGGAATGGATCAGGATGTGCATATAGGTATCCTTCAGGTCTAAGGAGCATAACCAGTCTCCCTGCTGGAGGTATGGCAGCAGTGTTCCAAGGGAGAGCACCATGAACTTCTCCCTTACTAGAAATCTGTTCAGGTTCTGCAGGTCCAAGATGGACCTGAGGCCCCCTGTTTGCTTGGGAACGAGGAAATACCTGGGAGTAGAAGCCGATGACCCAGAGGTGCTTGGGCACTGGTTCCACTGCCTTGTCCTCGAGGAGACCTGCGAGCTCGGTGAGGAGCAGAGTCTGGTGAAGAGGAGGTTTCCTGGAAAGTATGAGAGTGGCACCTGTTGCATGTGGAGGAGGTAGCCCTCCTTGACCACCTGTGGTCAAACAGGGCCAGATGCCCCTTGTGGGCTGTTGGGGACATCCTGGGGGAGAGGAGGTCATGCCCAAGGAATCAAAAGCTCCCACCAAGTTGAGCCGGGGCAGGCACCTGGGACTTGGGGGTCTTTTGTTTGCGGGGGCCGTGTCCTTGCCCCTGCCCCTTACTGTTGGCCTTGCTGCGGGGCCAAGAAGGTTTGGCATTGCCATAACCTCCCTTTTTTCTTGGGAAGAAAGGCTTCTTCCCCAGGGCTTTCTTATGGGACTGCACAGCGGTCTTTTTAAAGAATCTGGTGCTTGTCAGGGAACTCAGCCTCTATGTCAGCCGCCTTGTCTGCCATGGGTTTCCCAAAGATTCTCTCTGATATAGGAGACGTTAAGTTTGTCCTGAACCCATTGTTTAAGGTCAGACGACTGCAGCCATGCCTGGCGTTGGGCCCCAATGCCCTCAGCAGCTACACTGACTGAGGACTCAATGCGGTCGTAAGCTGTTTGGGATAAAAACTTCAAGCACTCCTTGACCACTGAGGTCAAAGACTGGAACTGCTGAAGGGGTTCCCCATCAAGGCCTGCCGAGAAAACCGACGAGCTCCCTTGCCAGTTCTTTAAGGTACATGCCAATATACAGTTGATAGGATTGAACTCGGAATGCAAGCATTATGTCCTGGAGGGCCTTTTGGCCAAGGGCACAAGGGTCTGGGCCTCCCTGCTGGTGGGCACCGAGGAATGGGTATTTTGACTCTTGAGTCTGTGCATGGCAGACAACTACCACTGAGTTATGGGGAAGTTGAATCTTCTGAAACCCAGGGCTTCGGCGGACGTGGCTGACAATGGGTACTGATGCCAATGTCTTCCATATACGGAGGAGGCGGTGCTTGAGGATCGGAGGGACAGGCACTGTAAGGGCTTCCTCAGGGGGGGGGCCTCATACTGGAGAATCTCCAGTTCCTCCCTGTGGGGATCTTCCTTGGCCTCAGTGGTGAGCGCCTTAGCTATGTCCCGCACAAAGTTGAGGAAGGTGATGTCCTCATGCAGGGAACAGCACTGGTGCACTGCGGAAGACTGATCTGAACGCATGTCTCTGTGTTGCTGAGGGTCTGGAGACTCCTCATCTTCTGTCTCCCATTCTGACTTGAATTCCAAAGACGAGTCCGAGGCCCCAGTGTTGAGGTTTGAGCCCGAAGGCCCACGACCTCTCTGGAGGACATGTCGTCCAAACCATGTGTACTCGCCGGAGAGGACCAGTGTCCTGAGGATGTGACCGGGATCTCGTCCAGTGCCGATGGGTGTCTCAAAGCTGGTGGCGCTCAAGGATTGGCTCGATGTCAAGGGTCTCATCATCGAGGTGAATGAACCGGACATAAACACCCACTGCATGGCCACAAGAGCATATATACTGCTCTCTAAGGCCGGCATCCTGGTCTCCATGCCAGCTGTCTCTGCAGCCTTTGACAAAGACACTGAGGGCTTCGGGACCAGTGTTGGCTGTCGAGGGAGAGTCCTCAACTAGGGTGGCCTTGGGTGTCCAAGGCCAGATACAGACCACTCCTTCCAGGGCAGCTTGTGGGGCTGCTCCCAACAGACCCCTCGGATTCACACCAGGGACTGTGGGGCCTGGAATGGGATTCTCCCTTCTTCCTGGGTCTGTCCTCCGAGGTGGTATTCGAGAGTTTTGACTTCTTGTGTTCCACCTCCGGGGATTTCCTCTCAGAAGACCCCCGGCTGCAGGATGCTGAAGCAGCTCAGGCCTCGCAGGGCACTGAGGTATCGGAGGGGGCCCCAGAGCGGTGTCGCCGGAGACTCTGGTGCAGAGTCGGACTTGTGAAAGAACTGTTCCTCCTGCAGCTGACAGCTCTTAATGGCCTTTGTGGTCATGGTCCTGCAGAGTTCTTAGTCCGAGTCGACATGCTCCGGCCAAAGTCAGCAGTCATGTGGGTTGCTGCGGAACATCATCTTACCGCACCAACCACATTTCTTGAAGCCACTGAAGGTCATCGGGGGAAAAAGTGGCCCTGCTGCCTGGCACGGGTCCGAGGCCTGTAGCTGGTTGAGGGATATCTCTGAAAAAAAAAGAAAAGAAAAGAAAGGAACGAGCCTGAGGAGTGATGTAGAGGCGAGCTGGCTTGGGGCAGGAAAGAAACCGGTACGCGTACTGGACAAAAACAGGATAAAAAAACCCCACACTCTTTCCAGGGGAAACCGGACAGACATCCAGAGGACTCCGCAGAAAAAAGGAGACTGAGGCAAGATGGCACCCTTGGGTGGGAAGGTGACCACACATGCATGGTTCATCTCCCAAAGGCCTTCTTTGAAAGCTGGGGAGATGCTTCTGCGCAGGCTCCATTGGTGCAGACGTCATCCATACTTGAGGATTGACTTCCTGCTTGTTCCCGGAGAACTTGAGCTTCTAAAGCCTAGAGTAATGTTTAAAAAACTTACCTTTTCTATATTATGAAAGAGTTCACTTTCTAGAAGATGAGCAGCAGTAGGTCTTTGTGCTGATTCTTTGCTGGTCAACAGACAGACATACTTGGTTTGTACAGGCCACTGTTCACTAAAAGAGCTAGAAACATGACCGTTTCTCAAAGATGTCAGAACCTTAGTTCTTTCCATTTCAGTTACAAAAGGATGAAAGAGCTCTAGCAGAATAATACCCACACTGTACATGTCAGACTATGGAAAGAGCAGGAAAAAGTAAGGATTAATACAAATGCATGTCTAGAAGTTAATGCCTGGCTTTAGTCATATTATGTTTATGGGGAGAAATCTTTGATGACTGTCTCCAGGTAATAACTAATGAACGTAGTATCGCAAAAATACCATACATACATATCTCATGTTTCCAGTAAAGAAATTCTGCATAGCTAGGATACAGAATTAATTACCTTAAGAAAAGGTGTAACTGGTATAAGTACCGTATAGTATGAATACTGTAGCAGACCAACATAATTCTATCAGATATAACATATGTTGCCGTATATAAATAAGTTTCTGGAGCAGTTACTACTCAGAAAACATTTAAATTAAATATATCAGATTAATTTAAGAAAACCTTATGTAAAGCAATTGTTAAAAATATGATATGAGGCATTCATTATTAGGTAAGAGTTACTAAGGGCTGTATGTACTAATCCACAAGAATGTTCACAGGTTAGTGCCTGTTTTTGTGGAAATTTAGCTACAAGATGCAAAAAAGCTCCTGTTCATCTGCATCCATAAGTAAATTTTGCAAGTAATTGTTTGCATATTGCCATGACTGGGAACTTAGTGCATTCCTGCTTGTAGCAGCATACCAAAAAAAATCTTTAAAAAGGACTCAAATTCTATCGACAAGCAGGACTGAATTAGGCACAAAAGTAAGATGACTCATCCAACTGTGAAATGGCTCTTGCAGCTCAGAAATTTAGTGTAAAGTTCAGAACATATGCAGTCCTTCCTGCATTGAGTGATCTCCTCGGCTCTATTTTTTTCTGCTGTGCTTAACAGACGTGAAAAAAACCTCTCCTGCATTATTTTGTTACAGAGATGGTTAGTTTTTTCAATGTTTTCATTGAAATATCTGTTTTATTATTTTATGTTTAAAAAACAAATAAAGGTCACTAAAATGGGGTTTCCAACCTTGCCGGAAATGCAATAGACAGATCCAGAACACAATCCAAGTGCCTTCTCTGTTTGGGCCCAGAACACAATCAAAGTCTTAAGCACTCTGCTTGCATGTCCCCCCAAGTACAAAAAGATCATCTGAATCATCTCTGTGGGCATTCTAAGGCTAAGAAAGCGTAGTTACTCACCTGTAACAGGTGTTCTTCAGGGACAGTAGGAATCAGTCCTCGCATATGGGCGACATCGGTGCTGATGGAGCCCTCGCGGAAGCATCTCCCCAACTTTCAAAGAAAGCTTTTGGGAGATGCCACCACGCATGTGTGGTCCCCTTTCCACCCAAGGGTGCCATAGCTAGAGCCTAACCAAGAAGATGGCCAAAAATAAACAGCAACTCTAAGGGGAGGAGGGAAGGTCGTGAGAACTGATTCCTGCTGTCCCTGGAGAACACCTGTTACAGGTAACTACACTTTCTCCAGGAACAAGCAGGAAGTCAGTCTTCACATAGTTCCAGGCTACCGAGGATCAGTAGAAAAACCATGGCCCAGCT
This sequence comes from Ichthyophis bannanicus, assembly GCA_033557465.1. Lineage (NCBI taxonomy): Eukaryota > Metazoa > Chordata > Amphibia > Gymnophiona > Ichthyophiidae > Ichthyophis > Ichthyophis bannanicus. The sequence continues at coordinate 11,680,745 of CM066044.1, read as the reverse complement.
GTGAGCAGCCATAAGCGAATTTGAAGGCAAACTCTGAGGACCCCAGTGTCCAGGGAGAACCCTGGCTCCAGTAACCTGAACCAGAAGGGTCGGAGGGCAGGAGTTGCCTAAACTCTGAAGAGGTTATAAAGTACTGCCTGGCTGAAGGCACAGTCCCATCGGGACTCCTTCTCCAGGCAATAGTGGGCTGCAAAGGTGTGGACAGAGGACCAGGTGATGGCCCAGCAGATGTTAGCCATCAGCACTGCCCTAATATTGTGCGCCGTGACACGGTGCTCCAGGGGGACTTCGACATGACTGAGCGAAGGCGATGCAATCCACCACCCAGACGGTTATGGTCCATTTAGTTCCAAAACAAAACTCTCCTGGGTCTTTTTCTTGAATGAATACTTCACAACAATAAAAAATACCTTTCATTCATAACAACTCTATCGTTCAATTTTCCTATAATGTCAACCACAGGTCTCAGATAAACAAACGCACCATATTTCTGGGTACTATATCTCCCCCAGTCTTGTGCTTGTTCACATCAATGACCCATGTGGTATTCTAAATATAATAATAGCACTTATCTGCAAATGAAGTTATAAACATTTGAAGATAAGTGCTATTATATTTATTATGGGCCCCGATGAACTCCAGAGTCTGCGTTGGAATGAGGTTGGACTTTGGATGATTTATCATGAAGCCCAGGTACCGTGACACTTGAATGGTGCGGCTGGTGGCCTGTCCGACCTCTGAGGCTGTGTCCCCCTTGATGAGCCAGTTGTCAAAGTAAGGGAAAACGAAGGCCACATAGAGGTGGAGATAGGCCACCATCACTGCCAGGCACTTGGTGAAGACTCTTGGGGCGGAGGCGAGGCCGAGGGGAGTACCCTGTACTGGTAGTGGTCACCTCTTACCCATGACCCTGAGGTACTGTCTGTGACTTGGATGGATCAGAATGTGGGTATAAGCATCCTTTAGATCCAAAGAGCATAGCCAATCTCCCTGCTGGAGGTAAGGCAGCAGTGTTCCAAGGGAGAGCATCTTGAACTTTTCCCGCGCCAGAAACTTGTTGAGGTTTCTCAGATCCAAGATGGGCCTCAGGTCCCCTGTTCTCTTGAGGACCAGGAAGTACCTGGAGTAAAAACCTCTGTCCCTCACGTGGTGCAGAACGGGCTCCACAGCTCTGTCCCTGAGAAGGACCGTGAGCTCTTGTCTCAGCAAGGTCTGGTGTAGGGGAAACAGAGTGGGCTCCCCGGGAAAGAAGGGTGGATGGACCTGGTCAAGGTAGAGGCGGTAGCCCTCCCTGACTACCTGAAGAGCCAGGAGTCAGTGGTGATGGAGGCCCACCGGTGGGCGAAGGGAACCAGGCACCCCACCCCCTGTCGGGAGCTGGTCCTCCAGCGGAAGAGAGGCTATGCCGATGGCGTCAAAAACTCAACCCTGGCTGGGGTTTGGGGCCCATGGGTTTGAGTGGGGCTTGGCCTGTTCCCTTGCTATGAGCACCCTGCTGAGGGGTCTGGGTGGCAGGGTACGGGGCATAGCCCCGGTAGGGGTGGCCCTTCCGGAGGAAAGGGGATTTCTTGCACTGCGGCTTCTTTCGAGGCAAGGTGGAGATTTTCTTCAAAAGCTGGGTAAAAATGATGTACTTGGTCTCGATTTCAGACACTTTTTCCTCCATAGGCTTACCGAAAAGCTGTTCACCAAGGCAGGGGACATCAAGAAGCTTCTCTTGTACCCACTGCTCAAGATCCAATGATTGGAGCCAGGCCTGGCGTCGAGCACCTATGCTCGCAGCTGCCACCCTCGCACTGGACTCAAAGCCGTCGTAGGCGGCTTCAGACAAGTATTTGGAGCACTCGGACAAACTTCAAAAGAATCTGGAAATGCCAAAGTTGGTCTCCACTGAGGTCAGCCATGAAGTCCCCGAGCTCCTTGGCCAGGTCACTGAGGAACATGTCAATATAGAGCTGGTAAGTCTAGATTCGTCAAGTCAGCATCGAGCCCTGGTAGCATTTCCGCTCGATAGTGTCTACCCCTTGAGATTTCCAGTCGCTTTTGGAGCAACTGCAAAAGCTTGAGGACAAGTTGGTTACATTAACCCCTTCTAAGGTGCTGGATAACTACAAGCACAGCAGTGCAGAATCTCTGAAGACCAAAAGAAAGCTATCAAACTGTTTCTGCACTAGAAACTCTGCAGCACAAATGCACCTAATGCAGATCTTCCAGATATGACCAAAGATCTCTTCAACGCAGATCTTCAAACATCTGTGCAAGCACCTGCATAGCCTGATGTGCAACTGTCATTCCCATCTCCTCTAGTTTTAGTAATTGTAGCTGACAACGTCCACCTCTGTCTCGCTGCAACGTCCAGAACATTCAGATTCTTTCATGCAGAAGGTATTTCATAATTTTCACAAGGGGTATTGTAAGAACTTGCTCAATATTAACTAACAGCTACAGCAGAGCTTTCTTATTCCTCACGTCTCATGCCTACATAGGGAGATACTAGATCACAAGATCCTACTGTATCCTTGCTATCCTCTTCCGATTCCAAGCAAGCGCCTGTTCATCTGCTTCCTCCCTCTTTTCCAAATCTGTTACTTCTCATGCAAATGACCCAGATAGTATAAAGGAGGGTTCTATAGGATTTCCTTCTGACTCTTCTCCTCCATTAACCAAACACAGAGCGGAGGAAACAAAGCCACAGCCACAACAGAATGATCTTCACACAAATGGTTTTATTTAGGGACCCTATTATTCTGGTGAGGCTGTGGCTTTCTTTCCTCCACTTTGTGTTTATAATATTGACTGCAGAGTATCCTCCTCCTCTTTTTGTTGGTCTTCTCCTTCATTGGCAAGAAATGAATCTCCATGAGGACATCATCCAAAATTTGTTCGAAAGATGGCTAAGGAGGTTCTCTTTTTTCAAATTATCAGGATGTGGAACCCAGAGCTGATGTTTTTGGTCTTCTCAAATACATAGAGGCTCCCAAAATGATTATTTTATTCCTATTCATGGGATCCTTAAAAGGACCAGCACTAACATGTGGCAGAATTCACTTACAGTTCAACCCGTCTCCAAGAAGCTGAAAATGTAAGGCCAGCTTTCTTACTCATTTGTTGTGGAAGTAGCCATGAGTAAAGTCAAGAAATTTAGAGATTTCTCTCACACCTCCAGGGAAAGACCCCCCATAGATCATTTGGAAAATAAAGTGTTCCATGGAGACATGCTCACTGCACATATAACTGCCCATCAGCTATTGTGATAAGGAAGCTTATCATGACAGAGGAGAAAGGGATAAAGGAAAATAATTCACCCTTATAAAAGGACCTATTTTACAAGGTCAGAGAAACAGAACCCTAATCACATCTAGAAGGCAGGAAATTCCCAGATGGGATAGGTTTCAGAGTTCCCCTAGTGAAGAAAAGGAGAGGGAATACAGATCCAAGGTAAAGGACCCTTACGTCACTGAGGTCCCTAATTATCCAGCTGCCAGGAGGCAAGCTAATCTCCGTCACCTGAGAGGAGAAGAGGTGGGGCTGGAGCCTTGGGGATTTAAGTCTAGGATAGAGAAAGAAGCAGAGAGGAGGAGAGTCCCAGAGAGAGTCTCAGGGAGAGACCCAAGCAGAAACACAAGCTGGAGGACAGGATGAGGAAGCACAGAATGGTGGCCAGAGCATGAGGGAGGAGAAGCTGCTACAAGCCCAGGCCCAGGTATGAGCCTTGAAAGCTTGTCTAATACAGAGCAGTGCAGAGTTGCAAGGGATACTCTCAGCTCTAACGGAAGGCAGTCAGCTGAACCCTGTGAACTGGAAGGAGAGGTAGAGCCTATGCAACTAGGTGAACCAGACCTAGCTGTGAATGACGAAGACTCATACATGGATTGCTCCCTTGTGCCAATCTTTTACTGCAGAGGGATTGAAAGAAAACCACCCTTAAGAGAAAGCCTTCAGAGTCAGGTAACCTTGAAAGCCTGTAGATGGTTTTGTACATGTCCTGTGTTAAAGAAGAAATACGTTTGCTGAGAAAGCAAGAGCAAGCTGAAGCTCTCTGATTGTGCTGGATAAACACCTGATATCCAGAGCAGTGCACCAGCAAGAAGCCGAGCTAATGGTGAAAGGAAGTAAAGTTTTTGGCTTTGTTTTTTTGAATATTCCTAAAGCCTTGAATAGAGCATTGTTTGCTTATGAGAAGTTTTTGTCCTGTTAAAAGTTTTACTTTGTTTGTAAGGAGACAAACCAGCCTGGAAGTGTTTGGGACTATGAGAACAGAAAACTGCCATTGAGAAATGCTGTTTTTGCTTGCTTTAAACAGCAATGCTAGCCAAGCTGGTAGCATTGACTGTTAAAAGGCTTTATCTTTGTGCTGATGTGTATTGTGAAGAATCCTGGCGAAAGTATCCAAGGGTAGTATTTGTGAACCTTGCATTTGAGTCAATAAATTGTCATTGCCTTATCATTCAAACCAACTACAAGTGTTTTTTTTCTACCTGAAGCCAAGTGGATTGTGACTGAACTACCTTTCCCAAAGGGCATGGCAAAGGAACCAGTCAGTTAAAGGCTAAAAGGTGAAACTTTCTATGATAACCACGCCCCTCCATACTGGAAGTAAGGGGCAAGGGCGTGACACTATACATAGTTCAGTATATGCATACTATGCATATAATCTTTCAGAAAGCTTAAGTGTTTTTCACCAGTCTTTCTTCTCAAAGCTCAAACACAGTTGGCTGCCATACTTACAGAAGCTGATGAGTGCAATGCCATGGCAGAGGGCAAGAGCTCAACCTAAACCAGTAGTACCTACTTAACCAAAGCAGCAACAGCCTTTCTTCTGATTATTCTCCAATCCTCCAGCACCAGAGTATTCAACCCACAGTTCCTGTAGAAGGTCGAATTCAGTACTTTCTACTTTTTTGGCACAAGAGCACCATGGACTCCTTGGTTTTCAGCATAATTCGGAACTGGCTACTGTCTCATGTTCACAAGTCAGCTCTCAAACTGTCCTTTAGCCTGGATCAGTCAGTCCTCCTCTCTTATCAGTCTCCTACATGAGGAAGCATTTCTTCTGCTTCAGTACAATGTCAAAGAAGCTATCCTGTTGCAGGAGAGGACTCAACATTTCTCCTTTAGGTACTCTCTCATTCCAAAGATGACCATGGCTTGCGCCCCATCTTGGATCTCAAAAGATCTCAAAAAATTTCATTTACACTGCAGAACTTCAAACCATGTAAATGCTGCTGAATATCCACAGGTACCACTGATACATGCCTCAATGCTAACTGGTTAGCGGACAATGTATGCTCTGGACCTTATACTAAAGTTCTGAGCTATGGAAAAGCAATTCCAACTTGGTGCTTCAGGATGATGTTACTCCACTTGTGTGCCTTATCTATCCAGCTGTCTACAGAAAAAAAAACTTTTGGCAAGTGAGCAACCCTAGTTTTCATAAGGTGGCAGTGGTATGATTTAAAGGATCCTAATGTCTCACTTCAGAATCTCACTCCTTCCCCAAAGCCTTGATATGGGGAATAAAATAACTTAAGATGGTCCCCTTGATTCTCCCCTTTCTAAAGTCGCCTCTCCCCGCAGGACATAAATGGAAATACAACACCTCTTTAAAGCACCACTCCTTTTGGGCCAGCTCTTTCAAACCAATAAATTTGAGGGCTGGCCCCACCCCCTACCCTCGATCCCCAACTCACGGCAGAGTCTGGGTGACTCTATGAGCAGGAGTAATCTCCACTCACTTTTGCTTTAATGACTGCCACTTATGAAATGGCTCAACCCAGCTCTCAACACTAAGAAACTGCAGATACCAGGGCATGATTTTGCTTTGCAGCAGTTCATTAATGGCAAATTTAAATAAACTTTAAAAATGAAGGAGACTAAAGTGCAAAGAAGCTAGGAAAAAGTGCGCTTTACGTGAAAAAAAAAAAACACAAAATGCCTCAATTTAGGGTTTTTTAAATGTTAGTTTTCAGGCATTTTGCACTATTTTTTTTACACAAAGCGCACTTTAGCAAAGTTGCTTCACACTTTAGTACATGAGGCCTTAAAGATGTAATGGTGTCAGTTGAGGAAAGAAGGAGATACTGTTAATAAAAACAGTCTCTCCAACTTAAAGAATAGTTTGTTTGCCAGTGTTATTCACTGCTTAAATGGTGTTTTATTTGGGAAAGCAGTATACAAAGATTTCAATAAAATTAAATTTAGGCTATTAGAAATACATTCACAATCCACAAGACGACAAGAATTGTGGGTATCATTTTCCAAACTAAACCATTCTCATTTAAAAGACATAAGCATGAAGTATGTATTTAATAAGAGCTACATAAAAGGCTATGAAAATATATTCAATTAATGAACACATTCCAAAGAATAAAGAATAGATAATGCTTGTGAACTATTGGGTCTACATACATGAGATACTGGCATTTGTTTACCCGCTAACTGTACAGCCCACTGACATTCTCTTGCTGGTACCATAGATAAAATGAAGTTACTCATCTGTACCAGGTGTTCTCCATAGGCAGCAGGAGAAGATCTCACTTATGAGAGATGTCATCTGATGGAGCCTATGAGGAACTTTCTGAGCTCGCCTTCTGGAAGATTTTAGAAAACACAACCATACATGCGCATCTGTTCCCACCTGCTGCTGTCATGTCTGAGGCGCTCAGTCTAATTACAGAACTAGAGATGGGCGGTAGTGAGGACTTAAACCCTCCTGACTATGGAGAACTATAGGTGAGTAACTTTTTCTTTTCCGTGGACAAGCAGAATTAGTGCTCACTTACGGGAATAACTAGTCACGGGTTGGTTCAAACAGTAAAATATTGTTTCGCAACAAGCAGAAATGAACAAGAAATGTTTTTGTTGCCAACAGGACTTTGAAACTTTTTGAGGCAACCTGAAACAAAATGAAAAGGGTCTATGAGAGAGTGTTAGTTGGATTCTAACCCTCAAAGAAATTCAGAAAGACTGACTAAATGTGTTGTCGTGTCGGGAATCCTTCTCCAAACAATAGTGAGATGTGAATGTATGGATAAAGTCCAGGTCTCAGCCTTGCAAATCTCATCATTAGATGCTGACTTCAAGTGAGCCACAGACACTGCCATGGCTTGGGCATTATGAGCTGTGGCATGACGCTCAAAGCATCAGTCCTGCCTGGGGCATAAGATGATGCAATCTGCTAGCCATACTGACAGAATGTGCTTCATTATGGCAGCCTCCACTCTGTTGAGGATCAAAAGAAACAAAAAGCAAAGTGGATTTCTAAGGACTTTAGTCCTCTCCAGATAGAAGGCCAAGGCTCTCTTGCAGCTTAACCGTGTAGCATTTTTTCCCCTTTGTGGGAGTGAGGTTTGGGGAAAAATGTTGGTTGGTTGGATGATTGACTGGTTACAGTGGAAATCCAACACCATCTTAGGAAGGAATTTTAGTCCACAGGTAAGCAGTGGTTCAAAGGGAGCTTCCATCAGCTGAGACAAAACCACATTGAGGTCCCATGACATTACTGGTGGTTTAAGGGGAGGCTTCAATAAAAGCAAACCATTCATGAAGTAGACAACAAGAGGCTGTAAAGAGATGGGTTTATCCTCTAAAGACTTAGACCAGATTGCAAACAGTATGGAAGGTATTCAGGCAGTTTTAATGCAGAACAGGAGAAAGAATCTAAGGCTTGAACCTCACACCAGACAGCAAACATCCACCATTTGAAAAGAGTAAGACCTTCTAGTAAAAACTTTTCTAGAAGCCAAGATGACATCGGCTACCCCAACGGGCAGGTTCATGAAGCGGACCTCTAGTTTCTCAACATACAAGCTGTGAGGGCTAAGGACTTGACAATGGGATACAGAAGTCTCCACTGATCTTGCAAAATCAAAGTTGAGGATGATCTGGGAGGGATGCGGTCTCGAAGAAAGGGAAATCATGGCTGTCTGTGCCAACAAAGGGCAATAAGAAATCATTTTGCCTCTGTCTTATTGAAGTTTCAGAAGCATTTTTGCTATCAGAGGAATGGGTGGATATGCATACTGAACATAGCCAGTCTCCTTTTTTCAGGTAGGGGAGGAGCAGCTGAGAGAAAGCATCCTGAACCTTTCTTTTAAGAGGAATATGTTCAGGTCTTGGAGATCTAAGATGTTAGCTTGATTATCTCAAGGTCTTTTTTAAAGATGCAGCAACCTCATAGGCTGCGCCCATACTTTGCGCCACAATATTTTAGACTATTAGTAGAGTGCGGTCTTCAATTTTCTTGATTTTTGTAATATAACTCTGTTAAATTGTTCCAAACGGACAGATGAAAAGGTTGCAGGCTTTGCCAGAACACGGCAAAGTTAATTTTTGGTGCCTACAAGTGTGATTCGGTATCCCCTTTATTTGCAGTTACATTGGCTTAAGCTATCAGAGTGTATATGTTTAGATTTTATTGTTTTTATATAAAATGTTTTATGAATTTGTTCCATTTCGCTTCTCTGACATGTTATTGCCTTTTTTAAGTATGAAATCTAGACGCTTGTAGGGAGTAGGAGAATTAGGAGTAAAAAGAGATTTGTGTTTAAGATCCCATTTAAAGCAGCTGAGTTCTGATCTAGGTTTACTGAAAGATCTGAAAGAAATTGAATCTGTTGTGGTGTTTTGAAAGAAACTTAAAGCCTAGCTTTTTTTCTGATTGACTACTTCTATTGTAACCGTTTTATGAATTGTATTGTTATACTTGTGTTGTTTTATTGTAAACCGCACTGATCCAATGAATAATTGGGAGTTTTGCAGTATAAAAGTATTTTAAATAAATAAATATCTATGAAAGTAATAGACTCTCCTATGCCCAACGTTCTGAACCCTCCTTGAAGAGGAGGCTGGGTCAGAACAATGAGACTCCAAGTTAAAACAAGTCAAACACAGCGTCACCCAGCGGCACCATCCAATCGGGGCTGCCGATCCCAGCGTTAAGTAGAGAAGCGCGGCCTGGAGAGAGTCCCCTCTATCTGCTGTGCCCCAGGAGGAGCTGAATCGATGAGCCCGCGGCTGAAGCCTGCATCAGAGAGGGAGATTAAGCACTCTGCCTACCTCGGAGAAGAAGCCTACAGCCTGCCTGCTTTGCATCGGGAAGGAGCCCACAGCCTGGCCTAACAGAGCTGAATCACCCACAAAGAGCCATCGAGAGAGAGATCTCTGCACGCGGCTGCCTGACTCCAACCCCTCCTACACCAACACAGCGTCACACAGACTGCACCATCCAATCGTGGCTGCGATCCCAGATCTTAAGTAGACCAACAAACCTCTTCAACACACTGCTGAGCTCCCATCAGGGGTTCGAGCTAGCGTGGTCCCGTATTCCTGTCACAACCAGGAAATCGTCAGAAAAGGCCCCTAAGGAGTCCACGAAACGATCACAGAAAAACAAACTGAAAACCAGCAACAGCAACAAGGAATAGCAGAGCTCCATCAAGGTTGAGTCTGCGCACGATCCCCTACAACAGCAGACCTGCAAAAATCGCAGCAAGTATAAACCCAATACATGCAAAAACTTTTTAATGTCTCTGGTTTAATATTGCAAATAACTCGTGAGACATCATCCACTATTTAATGGTGTTTGATTATCTCATCTTGCAACCCGCATTGAAATTGAAAACTTTAAACCTCTAATATTAATTCTGAAAATGTACCTGGCAAATAGCAAATTACTAGTAATATAAATACTGTTGTCAGTATTTCAAAGGTATATCTGCATATAAACATTGCCTAGAAATATAGTAACTGGTGGGTCCAATTATTCCAAAGTATCTGCCATATAACATTGCCAGAGATATAGTGTGGTCAGTATTTTCAAAGTATATTTGCATATAACATTTTGCTAGAAATATAGTACTAAGTGGCTCAGTAAAATTTCAAAGTAATATTTGCATATAACATTTGCCTAGAAAGATAGTACTCGTGGTCAGTAATTGCAAAGTAGCTTCTGCATATAACATTGCCGAGAGCTATAAGTACTTGTGGTCAGTATTCCAAAGTCATATCTGCATATTGAACAATTTTGCCAGAGAATATAGTAACTGTGGTCAGTATTTTCGAAGTATATTTGCATATAACATTGCTAGAAATTTTAGTACTGGTGGTCCAGTATTTCAAAGTCATTTTGCATATAACATTGCTAGAAATTTAGTTTACTGTGGTCAGTATTTCAAAGTATATTTGCTTAATAACATTGCTAGGAATATAGTACTGTTGTCAGTAGTCCAAAAACCAAGCATACACTCAACATTAAGAGCCGAGCCAATAAAACTGAAAATGCCTCACCCTAAACAACATGCTCATACGAATATTTTACACCTGCATATTATTAACAATAATAATAATTGACCTATCCTTATGTTTAAACCACCACAAAACACATGACTATATACCTTATAATACACACACAGTTACTCGAAATGACTGCCACATGGGGACACCCTCATCAAAACTACCACCAAAAATTAATTATCACAGACTAATACCCATACAACAAAACAAACACAAAAACTGAACAGATAATATTCATCTGTTCTAACCACTCAATCCCCCCTATCCCTGTATTCCTCACTTAATGCACGATCAATGAAAAATAAATTATCCATATTTAATGACCTGATAACTGACTGTAAAACCTGAACATTTTATGTGTCACAGAGACATGGCTCACTGAAACAGATACAGTCTATCTAAATCAACTTGATAAAGAGAACTATGAAACATTCTACAAACCATAGACCCAATAAAAAGAGGTGGTGGAGTTTTAATGATGACAAGAAAAACTTTAAAACGCCAAAGCCAATCCAATCAAAATATCACAACAATAACATAGACACATTATTAATAAAAAATCGGCCTCAATAAAAATTTGCTTAATATATAGAACCCCCAGACAATAAAACAGATGGGCCCTGGATTCTTCTTTATTTGAACTCCCTCAGTTCATCTACTGACCAAAATCCTGTGATCATGCTAGGCGATTATTAACCTTCCGTCACCTACCATCATCAGACTCGTAAACTATTCCTAGACACCATAGGCAGACATAGAGTTACCATCAAATAATTACAAACTGCAACACATATCAAAGGAGGAACATTTAGATTTGGTTCTTCTCCCCCTGAGATACTCTTCCAAGGCTAGTTAACTCCAATTCCACTGAATGCATAGAGACACCTTGGGTCTGATTCAGTTTATCATCAAAATAAATCTCTTCAGTATCCCATCCCCAGCAAGCAATAATCACATAAGAAGTACCACTACTTCAAATTCAAAAAACTTTAATGAACAGACTTCCTTGACTCAACAATCCCCTACTTCTTATCACACAACTAATTTGTGACGATGCTGTTAACAACTGGAATGATACTAATCAATTAATTGCAGCTATAAATAACAATCTAACAAAATGATCAAGATACACCAAAACAAATAGTTTCACCATGGTTTTTAATACACTTCTAAAGGACAAATGAAAAAGAACTAGAAAAACTTGAAACAAAATGGAGAAAAACCAAGCTGTCTGTACACAAGGAAATATACAGTAACTATCTAACAAATTACAAACAAACAATTGACAGCACAAAGAAAAACTATTACGCAGCAATCTAAACAAAATCATACAAGAGACCGAGGGAGCTATTTTCCATAGTCAGAAAACTAACCAATAACGAGCAAACTTCTAGCAACGAAATCACAGACCTCTCAGTTCAAACCCTCGCTAACCATAATCAAAACAAATCTCAGAAACCAGCCATGCCCTCAGAAAACATTAACACCACTTATCAACCTGTTGATGAATGGTCAGAATTTTACCCCAGTTCAAAAGTGTCATTAAAAACAATCATCTCCAGCCTAAATACCACAACTTCAAACTTAGATCCATGCCCAATATCATGGATAAAAAACACACTACCAACTCTACTATCCTATATCCTCCCAATAGTAAACCTCTCACTCACTCAAGGATACCTTCCATCCCGCTCAAACATGCACAAATACGTCCAATTTTAAAGAACTGCAAACTAGATAAAACTTTGCCAACATCATATAGGCCCATTTCTAGCATACCATTCTTGGCCACAGTAATTGAAAAGGTAGTGCAACTACAGACACAGGAATTCATAGACTTATCTTACCCACTCGATGAACAACCATAGGTTTCCGGCCCCCGCCATGGAGTAGAAACGCTTCTAGCAGTATTAATAGATACACTCCTAAAAGGAATTGACAATCACAAACAGGCATACATTCTCCTTTTCATTGACATATCAGAAGCTTTTGATAGCGTGCATCACTCATATATTGCTCAACAACCTAAGACAGTTAGGCATAAACTCCACCGTACATAAATGGTTCACATCTTATTTACATAACAGAACACAAAATGTAAGAGCAGGCAATCAAACATCCAACACATACAAACAAGAAATAGGTTTACCACAAGGTTCAGCACTGTCAGCCCTACTTTTCAATATCTATATAAAACCAGTCTGCAATATCTTTAAAAAATTTGGAGTACAATATCACCTTTATGCGGGATGATATTATGATTTACATACCTTTTACTATTACTAACCTACCTATTCAACTTCTATCAGACTTCTACAATGAAATTACATACTGGCTAAAAACCCAAAACCTCCACATAAACCATGCTAAAACCGAAGTCCTAATCGTTACAAAAAACCAAACATTCCCTCCTCCAACCCATATACACTACAAAACCAAGAAATTAAAATAAAAAATTAAATAAGATATCTAGGTGTCATTTTAGATACACACCTTACTATGGAAACGCACATTAGAAATACATTAAAGAAAATCTACTTCAAACTCAAAATCCTCAAGCAATTACGCCCCCTTGTATTTATACAAGATTTTATCAATATAATCCAGGCTACCGTAACTCCACACTTTGACTTCGCTAACTTAATACTTATAGGCATTTCAAAACAAAACATCAAAAGGATCCAACTTGCGCAAAATGCCGCAGCTAGAATTATATTAAAGATAAATTCACTCCAACACATTACACCGATACTGGCATCCCTTCACTGGTTACCAATACATAGCAGGATAACATACAAAACATAATAACTACTTTCAAAGCCCTAAATGGACATGGCCCCGAAGACACTCTGTAACCTAATAAGCAAAGAACCACCTAAGACCACTCATAGAAAAGGACAATCAATAAACTTAGATGCCAAAAGAATATATACGAACTCACAAATCAACAATAATAGAGCCTTTTCCCACATAGCCCCAACAGTCTGGAACTCTTTACCAGAGGACTTACGTTCACTAACAGAGATAATAGAATTCAGAAAAAAATTGAAAAACCTATCTATTCACTATACACTATAATACCATAGAAAACCCTCCACTCAACTTAGATAAAGGATAAACATGCACATGCTCAAAATCAAGATTTATACCCCCTTCTATAATCAATATGTACAAACTTAAATGACTAATCATTCCATTCCTATGCATTGATACCCTACTTGTATATAGTTACAACTGTTTTAGAGCCAGTACTTCTGTTTTAGAGACAGTACTTCTGTTTAAATTGTAATACAGTGTTTAGTTGATTTACTGAATCATTCTGTTTAACCTTTAAACCCTTTGTTGCACAAGTTAAGATGTTCTATGTAAAAAGTTATAATTGTTCTATGTAAAACAAGCTCTGCATTGTTAATTGTTGTTAATTGTACACCGCAACTGATCGCTGGAAGATGGCGGTATCTAAATAATGTTAAATAAATAAAATAAAAATACCTCAGTATAATCCTTGATCAAGGACTAAACTTTCAAGCTCAAATCAAGAAAACAACCAGCTCAGTATACTACAAGTTAAGAATACTGAAGAACCTGTTTCCCCTTCTCATACCAGATCTCTTCCGTATTTGTATGCCAGGCAATAACTACACCCCATCATCCAGGACTACAGCAACATAATCTTCCAAGGACTACCCAAACATACCCTTTACTCTCTCCAAATGGCTCAAATCACAGCTGCAAGGATCATTCACGGTACACCACACCACACCACTCTCACATCACCCCCATCCTGAAGCAATTGCACTGGCTACCCATCATCGCCAGTATCAAATACAAGGTATTACTTGGCACATTCAAAGTCTTACACAACAGATCGGCAAAGTCTTACACAACAGATCGGCAACTTGCCTGCAATTGCTATAACCAAACCAAGCAGTGAAAGACTAAGAAGACATAATGCACAGAACTTTCTTATTATACTACTCCTGAAAACAAAGAGCAGACAAGTTGCATGTAACCGCGCCTTCAGTCTTTATGCCCCGATGACCTGGAACTCCCTACCCGCTGTCCTAAGAGGCAGTGAAGACCTAGCAGACTTACGGAAAAGACTTTAGACTTACCTCTTCCATGAGTGCTATGGCCCTGATTCATAATATGAAGAGATCCCCCCCTCACCCCAATCTGACATTATTGAAACTAACTTGTAAATATTTACCTACACCAGCTACTAGTATACATGTACAACTGTAATAAGTTAAACACACATGTTCTTGCTGCAACTGCTAGTTAATTTTGTACTTTGTCACCTCACATGACAGACCACACGTTCCATGCGTTATGTTCCCTGGTTCTCTTTAACAGTCTCTTGTAAACCACTATATTAATTTGTACTTTATATTATCCCACATGACAGACCACATGCTCCATGTGCTGTCTGTGTTGCCTAGTAAACCGCTTCAACTCCGAGAAAAGCAGTATAGAAAAAAATATTAAATAAATAAATACAACTGGGCCTGGAGTGTGTCTTTAGGGTGTTGCTTTGCTTGCTAATCATGGTAGCGGCCTCCTAAACTCTTATCTCCAAATAGATTCTCTCCATGGAATGGCACAGCACGGCACAACAGCAAACTGTTCCTACATGCTCAATTGCAAGTCTGAGACCCGGAGCCATGCGAGTCTCTGGGCACCAATATTCACGGCAGATTGAGTATCAAAAATATCATAGGTCCCCTCGGACCATGTACTCTTTGTAGTCCTTCCCTCAACTTATTAGCGAACAGAACCCCACAACCTTCTCTGGTGTATTCCTCTATGCTATGCATGATACTTTGCAAGTGTATGCTCATGAAGAGCTGGTAGGAATGTCACATGGGAAACAAGCATGGCGTTCTGATAATATTTTCTCCCAAAAGAATCTAGAGTCTGAGACTCCCTTCTTGGGGATGCCAAAGAGTGTGATGTGGGACTCTTAGTTCTTTTGAGAGAAGATTCTATCACCAAAAAAACTGAGAGGAAGCTGTAGCTTCTCGAATCCGGAAGCCTTCTAGGACTCTGTCCTAGGAGTCGACCTTTTTGCTCACTAGTGTCACAGAGAGGTAGGCCTCCTACATTCTCATTGAAGGAAGTCCATGTTGAATAATCCCGTGTTACAAAGATGGTACACAAAACCTTTTAAATAAATTCTGCCCTGCGCTTCTCTTCTGTATCCAAGGTAAAATGATATGACCTTAGCCATATCTCTTACAAAATCAAAGAAAAACATATATCCTCTTGGTGGTGACTTGTGACACTGATGAGGTGGTGAGGGGTCCGACAGCAGTTCGGGAGATCTTTTCCTTTGAGAAGTACTCAGAATCATAGTCTACTTTCCAAGAGCGCTCAGACTGTGAATTAGAGAGGTACTCTGTGGACATCTGACTCAGTGTGGACTGGCCTCAGACGTAGAACAATCACAATCTCCTTTAGGAGTCAAGGTGCACAGACCAGCTCCAGCACTTTGGTGATGATGGTCCCTCCAATGTAGTGGACACTTATCAGCTGGGCATCGGTCAATGTCAAGGCCTGCTTCAGTCCCAAGGACAGCCCATCTCCCACTAAATGGTTTGAGGACTTCTAGAAATTACTGAACAATTTGATGCTCCTGCCTTGGGGACACCGGAGGTAACATCTTTCACATCAGTTTGTCCTCCAACCTGAGCCAAGCACTCCTCGAGGAAGCCATAGTGGGCTCAGCAGACTCGATGTCCCCGGTTCCTTAGAGGGTGGATCGACAGGCTGGTCATTTATCCTTGGAGTTTGGCATGGCCCCTCCAACATCAATGTAATGTTGAACTATCAGCCTTTGGGGTTGCTTCAGGGGGCAAGGTTTACTCAAATCCTCTGTGCTCCTGGAATCACGCTCTGAAGAACTCTGATGTCTATGCATCCCAGTCTCTGCTCTAAGCTCGTCATTGGTGGTTCTCGATGCCATGGAAGTAGAGAATGAATCGGTCCTCTTACCAGTGCTCGATTCAAAGGCAGCTTCGGTACTCCTCAATACTGATGCACCACCAGCGTTGGGTGCAGCGCCAGAGTCCATGAGGCCAATACCTTTGATGCCAATACCAACGGGCCGTTCTTAGAAGCAGAGTCCAAATGAGAGGACAAACACTCGTAGGCAATAAATGGAAACAGTACAGAACAAGTGCACCAAACACCAGTGGTTATACAAACTTTAATTAAACGAACCCCAACATGTTTTGGCTTGACACCTTCTTCAGGGGGTATTATAAACAAACTGAGCATCCTAGGGATGGATCCTAAAGTTACTGCTTGGGTTAGAAATTGGTTGAGTGGGAGGCAAACAAACAGGTAAATGGAGCGCACTCTGAGGAGGAGGTGGTTACCAGTGGTGTGTCCCAGGGATCTGTCCTTGGTCTGATTCTTTTTAACATCTTGTTAGTGATATTGCGGAAGGGCTGTTGGATAAGGTTTGCCTTTTGCTGATGATACCAAAATCTGCAATAGAGTAGACACATGGGAAGGAGTCGACAACATGAGGAGGGATCTAGCTAAACTTGAAGAATGGTCTAGAACCGGGGTCTCAAACACGCGGCCCGCGGGCCGCATGCGGCCCGCAACCGAACTTTGTGCGGCCCGCGACGGAGGAAAAAAAAAAACACAAACCCTGTCTTCTGCTGCTGCTGCCGCCGTGGTAGCAGCACAATCAGCTGTTCGCGGTCCCTTCTCCTCAGCCCGGAAGAGCCCGAGTCTGCTCCTTTAGCGGCGGGCTTTTCAAGATGCAAAGAGAATATTTCCCTGAGAGGAAAATACTCTCTTCGCGGCTTGAAAAGCTCACCGCTAAAGGAGCTGGCTCGGGCTCTTCCGGGCTGAGGAGAAGGACCGCGAACAGCTGATTGTGCTGCTACCACGGCGGCGGCAGCAGCAGCAGCAGACAGGGTTTTGTTTTAGTTTATTTACTTGGCCTGAGGTGGGGGGGGGGGGGGGGTTAGGACTGGAAATGGGCAGATGGGGTTAGGACTGGAGGTGGTCTGATTGGGGGGGGCTAAGACTAAAAATGGGGTGATGGGGCGGCTAAGAATGAAAATGGGGTGATGGGCGGGTTAGGAATGGAAATGGGCTATTGGGGGGCTTAGGAATGGTAATGGGCTATGGGGGGGCGAGGACTGGAAATGGTCAGATGGGGTTAGTACTGGAGGAGGTCTGATTGGCGGGGGCTAAGTCTAAAAATTGGGTGATGGGGGGGCTAAGAATGAAAATGGGGTGATGGGAGGGGTAGGACTGGAAGTGGGCTGTTGGGGGGCTTAGGACTGGTAATGGGCTATGGGGGGGCTAGAACTGGTAATGGACTGGGGGGGTTGCTAGGACTGGAAATGGGCTGAGTAGAAGGGGGGGCTTGAACTGCAAATAACTGATGGGGACGGGGTTTTGGATTGGAAATGGGCGGTGTGGAAGGGGGCTTGGAATGTAAATGGGCTGATGGGGAGGGGGGCTTGGAATGGAAATGGGCTGATGGGGAGGGGGCTTAGAAAGGAAATGGGCTGTGAGGGGAGGGAGCTAGGACTGGAAATGGGCTTAGTTGGGGGGAGCAAGGACAGGAAATGGGCTGATGGTGGGGCTAGAATAGGACTGGAATGGGCTGATGATGCGGGGACTAGAAGGGAGCAGATGCTGGGTGGGGCTGAAACTACACGGGAGCTGATGTTGGGGGAGGATTAGAATGGGATAGGGCTTGGAGAGTTAAATGGAGAGGGGAAAAATTATTTTGTGTGGGAGGGAAGAAAAATCTACAATTGGCCAGGTAACTGATGAGTAAGTGTGGATTGAGAATGGAGGGGTAAAATTTGAGTGGATGAAATAGGAATGAGGAAAGAGCAAAAGGAAAAAGATTAGTTATGTTTAGAAGCAGATGCAGAGAGAGAAAGGAAAAAAAAACTAGAAGAGAGTAAGAAAGTACAAATGGACAAGCAGACCATGGAGAGTTAGCAGAAGACCACCAAGAAACCAGAAGAAAGTGGCTGGCACAAGTGCAAACTTGACAAAAAAAAAAAAATGCACAAAAAGGTCACGAAAAATATCTCTTTATTTTGAATTAACTGGAATATGTCCAGCTCTGGGAAATGTGCATCATTTAAACGTCTGTGCTTTATTTTAATACAAGAGGAAATTAATTTATAGTTTTATTTCTACAGTGTTGTTGTACATTCCAAGTTTGGCTTGTTGGGGTTCCCAGTTTAATTATTGTCTTCCCTGGTTTCTCTAAATTTTGATTCCTTGTTTTTGGTGATGGTGTATGTTCGTGCATGTGTAACTGAATTCTGAGGTATTCCTGTTTAAGGTAATTCCTATTTGACAGTGTCCACTTGTTCTCTTTCCCCAGTAAGGGTCATGTATTGGTTATTCCTCTGAAATGTAATTTTTGGTTTAGTATTTGCAGTGTTGCCTTTTGATAGTTAGGGTATGGTTGCTTTGTGAGTCCTGGTAGTGCTTGTTACGAGTACGGTGGGTTTGCTATGGGTTTCTAAATGGGTAGTGTTTTGTAGTAGTTCCTAATGTGCCTGGCGGTTTGGCAACTGGATTATAGTAATGTAGAAAATCTTTTCGTCTTTATCCATACGCTCATTAAGAGGCAGGTTTACTAAAAGTTAGTTTATGGTAACATTATGCAAATATTTAAGTGCAAATGAGGTCCCTTATGCCAATTAGGCCTGCGTCTTTTGGGTTGCGGGCCCCCCCGGGTTACTTTTAACAAGTCCTCATTTGGCCCCTCAAAGCAATTTTGAGTTTGAGACCCCTGGTCTAGAATATGGCAGCCTGGAGAATTTAAATGTTCATAAAATGCAAATGTTTCCTTGCATTTGGGCTGCAGCAATCCAAGGGAGCAATATAGTATTGTGGGAGGGTGAAGTACTTCTGTCCACAAAAGAAGAGCAAGACCTAGGTGTAATGTGGTGTCCTGATGAATCTTTAAAATAGCCCAAATAGGTAGAAAAGGCAACATTGAAAGCTAGAAGGATGCTTGGATGCATAGGGAGAGGAATGGCCAGGCAGAAGAAAGGAGGTGATCGTGCTTTTTTTTCTATATAAGTTCTTTGGTGCTACCCGTCATTTGGCGTATTGTGTGCAATTCTGGAGACTGACACCTTCAAAAGGATATAAACACAGATTTGGAGTCAGTGAAGAGGATTGCCTACTCTAAAAACGGTTAGGTGGTCCTTCGTATATAAAGCATATGAGGACAGACTTAAGGAGCTTTACTATCTATACTTTAGAGGAAAGGCGGGATCAGAGGTGATATATGGTTATGTTTAAATACCACCGTGGCATAAATGCAACCGGAGAGAGAGGCCTCTTTGAAACTGAAAAGCAAGCTCTGCTACGAGGGGGACAGAGGATGAGGGTGAAAAGGGGATAGGAGTAATATGCAGAAATATT